>CAJVRI010000435.1:1800000-2342500 GCA_911649635.1 Poeciliopsis gracilis | reverse complement strand
CACACACACACACACACACACACACACACACACACACACACACACACACACACACACGTGCGCGCGCGCAGAAAGAAAGCGGTGCAACAGCGAGGAGGAAGTCATTAGCCGGGGAGAACCACAAGCTTCCTTATTGAACGGGAAGATTTGAAGGGAGAAAAGGTTTTATCCTAAACTCACTTCTGCTGAGGCAATCTGTCACAGTTGAAGTAATTGCCCCAGTATGAAGTGATCCGTCAGCGGCCGTTGCATTGCAAACACTTTCTTACTTTCTTTCTTTCTGTCTCTCTCTCTCTCTCTCTCTCACACACACACACACACACACACACACACACACACACACACACACACACACACACACACACACACACACACACGCAGGCAAGCAGACTGTCACAAAGCTGTGACCCTCCTTAACGCCCCAACAGAGACGCAGGCAGCTGTGACACCTTGAATAAACCGCTCTTCACATGGAAGGGGAAACATGGAAGGAGATCCACGCCGAGTCTGTCTGCGGCAGGAGAAGTGAGAGTGTCTGACTCGGTTTTATCGCTGCGGGTCGAGAGAGAGAGAGAGAGAGAGAGTCTGGGCCTCATTAGATCAACGACCTCCACTAATACACCACGGCTTATTTGACTCGGTGCCTCGTGTTGAGTGAGAAAACAAAGGGAGGCGTACTCTTCAAGTGTTACTGTCAGACTAATATTTGTCCAAGTGGTGAAAGACGGAGTTGTCTGCTGCTCCGTTGACCTGAAAATGATTTCCAAGATGCTGAAAAGTTTTGGGGTTTTTTTTATTTTTCACCAGCGATGCTTGAGATTGTCTGGTTCTCAGCTGGACTTGCAGATAATTTGCTTCACAGTCGACAACAACTGAACCGATTCACAGCAAGTCACCTGCGCAGTGAAACATGTTTGCCCCTGTTCTCTCCTGTTTCTGCCAGTTATTACATCGATTGTTCCAATGGCAGGGCAAAATCGCAAAAAGTAAAGACGGGCAGATCGATGCAAAAATGTGGGCAGTATCGATACCAAGTTGTATCGGATCGATGGGAGCGTGGCATGGTCGATGCAAAAATTGTCGCAACAGTTAGAATTTTTACCAAATATGTAAAAAAAACACCTTTTTTTTTTTTTTTAATAAAAGTTACATATTGTTGTTTTAAGGGGGGAAAAGCTATCCGTTCACCGTTCCTTATGGATATCGAAGCTCTGCTGTCGTGTTTTTAGCCGCGTGACCTCGGCCTGTTCCAGCTTTGGCCAGACAGACTTTAGGGTTTTCTTGGTGGACAGCAGGTTCAGATCATCACCGCGTCTGACTCTAGTTTTCCATCAGACGTAGTGCGATGCAGGAGATTCAAAAGAATACTCTCCTGAAAGTCTTCGTGCCTCGTTCCTATGTATTTTGGTCAGCAGAAAGCAGCCTTTACTTGCTTGCCGTCTACTTTGTGGCAAACTATTAACTTTTTTTTCTTTTTCGTTCAAAATGATGCCGTGTTCTGAGTCGGTCAATCGCATAGGACACCAATCCAAGAAGAGGTTTGTGATTGCGATAGCCAGCAAACTTCAAGTAAGTCGCTGTTAATTTGCGTTTGTCTCAGTCGTGCTCTGTCACCATCAGACACCAAAGAGAAACTTGACCTGAACAACCACAAAGAGCGTCACGCTGGAGTCAGACGCTGCTGCTCTTTCCGTGCGGCGAGCAGCTCTATATTTTACTTTAATAATTTTTTTCTTTAATTACTTGTTGAATTTTAACAATTGCCTGCAGATGCACAGGTTTTGTTTTTTTTGTTTACTATACTCCGCCTGCAAGAACCAGCACCTAAAATCAAAATCGCAGAATCACCCCCACGTGCAAACACATAAAAACTTACCACCTCCGGCATCACCTCACACACACACACACACACACACACGCGCGCGCTCACGCATGCGCGCTCACGCAAACAGACGGTCAAATAGACACGCAGTCTGTCATATTTGCAGCTGGTAAACAAGCACCAAGAGGCTGTTAAGGCCAGGCAAGCTGAGCAAACCAGAGACAACAGTGGGCTTAATGAACCAGGCTGCCTCCCAGCACAACAGCTCATCATCGCTTGGACTTAAACAAACCACTCAGCTGCTAATTGGCTGAACTGCATGGAGCCGCTGTGAGGAATGCTTGCTCCCCACCTCCACTGTTGCTTCCCAGAGGCTTGACAGACAGCGGCGGCGCACGCTCTCGGCTCCTGAGTCTTTGCACGGATTCGTGGCAGTCTTGGCCTCGTTGTCGGGCGGTGCCGTGTGCTCGCTCGCAGTCGCTGTGTTTCTTTGGGTTTTTATGTTTATTTTACCGGCTTTGGCTGATTTGGGCTTTAAATTTCACTCAAATTCTCGGTGCTCCGTCAATCAAAGCATTGTGGTGACTGAAAACGTCAACAGCCTCGGCGTACAAATCAAGAAAATATTTTATCAGTCGTAAAAGAACTCTTTTTTTTTCCTTCCAGAAGTTTTGAAACTTTTGATATTTGTATTTAAATTGTTTTACATCTAAATACAAAACTATTTTTAATGAACATTCTATTCAAATATGTTTTACTTTTTGTGTTTTTTTTTTGTTGTTTTTTTGGTGAGTTTTGGAAAACCTCAAGCTCATGTTAGCTAAGTTCGACTGGATGGTGTAGAACGAAAATCTTTCTAGACTTTCAAGCATTTCATTTCTTCGCTAGAGACAGCAAACAGTTAACACAAACATAAAATTATATTTGAGTGGTAAAAAAGGACAGAGAGTACCTGATGGTGTTCCTCAGGGCTTCATACTGGGTTCTCTGGTTTTTAGATTGCATACTTATGAATTTTCTCAAGTTGTTCAGCTTTAAGTCATGTTTTACATGTATGTGGACGACACTGTTGTATTTTTGCATGCGAAAACCAACTTTCAGCTGTAATTATAAAGATGTCTGGCGTACGTCTTATGCACCTCCAACTTTGTCTGTGTTGCTTTCAAGGTCTGCAAATGGAGATCAAAAACAGATTATGAAAAATACAGCTGACGAAAAGGCTTTAAATAGTGCCTGAAGAGAAATATCTATGTACACCAGTGGGTGAGGTTTGTAGCTGGTGAGGCACCAACTTTAGCTATTATCTCCTGCTGCAATTGAAAATCCACTTTCGAAAAAGCTGTTTAAGAGTAGAAATGCAGTCTTCCATGTTGACGTCGGAAAAAAATATATATATCGCTGTGCTTTACTTATTTACTGTATGGCTTGCTTGCTGTCACTCTGCAGTTGCGGAGTCGCAAAACCGATGTCTGGGATCACGAGCGCCCCCTGCCATGAGGCAGGAGAACTGCCTGCCTCACCTCCACTCTGCTTTCTGCTGCTTGTGATGGCTCCTCTGCACACGAAACACGTCACACACAGTTGGTGACAACAAACACAGTACTTTATATTTATAAGCTAAATTATGGAAAATTAGTTTATGTGTAAAATGGTTTTTTTAGCCATTTTATTGGCAGACAGGAGGAACATGCTCCCGTATAATGGCAGCCACTGACGCACACTACGAGATTTATATTACATGTACTTATTTTCAAAGCTTGTTTTATTTTTATAAAGTAAAGAAAGCCTGTTATTTCCTGCTAACCTGAAAAATCTGCAGAAATAGCTCTGACTGACACAAGTCGATGACATCGCCACAATAAAAGATTTATGAGCCTGAATTGTTATTTCTCTCTTCTTTTTTTCCACAAGTTATCTGCGATCTTTAAAGATTTTATTTATTTTATTTTTTTACCACTATGCCTATTTAGTTGCAAAATATGTCATATTTTCATATATGAACAGCGATTTCCCATTCAGTGAGCACATTTTTAAGGTTCTTGACCTGAAAGTCAGACCTACCTCATGGCGGGGTGGAGATGCATTCAATGAGCGTAGGGTTTTATGAGGAAGTTGACGGAGCTTAAGAGCAGGATGCTCACCCAGCAGCATATCTGTGCAGTTATTGCAGGTTATTTTATATGTTTGTCCAAGTGTGAGGAGTTTATCCTGGAAGAGTGGAGATATTTGTGTGGAGGATATGAATTTTGTGGAAATGGTGTGTGTGGGCTTTAATAATTAAGACCAATGATCTTTGGCTGATTTTTTTTTTTTTTTTTTTGCAAAATAATATTCTTTCAGTTTTCAACAAAAAAAACAAAAACAAATGTGGGGACAATAACTTTCTCCAGCTGAATAGTAATCATTTTTGGACCAGTTGTCACAGCTAAAGACCAGCGATCAGCCCGAAATCCAGGTGTGCTGATGGACTCAGACCTGAACCTTCGGACCCACATAAAGACTGTTGCAAAGTCAGTCCTCTGACAAATGTCCCGACAAGATCTGGAGAGACTATAAGTTTATCTTTTCTCAAACTGATAACTGTTTCAGTTTCTTCGCAGGTAAAGTCAGACAGCTGCAGCTGCTCACAAACACTAGAAAAATACAGCGCATCACGGAGTTCCTTTAAATCAAGGCATTAGTTTAGTTTCCTTCGATTGATCACAACGAGAGCATCATGAAGCGTCGTCTGCCTTTCAACCTGTCGTCGTTTTCGCTCTTTGTCACGGCAATGTAATGTTTCTTTTGCTTTGCGCTGTTTTAGCTTCCTTCTAATCATGCAATACACTTTGAATTGCCTTGTTGCTAAAAATGTGCTATACAAATAACCTTGCCTTGTTTTTTTTTTTGTTGTTTTTTTTTTTTGCCTTATAGTAAATGCAAGTGTGTCTTCCTACAGTTTTTTTGCTTCATCTTACTTTACTTTACGCATCTCACTGATTCTGAAAAAAGGCTAACTAGCACTTTTGCCATCAGCATTCACTCGAAAAGAGTTGCTGGAAAGATCACAGTGCCCCGAGACGAACCTCTCAATGTACGTGAGCAATTTGAATCTTGTGGATTTTTTTTAACACTTTTGATCAGGATTAGGAAAATCTGTTTCAATCTGTGCATGATCACCGGGATTATGTTTATGATATACAGAGTTAGCATAGTTTCTGAAGGCTTGAGAGAAACCAGAAAAAATATAAAGACAGAGAGAAAGACAGATAGCTAGCTAGCTAGCAAGATGAACAGCCGGCTAACAAAATAGCTAGCTAGCTTTTGGATGTTCCCTCCCAGACATTTTGTCAGACAGAAAGGATCTCACAATAAAATATTGAAAATATTACTAAGTATGTTAAAATAAATGAAATGTACACATTTTTGCATAAGTTCAGCTGATAACATACACTCAAATGCGCAAGACATGCTGAAGTCGGCGTGATTAAAGAGGCTTCTGCCTCAGCCACATGAAAGACAATCCCAGACCTTCATCATCAACCTCTTCACCTGCAGTTCTGGAGGTGGGGGTTAAGTCCGGTTACAGACACGGGGACCCGATTGATCTGACCTCTGACCTCCCGCTCTGATGGTAAGGGTGGCTCCGGGTCAGACCTGTAAGGGATACCCTCTTCATCCTCCCAGCTCAAAGGTGGGGGGCCCGTCGCCCGGCCCAGATCCCGAGGTCCCCGGGGTCCTTCTGCCACAAGCGTCACATTCGCGTGCTCGATAACCGCAACTTTTCCCAAGGGCGGCTTGCTCTGCCTCTCAGTTAGGAGTCTTTTTTTTTTTTTTTTTTTTGAAGACTACAAAGCAAATTCTGCATGGAGAAACGACGGATAAATGTACTCATCATTTAGTAGGTGCTCTGAGCCCTTGCTGACTCCCCCGGATTTGATGATCCAGTGTTTTCCCCCGTGAAGACTGAGCTGATCCCTCTCTCTCATTCAAGGACTTGTTAGGGATTTTTAATGGAGAGGGCTGCGTAATGCCACTTTCTTTGAGGTATCCATTGAAGTCAGCACCATTGCATTAAGCTCACTGGCCTTCCTAAGGGCACCTTTTCATCACGAGCCACACACACACACACACACACACACACACACACACACACACACACACACACACACACACACACACACACACACACACACACACACACACACACCCTCATCCCTCACGCTCCCCTCTGTTAAGTTGAAGTATTGTCTTTAACAGTATTATAACGGTATCATTCCGCTCCCACCGTGAGCAACAAAGACACGAAACGCCAAATCCTAGAACACAGCAATCTTTGTGTGTGTGTGTGTGCTCTTTAAAGCAATGCTAATGGGGACTAAGAAGCATTAAAGTGACCCCTACTGTAACAAAAGAGTTAATAATCCGTTTAGAAAACAATCAGATCCCCTGGCCATGAGAAAAGACCCCCGCTAAGTCTTTCTGTGGCAAAAAGGAGGAGTGTATCCACCATTTTCTCTCTCTCTCTCTAATCAGCAATCTTGTTCAACATTGCTTGTTTTTTGTCGCGCTCTCAATTGCTGGGGACGATGGAGCGTTTTTCGACGGTAGCCCTCGGCCAACGTTGGCGGACAAAACGGCGACCGTGGAACCGTGTTGCCGTTTCGGAAAGCGACCCAACCCGCCGGAGGTCGGGGGTTTGTTATCCGCTCTCATCCACTGTAAATGAGCCCCACCGGACTTCCAAAGGAGCTGCTAGCAAACAAACGCCGGCTCGCCCGTTAATTGCTAATGACGGCCTCTTTGTCCCGTTTCCTCCCCCCTGCTGCCCCGCCTCCCTCTGGGTCAAAGTGTTCAAACAGAAGAATCTGTCCGCCAGCAAAGTGATGTAACAGGTGATCTGAGGTCTTTAAGAAATGTTAGCTAGCCACAGGATCTGTGTTTCTATTGACCATTTGACTGTGGAATTTGTCTGTATCGAAATTGGTTTATTTTGCAAAACTGCAACGGAAACATGTCGCTTCATCGGCATGATCAACGAGTGGACATCGCCACTGCCATGAAAAACGAAGACGACAGGAAGTAGTTGGAGGATCACTTATCGTGTTAGCAAACTTATTCATGCGTGATTTTAAGTGCATTTCTTATTTAATGGAAACACCAAAATGAAGGGTTTTTCTTTGCAAAATTAGCTAAATATTCACAAACCTTTGCTCACATGTGTAACGGGAAAGCAGCGAAAGAGTGAGAAGGATCTCTGCTGATGCATTACTTGAGGCTGACAGGCTTATCTGATAAGCATCGGAGTGATCCGTCTGTTTTACCGTCAGGTCAGAACTGAATCCATCACTGCTTATCTCTGCTGTCAACTACATGAGGATGTGTTTTTCTTCATCAACCCCCGGAGGTCGTCCTCGCTTCCTGCTAGCCTCATCCTGGAAACCTGGAAACAAGAATGTAGTTTGGCGAATTTGTTTGGTTAGCAAAATATATGTTTATTTTTAAAACAACATACACTGATGAATGCCATTTTCAGATGCTGGGATTCTCCTTTAAACTGCTCTGTGTCAAACCATCCAAGCACTTTGAAAACAAATGCACACCACACTTTTCAGATAGGTACACATATGCTTTTAAACTAGAAAGAAAATCTCCTTCTACTTCTCAGTAGCTCAATAGTACTTTCAATTACTCAAATGAATTGAGTCCAAAATAGGCAATTTCTGCTAGTTATTTTATTTGTTTAGTGGTTTAGTGTTAACTTTTTTACATGTTGAGGGTTAGCTTCAGCTACTCTTTGTAAGTGCTTAGCAGTTTAGCTTTAACTTCAGCTAATTTGGCTATGTGTTTAGCATTAGCGTCGGCTAAATTTGTTACGCGCTGAGCATTAGCTTCAGCTAATCATCTTATTTAATGTCAGCTTCCTGTGGATGCTTTTTTTTTTCAGGCTTAGCGGTTTGGTGTTAGCTTGTGCTCATTTTTTTTGTGTTTAGCAGTTTAGAATAAGGAAATTATGATTCGACACAAAGATAAACACGGGCAAATTTAGTGCAGAAAAATCACTTGATGGCCACGGCAAGTGATGGTCATCTTGAATTTTTCAGAGGCTAACATTTGCCATGTGAAAGATTTTGCTTAAATAATAAAGCCAACCTCACTGTGGGTAAATAAAGTTTGCACACACTGTAAAACTCTGCCATACCAGCCGGGGAGAGAGGGAGAGAAGAAAACGTGTCAGCTTCATGATATTTTTTGGGGCGTCTTCATTTACCTCGGTGCAAATTGCCCAGGAGGAACTGGATAGTGGGACTTTATTTGAAGGGCTTTCCTACGGTAAGTTATTCCTTTGTCTGGGCCGAGCTAATAGCAGGGAATTGGATTCAAATAGAGTCAAGCTGCCTCCAGAGATCCCTCAATCCACCGTCACTGTTTAAAAACAGAGCGAGGTCTGAGGCCAGTCTAAATATTTGGTAGTCTTAGCAGGTTCATGTTAAAAGACACACACACACACACACACACACACACAAACACATGCGGTGAATGCACAAACAGGCCGAGTCTGTGAAGTTGAATGGCATAGCTCAAAGCTTTTCCTCCCCCTACCTCTCTCTCTCTCTCTCTCTCTCCCTCTTTCTCTCTCTCTAAACCGCCAAACCATTCTCCCCCTTTCTCCAGCTCAGAGGAATTCATTAACTGCCTCTCCACAGAGACACTATGGAAATCAGGCAGCTACAAAGGCGGGGAGGGGAGTGCGGAGGGAGGGGCGGCGGCGGTGACGGTGGTGAATGGGGGGGCTATATTATCCTATTAGATGGTGGATATGTCTCGTTTCCCTCCCCTGTCATGAGAAAAACATTCATTTTAAGTGAGCGGGGAGGCAGAGAGAAAGAGAGAGAGAGAGAGAGAGAGAGAGAGAGAGGGGATGGGTGAGGAAGAGGAGGGGAGGGTAACGGTGAGGGTCTTTAACATTGCTCTTTTATCGAGCTGAAATGGAGAGTCCCCTGGCTCCATTTACCTTGGCAATGAGGATCGAGCCGCCCTCCATGAATGCCATTTAAAATGCCATGGAGATTAAGCATCCTCTCTCCCTCTCCCTCTTTCTCTGTGTTTCTCTCAAACACACACACACACACACACATGCATATATATAGTGGCGGTGGCAGTGCTCATCATAATGTGGGTTTAGAAAAACAGCTTTGAGATTCATGAGTAAAGCCCCTCTAGGTGCCAGCGTCGAAGAGGGAGAGGGAAACGGGAGGAAGAAGACACAGAAGAGCGGACCGTCACTTAGCCAGAGTGGGCTTTAAGCACTGTAATTAAATCATTAAACACACACACACACACACACACACACCAAAACATGCACACACACCCCTCATCCCTCATCCCTCTCTCTCTCTCGCTCGCTCACTCTCAGCTCAGCCAAGCTCATCAGAGGCTCAGAGTGTGAAATGATGAATCTGTATTTATGGGGATGGAGTAATTACACAGCTAACCTCTGAGGGAGCCTGGGAGGGCCACGGGGCCTCTGAGCAGGGTGCAGGGTGCTCGACCTCATTAGCACCACCCGAGTGTGAGTGTGACGGAGTGTGTGGGCACGAAGAGTGTGTGTGCGCGCGTGTGTGTGTGTGTGTATGTGTGCGCGCGTTTTAACGAATCAAACCGAAGCAGAGTGCCTGTCGTGATAGCCGAGACGCCTCAGTGAGGAAACAACCTGTCTTTTCTCCCCCCTGATTCTCCAAACGTCACTTTTTACTTACCTTTTATTTATTTTGGTTTTTTTTATTTGGAGCGTCGGATTGTTCCTGCTCTCAGCAGAGCCGGCCTGAGGCACAAGCATGCTTTGCGAGAAACTCGTGGCGCGACGCGAAAACGGGATGTTTTCCGTCCACGTGATGTGGAGAACTTGAACTGTTTAACAAAGTCCCAGATCTGGTCAAAAACCGCCGACGTTCAGAAACGTGTGGGTGATTTTTGTTTCCACACGACCGTGAGGCGCTTCGGACACTGATTTTGTTGTTTGTTGGCCACATACGTACAATGAACAGTTCAGTTAAAACAAAACAGAAAAAAAAACTTTAACATTTCAGGATTCACACAGAAAACAAGAGACATTTTAATGCCGAACCCGAGAGGCTAATCAGAGGTGAGTGGAGGCAGCAGGGGAAGAGAGCAGGCGCAGGGAAATCGGGAGATGTGGAGCAGCTGGGACGGGAAGCACGCTGGTAAATTGAGAAAGGGAGAAATATTGAAAATTGGCTAAACTAGTGAGATCAAAGCAAATCAACAATAAAATAACGATTAAAACAGAAATATAAATGGAGCTTCTAACACTGAAGGATCTGAAACAGCTGCTCTATCATATTTTATAAAACTACAGAAGCCAAACTACGAGTTCCGCTTTGGCGACTTTTCGGTAACTCCAGTTAGCTAGCGTTACTAGGTAACGTCCGTCTTACTCTACACAGTAAACAAACTTAGAGATGCATTAAATAATCAGCGAAAGAACAAAATACTTGGATATTCAACCAGTCCGAAACTTAAAAATCCATTATTTTCACAACAAGTGAATGCAACATACTAAGCACTATGCCATCCACTCTTCAGTGCAGATGTTGTTAACAAGTGAAGAAAACTCAAAGTTGCCCTTGTGCTATTGAAAACAGCTATACAAAAGGAGGCTGGTTCAAAACCATAATAATAAAAATAGATACATTCAATGGATGTTATAATTGTACATCATCACCATCCTAAAATAATTATCTAAGTCATTTTTTACCAAAAATAGTTTTTTCTAAAATATTTAAAAAAATAAAAAATAAAAGAAACAAAAACACCTTCTTTTTGTGCCAAAAGATGAATTAGGCAAAAAACAAACAAACAAAAAAAAAACAAGAAAAACGACTACATTATTTTAGGAAGGTTACAACATGCAACAGTCAATATGTCAGACCAAATACGATATTACCCCTTTATGGGTTGGCTGGAACCCCCCCCAAAAAATAAATGTCTGCTCGGGGCCGCATCCAGCCTTCGGCCGGCCCTGTTTGTCATTTTTTCACTCCACAGTTCTCCGTATCTCTCCGCCTCCTGGTATCCTCTCCCATCTCTGACATTACCTTCAGCTTTCTCTATCGTTGCCCTGAAAACGCGACGCTCCACTGACTCCTGACTACAATCACGGAGCTTCCCTGGGGGGCCTGACCGAGAACTGATGCCAGCGGGCCGATCTGCGCGGCAAGAATGTCCCCGAATACCCTTCAAAAATATCTTCCAAAAAAAAAAATTAATTAAAAAAAGAAAATCTATATAAATATAGAGAGATTTTTTTAAAGGTAATTACGAATATTAATAATAATAATGACGATACACCCAGGCATATGTGCGCACACACACCATCACACATGCGCTCTGCTGAAATTAAATCACACACTTCAGCACACACACACACACACACACACACACACACACACACACACACACACACACACACACACACACACACACACACACACACACGCGACCTGGGCTAACCAATGCACTAATCGCCTGCCCCGGGCATAGGAGGAGCTTGGTGCTTAAGTAGGCTGCCAATCAGTCCGTCAGCTCCACATCCACAAAGCTCCCGCGGCCAGACGCTCGCATCGCATCACTCCGCTCTCGAGGTGCCAAACTGCGGCTCTGACATTCGCTACTCCGTGGCGGCGGAGAGGAGGAGACGCTTGGCAGTTTCTGAAATAAAGGGGGTATCTTTAGGTTTAGACAGCAACACCCCCCACCACCTCCACCACCAACCTCCCACCTCCTCCTTCCCCCCACCCCCCCCTTTTTTTTTCCTTCTAACTGAGGATTCCTACTTTTTGGGTTTTTGTCTTGCTGTATTCCTCTTTTGACTTTTGTGGAGCTCTGTACCGCACGGACCCTTTGTCTTTTTCTCCCCCCCTCTCCCCTCTCCCCCTGGACATGTCTTTCCCTCAGCTGGGCTTCCCCCAGTTCCTCGGTGCCTCGCATGAGGTTTACGGAAGCGAGCGGCCGGCCTCGGCCGCCCGGGACGGAGGCTCGGAGGGCGCGGTGAGCTCCTCCGCGACGGCCGCGGCTGTCGGCTCCATGCTGGGGATGTACGGAAGCCCGTGGGCGGCTCCGAACTACAGTGCCTTTCTGCCGTACAGCGGAGCGGCGGACCTCGCCCTCATATCCCAGATGGTAAGAGCCGCAGCTCAGGTGTTACAGGACCGGGTCCATGCGCAGACCGTGTTTGTTTTCGCCCCTGTCTGCGCATTTAAACGTGCGGAAAGTAAACTTTTCGCTGGGAAAAGAAAAAAAAAAAACGCAAAAAAAAAAAAGAAAACGCCGTTTCTGCAAAACGCCGGTATTGTAAGTTGAGTTATTTCTTTAAAATCTTCTGAATTTTGAGTAACAAGAGTCAACTTTTTTTTTTCATAACACCGCCAAAATATTGAGAATTGATCTGAAATTGTGCGTTCAGAAACGCACAACAATTTATTTTTTTTTTCTTATAAAAAAAAAATAAAAAATAAATTACATTACATTTTTTCTTTTACTTCAAAAACATACCATCATATTTATTAAAATCTACAGTGTATATAACAGTATTAGTTGTTTGGAGTAAAACTATATTATTTAGTTTCTGAATAATTATTTCTGGAGTTAATTTTGGTGGGTCGGTATTTAATACACTGGATAAAATAACTGTTGCAATTTATCCAGTAAACTTAACCAACATAACTTTCTGCAGTTGAACAAAAAAAATAAAGAAAGAAGGTAAATTCAGTAAACTGTTATAAAACCAAATGCCCAAATTCATGAGTTACACTCTAAAAACATGTTTGAGATCATTTCTGCTCATCCAGTTGATTATTGTTTTTTTTTTTTTAACTGTGACTGGAACAGCAGGACATTCAGTTTGACCTCAGCATTAGCGCTGGTGAAACCATTTAAAGTTCAATGCAAATGAAAATTCAGGCAGAACCTCAAGTCCTGCGACGATCCTTATTATTTAGTGAGGTCATTGATTCATGATAGAAACCAATGTAAACATATCGGCCTCACTCTTCACTTTTGGGTCTAACAAACAACAAAAACATGCAGTTATAATCCAAACTGTAAACAATTGTTTAACATTAAAAAAAACAACCTGAGACATGTCATTTAACTGATAAGATAAAAAGTATGACTAATATCGAATCTCTTCCAAAAACAGAATAATAATAAAAAAAATAAAAATCCCGTTTTACAGTGTAGACGTCATTCAACAAGTTGCCTTCCTTCCCCCCCCTCTCTCCCCCCTCCCCTTCTTGCTGCTGTTTCCCAGGGCTCCCAGTACGAGCTGAAGGACGGCCCGGGCTCCCACTCGGCGGCCTCGCTGCCCGTCCACGCCGCTCAGGGCTTCTACCCGTACGGCCAGTACCCGTACGGGGACCCGTCCCGGGCCAAGACGGCCACCAGGGAGACCACCAGCACCCTGAAGGCCTGGCTGCAGGAGCACCAGAAGAACCCGTACCCCACCAAGGGGGAGAAGATCATGCTGGCCATCATCACCAGGATGACGCTCACACAGGTTGGCGGCGGCGGCAGCGATTTCTGATGCACCATAATGATTATTATTATTATTTTTTATTTTTGCGTTAAAGGTGAAACGGGACACGATTTCGCAGAATCCGTTTTTTTTTTATCAAATATTTGATATATAAACTAGTTTTTATGCATTATTGCAGAAATGATGAGATCATTAAAACGGCTGCGGTGTTTAGAAAAAAAGAGAGAGAAAAAAGTTTGCAGTTGATTTCAGCTCTCTCTCTTTTTTTACTGCTACGTAACTCTTAAAGAACAGCGTGCGCGTCGTCATATATTTAAGAATATATTTTGAACGCTCTCTGCGCTCCCAGGTCTCCACGTGGTTCGCGAACGCTCGCAGGCGCCTCAAGAAGGAGAACAAGGTGACCTGGGGCCGCAGCGCCGAGGACCGGGACGGCCGCATCTTCAGCAGCGACAACGAGGACGAGCACGGCAAGACCGGCAGCGACGGAGAGGAGGAAGAGGAGGAGATCGATTTGGAAACGGTCGACGTCGAGAGGCCGGAGGAGGAGCAGCGATCCGGGGAGCCCGGCTCCGTCCGGGAGCAGGCCTCCACGGAGAGCGGGAGGACGGTGCCGGCCGAGGCCGGGGACAAGCTGGCGGCGGAGCGTTCGCCGAGCCTACCGGAGTGCCAGAGAGCGCCGCAGAGCAAACCGAAAATCTGGTCTTTGGCGGAGACCGCCACGGCCCCCGACAGCGGCTCGCACAAGGCTGCTCCCCCCGCGGCCTTCGCGCAACAGGCGGCTTTGGCTTCCGCCGGCCACCCGGCCCTGCTGCCGGGTCACGGAATATACACCTGTCAGATCGGCAAGCTGCACAACTGGGCCAACGCGGCCCTAATCAACGCCAACTCTATTCTGAACATGCGGTCGCTGCTGGGCGGCGCGCCGCCCGGACACCTGCCGCTGCACGGAGCGGTGCCGGCGCCCGCCGCCGCCGCCGCCGCGGCCGGCGCGGGGACGTCGGACTCGGAGGACGACAGCGACGTGGAGTCATCGGGAAGCTTCAGCCCAAAAAGAGATGGTAGCCATGTTTACCTGCGTTAACCATTATGTGTCGGTGACTGTTTTTTAATAGCACTTTTTTTTAACTGCCTAAAGTAATTAAGTAACTTGACTTTTGAAAAAAATAAAATAAATAAATAAATAAAACATATATATATATATATATATATATATATATATATATATATATATATATATATATATATATATATATATATATATATATACATATATATATATATGTATATGTATGTATATATACATATAATGTAATTTAGGCCATTATTTTGTGTGGACATTCGATCTAAATTTTATTTACATAGCACCACTTCACAACAAACACCTCAACTCACAACATAAAAGTAATTGAAATTCAATCATGCATATATTCCATTTGATCCTCGTTACAGGACAGTACAGGAAGCTCAATGAATTATTAAAGGCAGTTTATAAAGTTTCTGTCTACGATAAACCAAGCAGATTACTGCATGGAGGATTCACTGAACACACCAAAAAAAAAAAAGGAAATCTGAGGTCATCCAGAAACAAGAAAATACACCAAAATTAATTAGTCCTGCCATAATAATATTGCTATAAATGTGTATGAACAGTTAGTTCTTGACAAGGTCTGATTGTATTTCATTTTTTTTTTCCTTTTGCAGACGAGGACAGGGAGCGCAGACCCGATTCCCTGAAGTCTCCCTTCCAGCTCATCACTGACAGGTGATCACTGCCGACGCCTCGCTTATTGCGACCCCATCAGCTCTAATTCTGTGAGGCTCCTGCCAAATGAAGCTCAGATCGGAGGTAACCGGCGTCACATGCGAGCGGGGCAGCGAGGGGCGAGTCACGTGACCGAGCGCCTGAACGCCTCGCCAGGCAGCAGAGCAAGATATCAGCCCTCCTGCTCCGTCAGCGGCTTTATCACCACCCAATGCCATTTAAATAATGCGCCGCTATTTATTCAGACACAGTCCACCCCCCCTCCTTCTCCCCCCTCTGCGATTGAGGCTAATGTGTGGAGATGGCAACGTCAGCAATGAAGCGGAGTGAGACGCCAACCCGTTTATTTAATTTCCATAAGAGGAGGCTGGTGTTGAATGACACTTTTTGCTCCTTTTTTTTTTTTTTTAATTATTACTGTTTTTGAATAACTCTCGTCTTGTGTTTGGTTCCCTCTCCTCAGACCTCACCACGGAACGACGCCACAGCGGGTTCTGACGACGACGTTATGAGAAGACGGAGCAAAAAAAAAAACAAAAAAAACTTTCTATAAGAAAAAAGAGTTGGGGGGAAGGAGAGCAGACAAAAAAATAATAATTTTATTTAATGGAGAGCAGTTAAATGAAGGCTATTTTTCTGAAAGCTTGACCAGTTCTAGTATTAGCGTCCACATGCAAAAGAGATGTCAGAGATTTGCTTGTTGTTGTTTTTTTTTTTTTTTCTCCTTTTAATGTGTTTTTTTTTTCTATTTGTTTCTTCTGCTCTTCTGTTGTGAATGGAAAAAAGAAAACCCTCGGAAATTTGTACATACACATTATGAATTTGTCTTTAAAGAGTATATTTTTTTGGGACCTAAATAAATGTCGGTATAAGCGTTTGTTATTGAAAACCTCTCCGCTTTTTTTTTTTTGCGAGTGTTTTCAGAAGAAAGATGACTGGCACATGTAAAACTGCAAAGACATTCGAACCAAAAATGCACGAGAATTTAATTTTTTTAAACAGAAAGAAACCAAAACATTTGTTTGGTCCGGTCTTAAAATAAGATCAGATATTGTTGATCACAGTTATAATAATGCCATCTATTTATCATCATTTTTGTTCTGTGAACTGACTTAAACACACAGAACAAACACCTGTTAGAGTCAGTCGCCATGGCAGCACTTAATGCTCTTTTCTCCTGCTGCTGCTGCTTATGGAGTGACATACCTGCCACCATCTGATATTAAAATGTTTATTTTTTGTCATATTAGCCTAATGAGATCCAGAGAGGAACTATCGGGTGCCCAACTGAGTGTGGGATACTTAGGTTTGTTTTGACGTCCATCTTGTGCCCAGTCTGCTTACTGCCCATCCAGTCATGAAACACGACCATATGGGGCCCATCGACTCATACTGTCAGCTATATTTTTAAACCAGTTGACCAGCTGACAAGGTGGGGGCGTTTAGGTTCAAAGCCGTTGGTGTTTATCTCTTAAAGCATAAACGCTGTCTGTTGCAGTAGCAGAATACTTTCAGATAAGAATCTAAAATGACCTATGGTATGTAAATTGTAGCTTCTTTCTGGCTACTTGACTGCAGTATACTGCAACATTTGAGGCAGAGGTAGTGCTGAATGAGTAAAAAACTACAGGAACAACGTGGTTTACCTTGAGAGTTCTCGTAGTTTGTTCTGCACTGGGGTTCATGTAATGTGCAGGAACATCCAGAGAAGCCTGCGATGGTTTCCCAGGTGTTCTGCGCTTTACTTTTCCTGGAGTACAAAATGTTTTGGCTGCAAAGAACTTTGTTCTTGTTCTCTCCACATCCTAGGCAGTGGACAAATTTCTGTTTTTTTGGTGAAGTTTGTGCAGAACCGTCTTGCATGCTCTATCCCGTTCTCTGGCATCTCACGACAGGAACTTTAAACCACAGCAAAGATTTGGCTGAATCAGAAACGCAGCGGTTTTGAAGGCAACCTCTTGAACTTTACAGTATGTCAGCTGGTTTTAAAGCAGAGAGATGGTCGACGCGTCTTTAAGTATCAGGCCGTGACTGTTTGCGTTTTCCGCAACTTGAAATATTTCGAAAGAGACAAAATTTTTTTGTCCTTCTTTTTAGTGACGGAGACGTCGAGAAGCCATGTTTTGGTCAGCAACAGGTGGGGGAGGACACATGACGATGGCATGTCCTCAGACGTTTCATTGCAAGACCTGGAGGCGCTTCGGTCCTGGTGCAGTTTTTAAAACCCCAGAACGACCACTTTGAGGTCGCGGTTCGGTTCGGTTCCGAACAGTTTGCTTGTTTACGGAGTGAACGTGATCCGACAAAGTTACCAGGTTGTGTGACGCAAACTTGATCCAAACGCCTTCCTGGAGCCAGATTTGTGTTGCATTGTGGGATGCGGTAAACATACAAATAGGAATAGGAAATCTAATGATACAGTAAGATTAAACTCTCTTTGCTTCATGCAGAATCTACACATTTGAGTTGGGTAATAACTACAGTTACTTGAGTTTATTTTTTGGGGGGGTAAAAAAATAATTTTATTTTTAGGAATATTTTTTACGACTTCTTGTTCTGGACACTATCCACTGTAACGGTACTGATGAAGAACAAATTAGTTTTAACCAAAAATCTACAATTTTTGTTAAAGATTTATAAGTTTTATACTGAATGAAATTGATTTTGCCTGTTTTTGTCATTCATATGAATTATTTTCATTTCGGCTTTTAAAATAACAAGATTTCCACGCAACGTTATGTCTCGATCCGTCGGATGATGTCATTTTCAAATGTTAAAACGATCGACGTTTTGATCAGTTACTCAGTACCTGAGTAGACTTTTCACCAAATACTTTTTTTTACTCTCGAGTCATTTCTTGGACGACTACTTCTTGCCTTTACTTGAGTAAAACTACGTTGAAGTGTTGATCCTCTGACTGGAGTAAAATTCCTGGATGTTTACCCACTGAGTAACTTCACTGGATGAAGAAAAAGCTTGTTTGAACCAAAACGTCGCCGGAGACAGACACACATCTGAAGTTTTTGCTAACGTTTCATAAGTTTTATATTAATTTGGAGAAATGTTCCTCTAGACTGCTATTGTTATTTTTGTAACTGTGCTGTTTGTGTGCATTACTTTCGTTTTGGCCTTTCAAATACTAAAATTTCCACCGAACTTCATATTTTGGTTCGTCTGCTGATGTAATCTCTACGTATTAAATGACCAGTTACTCAGTACTTGAGTTGACTTTTGACCAAATATGTTTTTGTACTTGAGTGAAAATACGTTGAGTATAATTTCTGGGTCCTCTACCCACTTCTGCACATGACCACTGAACAGAGTGAATTACGATTATTGTCTTAAAGCTTTAATGGCACAGGAGATAGCTGTTTCGATTCAGGGTCATTTTCCATAAACATCATGTTATTATACAAACAGAATCCCCTAAAATGGATCCTACTCACTGTGTCTTCTTCACCATGATCTTCTTCCCTCGGCTCAGCACCTGGGAACTGACTGCAGACTCTGCGGAAATGAGAAATTGAAGATTTGTAGGACCTTGTGAACCTTGGCGCACCGTGCGCTCACAAGGCCGGGCCTCGGTTCTTTAATGTGGGATTATAACCCCCTCGGTGTCTCCGCTGCAGCCTCTGAAATATGGATCAGACGACCGGGAAAAGGCCAGCAGCCGGCATGGGGGCGGCAGCCCCGCGAGGGGGAGGGGGCCGGGGTTTGTGTGGCATCCTTGTGATGGTCAAAGGCCCGAAGAGAGGAGGCTCAGAGTGAAAGAGGCTGGACGGTGGGGGGTCTTAGGGCTGCTAATGGTGAGTGTTTCTCAAAGCTGTGTCCCCCCTCCCACCACCACCACCACCTCACCCGCTCTGTGCTCGGTTTAGAAACATATCAGCGTTTGAGGCTCTTCGGTCCAGCTTTCATTGTGGACAGTAAGCGTCGTAATAGTTTTGGGTTTTTCCACCATGGTTTAGTTTTCCTTCATTATGACTTTTTGTTTCTCTAAACCATTTAGCTTTAATTTGGTTTTGCTGATTTTATTAGTAAAATATTTTAGGTTTTTTTTACCTTGATGCAAAATTGGAAAAAGGTGAAATTATTCAATTATTGTTGAACAAAAACTGACTCTGGTGTTTTGCTCCTACTTTTGCCGTCGCTGTTTTGCCGACTAGCGTAAAAGCTGCAAGGAGGATCATAAAGAGTCATAATTTGCTCACAGCTGATTTAAACTGCTAGTGTAGGGGGGAAAAAATTAATTTCACATCAGTTCAAAAGGCTAATAAATAGATTCATAAACACAAAAATAAAGAATATTATATTTATAATTTCAATATGTTTTAGTTAGGTTTATAAATGCACAATATAGTTCTCCCATTAACAACAGTTTTAAATATTTCAGGTTTTTTTTTCTCAATTTCAGTTTTTCAATATTTTTATTAGTTTTACTGAACTATCACAGCCTTGTAAGTAACTGATATTGATGCGTTTCGTTTAGTCCGGGTTACGTTCAGATGATGCCCTTTCACAACGTGTGGGGGAAAAAGACAGAATCAAGAATGAAAGGATTTTACCTGTGGATTAACATCTGGCTCAGCTCTCGCTGACACGTGCCAGCGGAGAGATTGTTCTGACGGGTCCGGCTCAGCGAGGCGAGTGTTGTGTCAATTCAGGAGCTCGGGAAAACACCGAACAGAGACAAAGAACCAGAACCACCGGTTTTTGTGGTGGTTCTGGTGAGTGAGTAACGGGCGACTCGCTGCTGCCACCTGACTCTCGACTTAGAGCAGAACGGAGCCCGGAGGATCCACGTCTGCCCGAATCCGTAGGTTGGACTCGGAAACGTTATATTGAAAAAGCATTTCAAACAGCTGAGCATCAGAATACTTTTTAAATTTATCATTTAAATCTGAGACGGTCACAATTTAGAAACAACCCAAGTGGCAAAGAGAAGTTGCCCGTTTGGAAAATTGGAAACACTAAACATCATGTAGAAAGTCGATGCTGACCTGAACTTTGGTTTTGTAGAATTAGACGAGACAAAACTTGCACAGCTGTTTTGGAAAAATATTCACAGCCCTTGTTTTATTTTTCTACATTTTGCCACATTACAACTTAAAAAAGTATTTTTTGGGGACTTTATGTGATGTGTTCTGGTTATATTGTTTTTGCCAGACTCTCTTTGCAGAAATAGCTCCAGCTCAGTCAGATTAGATGGAGTAAAGAGCAATCTCTACTCTTTTAACAGGTTATTAGTTTCCTTGAGGGTGTTACTTTAATTAGGCCATTTAAGCATATGATCTAAATCATTTTATTGTGGCTGCATGTTTAGGATTGTCACCCTGCTAAAAATAATGCATATTTTGGAATCGATCCAATACCACGAATCGCCAATACCAATACCGACACCGATACCTTTTTAAAACTTTGTCGTTTTTGTAGTTTTTCCAAAATATTTTTGTTCAAATATCAAAGAGAATTTGGACGAAGCTTAAATGTGTCAACAAAACACTTTAATAAGATATTAACATGATTTGCGTCCATTTTTCCTAACTAAACAAGGCATATAAAAAGTAAGAGCTGAGGCACTAGATTGAAAAAATAAACTAAAATGTCAAGATGTAATCTGACTCTAAAGTATTGATTCAGTAATAATACGAGTTGGTATCAGAATGAAAGGGGACTGAATGTTTCATCATTTAAAAAAATGACAAAATAAAATTTAAATTCCCCTTTCATCTTGCAATTATACTCCGCTTTATCTGATAAAATCCCAATGAAACACACCGCAGTTGAGTTCTTATAACTCCATCGTTCAATCTGTCTATATTTCCACAGTGACCAACTGTGAATCCAACGAGGAAAAAAGGAGGAACGGAGAGATGATGATGATGATGATGATGATGGCGTTTTCATTGATGTGAGAGCAGCAGCGTGGAAGGACGCCAGACACTTGAGGCCATTTTCACTTCCTGTGCCAGCCCTGACAGACTGCCATCAGCGGCGTTGAGGAAATTATTAGGCTCTCTGCACACGCTTCCCTTCGTCTGCACCTCGTCCCAGCCAGGCGGCACGGCCGACGCTCCGCCCGCCCAAACAATATGGTATTCTTTCAGAGTTGGAAACCGCAGCGAGCTTAGCATGATGGAGCTGAAAATGACTTCAAACAGCTTCTTTTTTTTTTTTTTTTTATCGGTTTCACAGAGTGTCCAAAATATGTTTCGCGATTTAAAAAAGGAGCAAAAAAAGAAAAAGAAAAAAGAAAAAAAAAATTCAAACTATGATTTGCTTTTTCGGGCCATAAATGCGTTTTTAAGATATTAGATTTTGCACATTATGTCGGACCTTCGTCGCCTAAACAGCCGGAAAACCTGATGGAAAGTGCACTGGCTAACAATTTAAAACAGAGGGAAGAAAGATCATCACAAAGATTTATTTGTTGATCAAGATTAGGAAAATGAGGAGATAATAAGGCTCCAATATTCATACACTACGTCTTTGCAAGCAGTGACCCAATTTTTTCTTTGCTATCAACAAACTTCGGACATTTAAATGATCATCTTATCAGAAATAAAGGAGTTTATTTAAGTAATCCCTAATAGACACAAAAATATTGAGCTATTGAGTCACAGTAACAAGAAGGATGTTTGAAGGAGTCAAAGTGATGCATTCAAAACTAAGAACCCTGCAACAACAGTCAGGCACGGTGGTGGCAGTGGGATGTTGCGGGGCTTGTTAAGTGCCACCAATGCAAAGTGGTTGGAATATTTAAGGAGGTCTGCCTTCAGACTGCTTCACTGAATGTTGTGTAATCGGTCCACCGAGCTTAAAGGAAATCCCTAAAATTGTTGTGACATTCTTGCTTTTGTTGTCTGGTCACTGGATCCTGAAGTGATTTTGCTCGATTCTCATCTCCCCTCAGGGATTCCTCTGATTGAGCTCGATTTCTTCGGTTGAATTTCTACCAGGCCTATCAGCAAACAGAAGGAGGAGTCGTGAATGATGAGGCAGATTTTATGCCATTTTTGAATTGCAGTCTGCCTATAGGTTTGTAGTTTGACACCGGCAGTGGAGGAACTGAACAAAGTCGGAGCAAGAGGAATGTCTCAAGACGTTTTATTGCTGGCAACGCGTCGTGGCCTTGCTCCCTATGGGGTTGATTACGCACGTGCAATTTCCAGCGAGCTTTATTGAGCCGGCGCATTACATACGTTACGGCCGAAGGTTAACGATTGGGGGAAAATCAGATCCAATCGTTTAAAACTTCAACAGACTCAACACAAGCAAGAAATCGTTTCTCAGTAACAGAGTCCTGATCCACCAAGTTAAACTTACAACAAGCAGCTGGTTTTTACCAGGCCAATGCATTTGTGTTGTCAGGCCTATTTTGTACAGGTTAGAAGCACTTTGTTGATGATTGATGATGAAGTTTCTCCTAAGAAACGTTAAATCAGTGTTGATATTGTTGTTTGAAACACTGCCAGCTTGGTGGTTATCTTAAATCTGTAGAGATTTTCGAGGCATACTCGCTCCTCAAACTCTCAGTGTGAACAATGTCTTCTTTGCTACTTTGGTATTGTGACGCAGCCTCTTTGATGGGCTGTAATCCTTGTTAAAGAGGGAAGATTATGGATTATTTGCCTCTGATTAGCCTTTCCCAATGGCCCTTTCTTTCAGTAGTCTCACCCACGATATGAACTCCTCCGGTTTTCGCTCCTCCTGTTTCGTCTTGCTGGGACGCTCGAAAACCGAACAATAATTGCCCTCGATGTACCCCCACCACCCCCCCTCACATCCTCACCCTTAAACTATCCTCCTGCGGTCATGCCCGCATGTGTAAGGGGCCGCCGTTCCATGAATAGATTTGTTAAAAGCCCCCGGCGGATGAGAGAACTCCAAGCCCTGTAGCCTGGCGCCTCGTGTGCGTCCTTACCCCCCCCCCCTCACTTTCGACGTCCTCTCCATGGGAGCAAACTCCCCTACCTCCACACAGCACCTCATCCCACAGCGACTAGCTCGCCTGCTCTTCTCTGCTCCATCCGCCACGCAGAGATAATCAGGCTTATGTAAAGACGACGTGCTCTTTTGACAGTCATCAGCTCATCAGTGATCCAATCAAGCCCAATTCGGCCATTGTTCGCCCCCTCAAAGTGCCCCCCCCCAAATCCGCTTGCACAGGAGAGATGTCCCAGCACTCTTTATCCTGCCAATCACTCCTGACATTCTTGCCAATGTTGCCATGGCCTGGGGTCGGAGGTCGTGAAAACAGAAAGCGTGAGCTGACTCTGGGAGAATGGTAAGGCGCTAAAAGGGGAGACGCCCTTCCTCGCAGGCCTGTGGGCCGGCCAACTCAGGGGGTAAATGTAGACAAGTTAGGAATCTATAGGCCCGCTGAGAGGTCCAGCGGAACTGAAAGAAATGCGGGTGAGGCTGGTGGAAAAAAAGAAAGATAAAAACATAGGACAATGACACAAAGGGAGATGAAAGGGGGTAACAAAGGTGTTGGAAAGCGCAAAAGGACAGGTCGGTGTTTCATTGGCTTTAGTGAAACTGGCCTCGATTGGTGTGAACAGTCACCAGAGAAATTTTCAATTGGGACAGTTTTTTTTGTATTTAAACTTAAGGAAATAGTGTTGGGTCGCTGTGAGCGTTGGCTGCTGAGCTGTAATTTGAAATGGAAATGCACTTCCATGACGCAGCGAAGCATGTGACTGCAGGATAAGCGGGGCGCCGGGGTTAAATCTGTTGTAATGTCGTGAATGGAAGAATTTTTTGTACTCCGTGTGTACGTAAGTGAGCAAATGTTTAGCCTGAACAAGATATCATAGGGAATTTATGCTATTCACTGTTCCTCCATAGGGATTAGTGGAATTAGCTATTCGCACAAAGGCAAAGTATCAAAACTCATGGGTAATTCAACAAGCTCCACAATGTAGAGTTTACCGAGCGCCGTTGCTGCTTAGCCTCTGTTTATTGTCTCGTTGCAGCTGCGAGTAGCATGCAGACAAATGGCAAACATTGTCACTCCCTTTTAAAGGAGACAAATTTAATATACAGGGAACATACACGCAACAAATGCTATAAAAGAGGGGAGTGATGATTCTTTTCTTTTGCGTGGCCATTCATGGCAATAATCTGAGGAAAGAGACAGATTAGGACCCCGAGGGGTGGGGGCGGTTTGTGTTTAGGTGTTCGCATCGCTGGCTCCTTTCAGCCATTTTGAAACGGTGTTTATCCACCGGTTTGTTCTAGCACAGCAACATAGCTTGGTGTGCTGCTGCGAGAGTCCTGAGGGGGACCGTGGACTCGCTGCGTCTTTGTTCAGAATCCATTCAGACGGTCGGGTGTGTTGGTGCTGGGCAGGGAAGCAGCAGAGAATTAATGCATATGTGATCTCTGCTCTTTTTGTTGGTTTGTTGGGTGTGTAAAATGTCTGGGAGAGCAAGAAAAGGGCTCCACAAATACTTGTGGAGAGAATACCAAACCATAGGCTGAATGGTGATGGGACCAGCAAACTCTTGGGTAAAATGTTCACTTGCAAAGAGCATTTTGGGCTACATTTTAACGACTGAGATATTGATTGTTTGACCACAAAAGCTCTTTAAACAAGAGAAATCAAACCAGTTTATTGACATGGTGCCAGTTTATAACTCAAGTTGTCTTAGGGCACTTCACAGAACAAGTTATTTTAGTCCGAGCATACTTACTCTACATTCAAACTTGAGCCTAGCTTTCAAACAAAGCAGTCAACAAATTTAAAGAAACCCAACGACGCAATGGGAGTCAAGGACTCGATTGCGTTGAGTCCTTGACTTGCAGCAGTCACTTCTCCTGGAACAACCCATCGCATCACCTGTTGCATGTGGCGACAGTGGACAAGGGCTCGTGTTGTGTCATTGACTTAACAGTGATCCCTCATACTGATGCATGCAAGTGGCGACAGGGGACAGGAAAACAGTTACAAAGTCGGCCTTTTATCACCTGAAGAACTTTTCCAGACTAATGGCCCAGCAAGTCTAGGGAAAACTCATCCATGTGTCTATTTTTAGTCGCACTGAATACTACAGCAGTATCTTCACAGGTCCGAGTAAAAGAAAAAAAAAATCATATTGTGTATTGCTTGTTTCACAATTGGTGACTATATGATGTTTTAATGATGTAAAGCGTATCCAGAAACAACAGTTTAGGTAAATTCAAGATGGTTGTAAGCGAAAAGAAAAATAAGATTTCTTTTTAAAAAGATGTGTTACACATAACAATCTGAAAAGTACAGCAAAAAATGTAGTTTTGTGTCACGTGATCAGAAACTGTGATCCCTACTGGGCTTCTGGCAAACTGCACACATGATTTCTTACAGTTTTCTCTCAACACTGTCTTTCTTCTTGTCGCTCCTCGAGGAAAACAGATTTTTGGACTGCATTGCTAGTAAGTAGTCGATTTCTATGGAGGCAGCAGTCTTGAACTATGCCTGAACTTTGTAATCATTTTTAACCTCCCGCTGAAATAAACATTTGAACACCTTTCAGAGAGACGCTTTCTGCCGGCTTGTCTGGAGAGCAGACTGAAGACGTGGATTGCGCCCAGCGTACAGTAGCAGCGCCGCGCTCTTCCTCCCTCCCTCCCGCCGCTGTCTTTCACTGGCTGGATAATGAGATATGACTCACGGGTCACATATCTTCACAGTGTAATTACACATGAAATGTGTGCATGTGCGTGTGTGCACGCAAACAGTTTGCGATGCAATGTGAGTCCTCATTCATTTGCCCAAGTCGTTTAGGGTAATAGAGCTTAATGGAGTGTATTAACCCCGTCCAGCTTGCGTTTCCCTCTTCGTGTGTGTGTGTGTGTGTGTGTGTGTGTGTGTGTGTGTGTGTGTGTGTGTGTGTGTGTGTGTGTGTGTGTACGTGTTGTGTGTTCGTGCACGTTGACGGGGAAAGGGGAGACCTGCCAACTGTTTATCTGCAGGAGACACACACACTCTGGGGGGAGTGGAGATCTGGTTTCCCACTGTCACAGATGCTAACCCGCCTCTCCATTAGCGACGTGATTGGAGTGGACACAGAAAACCAGCAGCCTCGCCCCCTAAGGGGCTATCGGAGGAAATGATTGCCCAGCCGTTCTCAGGGGAACGTCAGCACACTAGAAAGAAGCACTTAACGGAGTGATATCACATGCGACTTCTCTGTCAGCTGGGCTGCATGAGTTCTGGTTCATTTTATAGTTTAAAAGCCCCAATCAGTCCTTGAATTTGGAGAAAATGGAGACCCTCTTTGGCTTTTTATTTCGTGGTATGATTAGAAAAAGCAATTCCTTTAATATCACACAGCAGCTGAGCTAAGCTGAGCCTCCGGAGCCACATAGAGACGATTACAAAGCGAGCCTTCTATCACCAGAAGAACATTTCCAGGACTGAAGGACTAACGTGTGAGCAAGTTCTAGAGAAAATCGACCATGCATTTTGTGGCCTTGATTACGACAGTAGTGTCTTCACAAAGTTTGGTTTAGCGCCAGAACATATTAAAGATGTCTTATCGTTGGTGTATCAAACACAGGACCACCGATCAACTTTGCATCCACCAGAACCAAACATGCAGAAGCAGCATTCAGCTTCTATGCTCCACTGATCTGAAACAAACTTCCAGAAAACTGCAAAGCAGCCGAAACACTGAGCTTCTTTAAATCATGACTACAAACACCACCTGCTCAGAGATGCCTTTGATTAGTAGTAAGTAGAGCACTGATCAGCATAATTGATGTATATTTACTCGATGATTGTGATGATATCTAACTAAATGTTATGCTTATTGCTTGTTTCATAATGTCTGACTGTAAGGCGTTTTTATGACGTAAAGCACTTTGAACAGCCTTGTTGCTGAAATGCGCAACAGAAATAAACTTGATTTGAGCTCTAGGAGGTTAAGTTCGATACAGTGATTAACTTCTCTGTGACTTTTACTGTTTATAACAGCCTTCAGGAACTCATCTTTGCGTCTAAAATGGAGCAAATTCATTGAAAGCCCGACACTGTTGGTGGCCTTAAATCCTGGGAGGTCCAACCAGAGATGGAACATGAAATCTGCAAACCACACCTAAGTGTAGCTATGCATGCAGACACTCAGGGCGACTTTGTTGTCCTTGGTTTGGTCACCACACTGCGCTGATCCCTTAACCCCGGTCGATAACTTCTGCAAGCTGAGCCCTTTGCACCCTGAGGGTAACAACACCACACAGAGACGTTCACATCACTGCATCCCCCATCCACAGCTTTTTTTTTTCTTCTTTTTTTTTAGCTGCAGTAGCTTCAAAACACCAGAGGATGGCACCTGAGGTCTAAGCAGTGATTTGCTGTTAAGAATGAAGCCGTGAGTCCCTGAGTGAGTGGAGTTCCCTGTGAAGATACAACTCTGAGATTAAATGTGCATTCTTGTTCACTTTTCTGGTTTTGGGGGATTCATTTTTTAGCTGATCATCTTGCATTTTAGTTCTGTCTCATTAAGGAATTCAAATAATTATTAGAAGCATTTTGCATTTTGAACAATAACCAACATTTTTCAAGGTTTCACAAATGTTTGTCCTACAAAAAGTTAAAATGCATACCAGAATCCTGATTTTTCAGTTGTTATAATTCTGCATTAAATTTCAAAAACAGACAAAATAACATAGTTGAGGTGGGCTAAAATGTTTTTCTGGGACTGAGCAAAATAAATAGATAAATAAATTACTTAGGTCATTATTTTAGAAAGGTGACAATATTCGTTTACCATAAATGCTGCCTCATAACTTTAATTTTAGTTGGCCAGGAGCTCTGCAGATTTTTTGCACCTGTGTCCTCCACAGCAGAAATGTCAGAAGGTTCTTTCTGGGGGGGTTTTCTTGTCAGAAACTTCAGAAGTTTCACGCTTGGTCAGCCAAAGTCTGCAGAGCAGCTTGGCATTTTTTGACTGGTAGCCAATCAGAAAGATAATCATGGCAAACAACATTTCCTTAACTTGTATTTTGTATTGATTGAAAACTAGATCAAATTTTATTACAACAAATTTCTATTAAAAAAATGTATGCTTGAAAAATGTAATGTATTCAGTTTATTTCCCCCTCCATTTTTACTTCTCATCTTAGGGTTGGGGTTAATGCCCCTCTGGCTCCCCCTGGGGGTCATCGCTTCAAAAAAAACAAACACTGGTTTTCCTAAATAAATGGATAGCCAGGTGTTGGAATGGCCCAGTCCGAGTCCAGATCCTACGGAGCCCCCTAGGGGACATGGGGATTTTTTTTTCTTTTGCGTCCCCTCGCAATACTTTTGCATTTTGCGAGGGGACGCAAAAGTATTGCGAGGGGACGCAAAAGTATTGCGAGGGGACGCAAAAGTTTTGCGAGGGGACGCAAAAGAAAAAAAAAATCCCCATGTCCCCTAGGGGGCTCCGTAAGATCCAAATCAAATTGAGAATAAAAATTTGTAAAAGTTAGGTTAAAGATGCTCTATGCTCAACCTGAGTTCATTTTGTAAAAGAAAAAACAAAACAAAACAATGACTGAAAACTTTGGTCCTTTGAAACGTAGAAAACTAAAGTTCAGAGGTAAAGAATGCAAATGTCTATCACACACACACACACACACACCCACACACACACACACACACAACACACAGAGAGAGAGAGATAGAGAGAGAGAGAGAGAGAGAACTTGAGAACTTTGTGGTTAAAACATCACAAATGAAAACAAAAGTCCAGACCAGATGACCAAACAATCAGCGTGGATCTCTGAGCAAATGGCGGCGAGTTAAAGTGTTTGCTGAGGGCCTCTGTCTATCGGTCCCCGCGGACCGGGGCCTGCGGAGCTGAATAATGCATGTCCGCTGCCGGAGTAATGAAGCGGAAGCGATGGGGAGGAATCCGGCGGGCCTCCCAGGGCTCAACTCCGAACTGTACACACTCTTAAGAGCTGCCTGTAGCCTAAACCCGCCTCGACGACACCGCTCCGCGTCTGCTTCTTTTAGCGCGCGCGCGCACACACACGCAGACGCCCTCGCGCGCGCGCCGCGCGGCGGCTAAGAGGATTAGCTTGTCTCTGTTCCGGTGTCCTGCATCATTGATGAGGAAGACCAGGGCATTTATAGCCTCTCGCTCTGGAGTCGGACGGCTCTTATTAGACGGGAGGGGCGGAGGGGAGGG
Organism: Poeciliopsis gracilis; assembly: GCA_911649635.1. NCBI lineage: Eukaryota > Metazoa > Chordata > Actinopteri > Cyprinodontiformes > Poeciliidae > Poeciliopsis > Poeciliopsis gracilis. The sequence continues at coordinate 2,313,218 of CAJVRI010000435.1, read as the reverse complement.
AGGCTGATGCTAGCGGAGCTGCTGCTCGGTGGTCGGCAGGTTGTTTGTGGAGCGCGTGGGGGCTTCGCTGCACTTGTTCGCAGGTGTGAGCCTTCGTGGTTAACAAGAGGCCCGTGTGTTGCGGTCGAAAGGAAAGAGGCTGCTTTCATATCTCATTCAGAACTGGCAATATCTTTCACGGTAAAAGAAAAAAAGAAAAAGAAAGGATAAATATGGTTACCTTATGTTACCCCTGTGCCCCCTGCTGTGCTGGATGAATCTCCTGATCATATGGGGTCATCCCATAGAACAAACAATAAGAACACTGGGCTGCTTCTCAGTGGGCCAAAGTCCTCTTTGCAGATGAAAGTGAAGTTTGGATTTCATTTGGAAATTCACGGTCTGGAGTAAGAGTGGAGAGAAACACAATCCGCATCTATTAAAGGCTACAACATTTTTTTTTTTCGGAGCACAAATTACCAAAAGAGATCAGAGCTTTGTGACGGTCACTCAAAAAAGGAAAAAATTACTTCTTATTTCTTTTTATGTGATGCGTGGACGCCTACTCTGGTCTTTTCTAGGGTCCAATCGGATCGATTGATCAAGTAAAAATGAACGCCCAGTTGGCCAAGAGAAGCGGCTTTGTTGTTTGTTTGCTGATGTCACTTGTGCATCAGATTTAGGGGCGTACCAGAAACACACAAGTACATGGGTTCCAATTGGAACTATTGTCTGTACAAAAAAAAAAAAAAAAGTGAATTATTGCATTAAAAATTTTAAGGTTAAAATCTATGCAATAAATTAATCAAAACTGACATGTTAAAGTCCCAGTCCTAACTGTCGCTTATACATAGTATTTGATTATCTCTACTTGTTAGAACTAGCACAAATTGTCCAGCTCACCATGACGAACAAAAACAATAATAAAAAGAACTGCAAGAGGTCGGGTATGACCTGGACAGGGCTGCTGTCCATCCGGGGGAAAAACCAGGCGCATTAAACAACCCAAATGTAACTTTGGATCTCAAATTAACTTGAACGACTGCGACTGTGAGAGACACCAGTATACTTTATTTCATTCTGGAAGCAAGAAAACAAACAAACAACAACAAAAAAAAAAATGAAAATAACCACCCCACTTTCCCTCTACTTTCATCTGTATCCACCTACCCCATTTTTTAAAAAAAAGGTGAAATAGCTAGAAAACAAGACAGAGGCTGAAAAAGCATCTGCATGTTAAACAGATTAAAATTGCATAGATTTCAGACTTAAGGTAGAAAAGGCTCCAACACGAACCGCGCCGTGATTGAAGGAACTTGTGATTGGAGTTGTTTGGCTCTTTCCTGCAAACACTTTCCTCAGCGCTCGTCCCCCCCCCCCCCCCCCGTCTGCCGCTCACATTAACACGCTTCTATCATTAACCCCCCTACGCCCTCACCCTTCTGCGTAATAGCTGGAGCTGGATGCAGGACGGAAGAACGAAAGAATGAGTTTCCTCTCTTTCCTTTTTTTTTTTTTTCTTTTTTTTTCTGTGGAGCATCTAGAATGAATGATTGATGTGAGGGGAGCGAGATCAGAAAGAAATAATCACGGTCTAACGAACGCAGAGCCTTAAGAAATATATACTAGAGCTGTGGCATAAATTTATAAACAGACCATATTTTAATATACAAGTAGTTTATTGAATATTCAAAAAGAGGGAAACAGCATTACCCGCGCACCTTTTGTGTGCTGTGCGTGCATTATAGTCCCTCCTTGGGCAGCGACATGGCAGAAAAAAGATCAACTCCATCTGCAGTCTGTTCGTCTCCGTAAACCTCACGAGTTATTTCACCATAAACACCAGCGAGACAACGATTAAACCCAATCATGTTCATTGTCAGCGCCTAAACAAATTGCCATTTTCTTTGAATGACATATGTTTTTGTGTGGAGACGCGCAACGCCAGCGCAGGGAGATAGCTTCATTTCCGAGCTTTGAGCACAGATGAGGGGGAAGACAGTGAGTCCATGTTCGGTATATGAGCACCTTTCACGGGACAAATGGAATGTCAATCAAGGACCGGTACACAGATGCGCCGTCCCCGGCGGGGGACCGAGATGCTTTCTGGTGATGCAGCTCTGTTGTTCCGGCCTCACTCTGGGTGCACTGGGAATATTTTTGTCCTTTTACCTCTCCTCATCCCCTCGCTCCATTTCAGATCCCCCCGGCTCTTAACGATTTCTTCGGCTCCCCAAGTTTGTCTCTTTTTACGCGCGTCCTTTTCCCTTCATCCACTTTTTAACGTCAGAGCCTTGCACGAAAAGCTCCTTGCTCGGCTCTCCTTTGTTTTCATAGTTGTTCTGTTTCTCTGTAATGTCTCGACAATTCTTGTTAGTGCCCCAACAAGAGGAAGTATATGGAAGCCAAGTGTTGACTTGTCTTTCCACCCTAAGGGTCTGTCTTTATAGAACTTGAGGACATTATTACATTCATTGAAAACAGGAAGTTCAGTGTGATGATTTGGAAGGTAATAAGGAGCTTGATCGTCTTTTCACAACACATCGTAGTGGTGAGTTGAACACGCCAATGTCACCCACCCCTGAGTTCTCCGTTTTCAACCTACCACGATGATGTGACATGAAAAGACTGATCAAGCTGCTAAAGCTAGTAAGTCCTGTGTGTTAGATTTTCAAAAGTTGGTGGCACAAATCCACCTACATGCAATGTGTATGAAATGCGACAAAGACCTGGAGCGTTGAAGATTCACGCAACTCTTGAAAGACTGAGGAACCGGCATCATTAACAGACCAACATGTTTTGGCCTGTGCCAGTCATCAGGGTCATTACAAAACTCCAGAAAGTTTGTGTTTAAGTAAAAAGGAGGCCATCACGCATTCACCAAACATTTGTCTGAGGCATCAGCGTTCATGGGGACGATGCTCGCTGCTTGAACCTGAGCCAAAACAGGCTCTGGGCTAAACCACGTCAAAGTTAAAGGGAAAGTATCTAGAAGAGAAACTCATTACAGACAGATCTTCGTTTGTTTAATACTCAGTTAAACTTAGAAGATTGTGGCCGGTACAGGCAGTGTCCTAACATTTTGTTGTGGCTTTAAAATGCTTAGATGAATTTCCTTTCCTATGAAAAGCCCAAATTTCTACCACTGAAGAGTCTTCAGCGCTCAAGTTCTCTCCAGAGATAGTCAGCTTAACTGTGCTTCTTTGAAATCTCTAACATTTTCGAAGAAGAACGCTCCAGATGGGGGGTTTTATATCACTGGTGCGCAGATTCTCAGAACTCTGAACAATAGTTTTTACTCAGTGTTGCTTTGGAGACTCACCTCTGAGTCCATTACAACCACTCTACAGAAATAATCCTACTACCTCCCGTGGCCCAAAAAGCCACAGGAGTTTGGTTTGGCCGAGTCTTGCATTGGTCCATAATTGGACTCTTTTTTTTTTTTTTCATAAAAATGACTCTCCATAAAACTGGTAAGGTAGAGATTACCAGCAGAGGTGGGAGTCACTTCTTCTGCGGCTTCTCTGCATAGAAAGTGGCGATTGCTGCCTCCGGGTCAGCGGTCAGTCTCTGCCTCAATGAAGAAATTCAAGAATCCTGGTGCCTTGTAACCAAAATTATGGCAGGATGAAGTAGGAGACGGATAGACGTGGCTCATGTTCAGATCTGGTGTGGCGAAGAAAGACCTGGGTCAAAATACCCATTTAGAATATTTCTACATAGTACAACCCATATAAACAGACGAGCCACTGGGAATAACAGTTGGCTGCCATCAGTTAGGAAGATGGGCTCAAGTATTGAAATAGGCCGAGAAGTGTTCCTTCAAAGACTGAAAGTTTCCCTTCTAGCCTGCGATTGCCTGAGTCTTCTCCAGAACAAATGTTTCTGCAAAACAATATTTAGGTTTTCACAGCAACCGATCTCATAGGTGGAATGAGTTGATTGTCCTTAACTTTTACAGAGCTAAACTGGGTTATTGTAATGTTATTCCCTAATCACGGAGCGCCCCACTCCCACTCAGCTCCTTCTGACTAGCCAGCATCAATTAGCAATCACCTGATGGAAGTGCACGTCTATTGAGCTCCTATGAACTTCTTCTCAGCACAGCGCTCCTCAGAATGGCTGTAAACGGCACCATGGACAAACACTGCGATGACGCGCTAAAGCAGAAGCTTCTTAAAGAGATGCCAATTTCAAGGCGTCGAATTGCAAAGTCAAATTTCTTTTGACCCTCTAATGGTCTTAAGAGACGGAGTCATTTGAACCTCACAAGCTTTTTATTCTGTGTATGGGAGGAGCTGCACTGACCCTGAATGCGCTTCTGCTAGGTTTTTTTTTTTTTCTCTCTTGGCGAGTGGTTTGGGAACTGACGGTCTGACAGGACGCCCCTCCTCCCCCCACTGCTTCTCGGCTGTCTGATCGTCATTTGCCTGAACATTGTACTAGAACTGTGGGAGGGTGAAGATATGTGTGATATTCACAGCATTTATACAACAGCTGAAGGTAACAGCTACTTGACTGTGCTATAAAAAGTCACTCTGTGCCTGGAAAATACATAATACTGCCCATTTAGAATATTTCTACATAGTAAACCCATATAAACAGACGAGCCACTGGGAATAACAGTTGGCTGCCACATCTACACTATTTAAATAACTTTACAACTCCCCAGAATACACTTATTGTAAGAGCTATTTCTGCATTTTTCAGTTAAATCTTAGAATTTAGATTATTTAGTTCATTTTTATTTGATTATTTTGTAGTTCATTTATAATTAGAATTTTTTTTGCCTAATTTGTTATTTTAAATAGGTTCCTTGGTTAGTAATTCAGTTAATTAATTTCAGTTTGGGATGTGGGTGTTTAAATGGGTAAGTTTTAGGTAGGTCATGATGCACATGGGTGGATCATATGGTTTTTTTTACCAGTAAGCTAGTCAGTCCCAGTCTATCCAGTCAGTCAGTCTCCTTTAGAATCCACAGTGCATCAGGTGACGATTTGAGTTAGATTCACTTTTTGTTTTGGTCACGTCAAAAATCTTGAGTTTTTTTTTATTTTTGAATTTGAGTTTTGGGCAAATAGTCACTACAAATATTGGACGATCCACTTGTAATTTTGTGCCGTCATAAAGTCAAATGTAAGCGTGAAAATAAAGCCGGTCATGTTGCACAACATTTTGTTCAACACTTGACACCCGCTATGTCACTAAAACCAGTCGGTCTTGTAAAGTTTTTAGCAACCATGAGCCAACAGTGACTGGGGCACCATTTTATACAATTCTACATGCACAGTACTCAACAGGAGAGGCCCACCTTCAGTGATTAGCCTCCAGCTCTCATCAGTGATGGATGCTTGGATCTTGAATCATGTTCTCCAGGCCTGGGGTCCCGGGCCGCTGCCCCCACCCCCCACCACCCTGAAGCTCCGCCCCTGCTCAATTCTACATATACACGTTTCACAGAATATAAACATTGTTGCATTTTAAATCTACCACTCTGCCCATTTATCCCCTCAGTTCTCAAAGAGCAAAAAGGAGGCAGCAGACTGAAGGAACCGCGTTCCCACTTCCTCCGCGCGTCTTAAGACTTGGCTATGAAAAACATGACAAGCCATTCAGCTGCTAAAGGTGCTTACTCAAGGGAATGCGTGGACTGTTTATTGTTTGATTAATTTGCTCGGGGGAGACCTGAAACCCCCCACCACCACCACCACCCCACTCATGAATATGTGGGTGACAGCGAGATTTCTCCGCGGTGACAAGTTATCTAAACTACAGAGGCAAAAACGATTATGCTAATATCAGGTTGTAGTCATCAATCACTCCGCGTCAATGCGCTGTCAACGCATCACCGTCCCTCTCCCGCGGAACGCTCCTCTGGCCACGCGAGGTTGTAAAATGTTTGTAGCGCGTGCAAACGGTCGCAGCTGTGGGTGCGTTTGTTTTGGAGAATTGATCACGCGCTCTTGGGGAGATGGGGGGGCGGATCTGAGTGGATCCGAGCTGTCTGTCCTCCTGGATGGAGTTGGCTGGAAGGGAATTAATTGGGCGAGTTTCTTCGTCCCGACGGGCACACCGCGCTGACGTCACGGGGAGACGCGCCTTAAAATCCAAAGAGCGGCGTCGCGTAGCTGGGAGACGGCTGCGTGCTGAGATCACACACACACACCTACACACACATGCACGCACGCACGCACGCACGCAAAGCACACGCGTTTTGCACGCGCGCAAACCGAAGTCCGGCGGTCGTCAGAGAAGCAGGGAGGCTTGGAGAAAAAGCCGCGGCAGGCGGAGAGAGAGTGGAAGCGGACAAGTTGCTTCCTGGGGCGCGCGGGGATGACGGCTGCGCGTAAACGTCCGCGTGCCACGACTCGGATCAGAGCCTTGATGATTTTGTGATCTTAAAAAAACAAACAAAAAAAAAAGAAACCAACAACCCCAAAACAAACATAAGAGTGTCTGTGAAAGCGAGCTGCAGGTGGTGCGGATGCTCTTGGATCTTGGCCACGCGGTTTTCTTCCACCTTTGCGGGTTTTTTTTTTTTTTCTCCTACTTTGAACCATGGCGTATTCACAGCTGGGATATTCCTACTCCACCACACCGCAGGTGAAGAGAGCTTATCAAAAAGTTTCTTTTGATTTATTAACTTTATTATTATTATTATTATTTTCCTTTTGTATGTTCATTTGAGTCAATAATGCTTCGTTTGTGTTTCGAGTTGTGCAGTAAATCCCTCCACACTCACTTCACCAGAACTATTTTTGTTTTGTTTTGTTTTTACGTCTGTGTTCATTAGTTTTTTTATTTTTATTTTTATTTATTTCATTCTATTATTGGCTCCTTTTCTGTTTGTGCTCATGTTTCTCTCATATGGGTTTATTTCACTGGCTTTGCTTTGCTTTCACTTCATTTTGGTTTAAATCAACTTGTTTTGTGTTTTTATCTTGTGAGTTTTCCGTTACGTGTTTGACTGGTTTCCACTTGAGTTTAATTTCTTGAATAATCAAATCGATAAAACTGCAACATTATTATTTTTGGAAGGCTTTAGATTAGTTATTTACTTATTTAGGCATTTTTGTTAGAGTTTATATAGATGTTGAATAATTGTATTTGTTTTATTGTTGTGATTAATGTAAATGTAAATTTGATCTTAATTTAATTTAGTTTTTACCAGTGTCTTGTGATTTCAGATATTGATTTGAAATGTGTTCCTTCACATCACTTATTGGTTTGTGATCAAAGGATTTAGTGGTTTACTTTTGACCAGGTGTCTTTAGGTTGACATAATGTCAGTCATGTTTTATCTTTTTTTTTTGAGTATAGTGATTTAGCTTTTATATGTGTGCTTAAATGAAATGTATATTTTAGTTTTGGTTTATGTATTTATTGGTGCATTTGTTTTCATTTTTCAATTCTCAGTTCTTACCTGGAAGCCTTCCTCAGAAGTTTTACGTTCAGTTCATTTTGTCGCTTGCTGTTGCGTGGATCTGAAAACAAATCGACTGCTTACTGGAGGTTTTTATGCCATCATATCGGAACGCTTGAATTAAATTGCCGACGCTGATTTCTCCACAGTTTCTGATGACCTCTGGTTCTCCCGCGTCCCACCCGGTGCTGCGCTCCCCGGGCCACCAGCTTCCTCCTGAAAGCGGCGTCGGGGTCTACGGCGGCGCTTACCCAAAGAGCCACAGCTACTACAACACATGCGCCAGCGACGCCTCCTCTCTCTATTCCAGGGTGAGTGCCGGGCCTCACTTTAATGCTTTTAGCACCGATCCAAATGGAAACCACTTTGCACGGGCCAGAAAAGAACGTAGGGAAATTGTTTCTGATATTTAAACTTTTAACACTTTTAGGGGCCACTAGATCCCAAAGAAACGGCGCCCGTGCATTTGGGGACGTCGCAGAGCGCCGCCTATTATCCTTATGAATACACGTTTCGTCAATATCCTTACGACAGATATGGGTAAGTTAAGTCGTTCTCTCACGGTTGTGATTTTAACCGTTTGATTGTGGTCAATTTCAAGACTTTTTCATTTTTTTTCAGTGCCAAATAGACAGAAAAAAATTCAAACATTTTTTTTTTTTTTTTACAACAATTTTCTCTCTGTTGCCCATGTCTGTTGTCGATGGTTCAGGTATTCCTGCTCGGACAGCTCCTCCCGTCGTAAGAACGCCACCAGGGAGACCACCAGCACCCTGAAGGCCTGGCTGCAGGAGCACCAGAAGAACCCGTACCCCACCAAGGGGGAGAAGATCATGCTGGCCATCATCACCAGGATGACGCTCACACAGGTGATTTATTTTTTTGTTTCTTCCCCAGGAATGCTCGACACTTTACGGTTATTGCTTAAACGTGAAACAATGAATCGATGATGTATTTTTTACAAATAATCTGAAATCGACGTTCCAGTCCCGATTTGGTTTCGAAATCTGGAAAACTCTATAGACTACTTATAAAACTTAACTTGGAAAGGAAAGACTCAATTTAACAGCTTACAATTACTTAACAAGCCAAAGTGGCATGCTGACTCATTCAGGACTTGGATAGAGAAATACTGCAGCATGTCACATCTCATAACACCTGTAATGGTAACGTAATAGTTTGTGGGCTACATCCTGTATGTACCATTGATTCAAACCCGGCCAATTGGATGAACTTTCCCCAAGACGTTAAAGCTTAAGGGAATAATGCTGGGGAAAGACGACGATAAGAATGTCTTCAACTCAATATTCATTGCTGTGTTATGTTCTCCAAATATCATGCAGACATTTTCTTCGTTTGGTGGTCTTTCATTAGACTTTCCCTTCATCCGGAGCTCATTTTAAGTGTCTCTCTGTGTCCTTCAGGTGTCTACGTGGTTTGCCAACGCACGCAGGAGACTAAAAAAAGAGAACAAGGTGACATGGTCACCGAGAGCTTGTAAAACCTCTGACGAGAGAGGCTGTGATGAGGACAGCAGCGAAGCCGAGAAGCCGCTTAGAAGCAGCGCACACCCTCACGGTAAGAAAGTCCAGAGCCAGTCCCTCATCTGTTTGATGCCATTGGCTATCACCGTCTCACTGCTGCCTGCACTGACTGTCTTTTGCAGATCAACGATGTGGAGAACTGCAGAGTGACCTTGAAGACTTCGACATGGTGGAGTCAGATGCTTCTGAAAGTGACCCGAAGTCACGTGAGAGCGAAGAGGCAAACTCAAACGCAGAACACCCACATGGCCAAAGACTGTCTGTGGATTGCCCCAAACTAACACCAGTCAACCATCAGAGCAGCTCCTTCTACATGAATCCAAACCTTCGAAGTCCCGACACGAAGCCCAAAATCTGGTCTATCGCGCGCACTGCTGTTCCCCCAGAAGCCGGCTCCCCTCCAGAATACCCCCCATGCATGCTATCGTCGACCCGGTCCTCCTCCCCCGTGTACTCAACAAACATGGCGCTCACCAGTGTGGACAGGCAACAAGAGTCTCCAGTGGCAACACTGAGAGAGTGGGTGGACGGAGTGTTCCACGGTCCTCCATTCCAGCAGCCCAAACCAGCGGAGGGGTGGAAAGACCTCAACGACAGCGGGGCGTCTGTCCAGTCCTTCGAACTCTTGCAGTCTACACAGTGTTTGTAGTTTACGAACATTGTAGCACTGGGATGTATGGACTAAAAACAAAAGTTTGCATTTTGCTTTCTATGACGGAACGGAGGGACTGCACCGCAAACATCAAGTTCTCCGGTACAAGACTTGGTTCCTTGCAACAAAAAAACAAAAAAAAACAAAATGGGATGTGTCCTGCCACCATACTGTACGTCATAAAGAGCTTAATGGTAGAGAAATTATTTTAGCTCTAAAGAAAAACAGCCAGTAGACTTTTCCATGTAGCAGTGATGCAACCTCCAGCCGTCCTTGTCTGTTTTATACCGTCAGGCTGGTCTGGTCCTAAAACACTCCCACACTTTCCACCCAGAAAGAAATTCAGAGTTTTGCTTGACGAAAACTATGTATGACGATAAAGTATGAATTACATTTGTAGTTTAGATATTACGATGAGATTCTGTGGAGGCTTCATCAGTAAAGTTCCCCTATGTGTTTTCAAAGGATGCCTTTTTACTGCAAATCTGAGAAAAAGTGAAGAAATCCTCAGACCGGCCAAAGGCTGATAGCCAGTCAAACGGGGGTCTCGGCTCAAGCTGATCTTGTCCATTTGAAACGACTCAAATTCATAAAAAGTTCTGCTAGTATATGTTAGGTATCTACACATTTTCGCTGACTCAGCTTGTTTGTATTTAGCTGAATAGCATCACCGTTATTAAGCTAAAAGCATGGTGGCTAGGCTGCTAGCCGTGTTAGCCGCCTTGGTCGATTCGCTATGTTGTCCAAGAACGGAGCAAACGTTTGGACTCCCGACCATCACTTGTGCGAGGCGTGTACGATAATGTAACTTTAACAAAGCTAAAGTTAAACGTATTAGCCCTGCTAGTTGTATCGATTTGTCAGCTGGGGTCCCATCCGTCTGCTCTGAATCTACCTGGAGTGGATTCCGAGCACTCCAGGTGGCCATGTAGTATTTGTAAATGGCTGTTGGGTTGGTCTGCAACATCAAAGATGGTACATACCAAATATTTGTCCCAGCGACTCATGACTAGGGGAAGGCTAGCAAGCTATTCACACAGAGCCCAGTCTTTAGTTATTTAAGAAATTTAAGCCAAACTAACTAAAACTAACTTTAATGCTAGCTAAGCCATCTTAGCTGCCATTGATTATAAGAGTAGAACATTTCTAACAAACATTGCCTGTGTTGCTATGCATGAATATGTTTCCAGAAGCTGCTAGATATCAATCTGCCTGACTGGCTTATCGTGAGTCTGGGCACATCGTTTCCAAACTATTAAAAGCAAAGGAGAATACCACCTGCAACGTTATTGCATAAATGAAGAGATGACCTCGCAAACCCTAAATTTGCGGGGTGAGAGTGGCTCGAGTCTAAGGTGGGGAGGCGTATTGAACAGCTGGCGGCGTCTGTTAGCGTGACCAGCGGACGCCACTGCTAGTCACGCTAACAGCGCACAGTACCGTGAGCGCTGTTCAGTTTGGAAAAGTTGGTAATGCTTAAAGCCTAGACACACAATGTATCCCAATTTGTGACATTTCATTAGTCGGTGATTTCAAATTGGTAACGTAATCTAAAACGGCTGGCAGTTAGATCTCAATGTCTCTGAGACTTGCTTCCACTCATCTCCAAACTTACATGCGGCATCTTTGACCTAAAGCTAAGGGAAATCTTACTGCTGTTTTATTTTCACAGAACATTTTCAGTTTTTTTTGAGAAAAGCTCCTCCATCGGAATCGGTGAGTAGAGCCTGATCCTGTTTTAAAAACACAATAATCCTCGGCTCTTTTATAACTCGTCGACTCTAATGTACTTCGGCGATCGGAGTCACATCCTGTACAGTTTCCACTCACGAAATGAAAAACACACGACTGTACACTTGCACCGCGGCCTGCACATGCACTAAGTCACAAAAATAAACAGTGTATCCTGTGGCATGGCAATGTTTTCGGTGTGTCCTGGCGTTGTAATGGAATCCCTTCAGATGATATAAAGCCTTTTCTGGAGCTGAGGGAGGGATGCACCTCTGAAGCTTTGGCTGAGTGTGTGTGTGTGTGTGTGTGTGTGTGTGTGTGTGTGTGTGTGTGTGTGTGCGCGCGCTTCAGAGTTTGTTTGTGTGTGTTTGGATGGAGTGAAATGGGGCGGTGTGAGAGTGGGAGCAGGGGGGATGGGGATGGGGGGGGAGCGGGTTGGTATTCAGCCGTGACTAATGGAAACACACAGAGGAGGGTGCTGCTAAATTGTTAAATCGATGCCACTTCCACCTCGGCTCCAGATATAGCTGCAATCAGCGATGCGTCTCTTTTCATTAGCCGCTTTTTGACTTTGTCAACCTTGGACAGCAGGAAGATCCTTCCAACGAATAGGGAAATAAAAAGGATCATAAAAGCATCTGGATAAAACCAAGTGTCACACCTTCATCTGATACGTGATATTTTTTCCACCTTTGCAGGTAACAAACTGTTCAAATTCAATTTATGCTTAAATGCCACAAAGTCTAAGGCTTTTTTCTAAAAACCAACAAATAAAAAAAATTTCTCACCGCGTAAAGAAACGCAAAGAACTTGTTTTCCCATCTTTATCCTTTTCCTGCTCCTGTTCTTGTTTTTTTTTTCTTTCTTATTTAGAAGCGGTAATAAAGTATTTATCAGAACAGAGGAGGGATCTGCCTGGGCTTTGTATGGAATTAACCATTTCAGATTAAATAATTCAGGATGAATTCAACCGAGAATTTCATTCTGTTTCTGCTTCATAAATAAGTAAGACTTGAGATGATAAATAATGGCATCTGTCTTCTTATTTCGATAAAACTTCTCTTTCTTCTGCGATCATCCTGACAGGACCTTCGCCGTGGCTGGCTGCTAATTTATCTTTCATGGTTACGCCGAATTTCTTTTTTCACTTTGTCTAAATTGAACAGGCCAGGAACAACACAGTTTTGTTCCCCGTCTTGAAATCGAGGCGGATTCGAAGCGGCGTGAGGAAACTGGGCCTGGCATCAGGTATCGGAGTTGGGAGATGTAAACTTGTTCTTACCTTTTGTTGTTTGGATGATACTTTTTTTATTATTATTATTTGTCCAGAAAAGAGGGAAACAAACCACCAGTTTTAGATTTTTAAAATGGTAGAGAATGAAATAAATCTTAATAATAATAATAATAATAAACTCTGTTTCTGATTTTGCCCAACTGACCACACTGGACAACAATAGATTTTAAGCAGTTTGCAATACCATATGGGACAGCAGTCCTGCATTCTGGGTACAAAATAATCATCATTTGCTGAAACGCATCACGGGTGGAGGGCATTACGAGAGCAAACAGAACTGCTGAGTTAACAGTTTTCACCTACTTCAAAGAATCAGTAATGGTCGATTTACTGCAGAGTGTATTTGGAAAGTTTCCATAAGACGAGTTACCAAGACACTTTGTGACAGTAAAGAAATAACTGGTCAATCACAAATTTCTTGCTGTTTTTGCCCCCCAAAAATCCTTTTTTTGACACCGAACAGAAACAAAACTGAAGTTATCATCTTTGGACCCAAGGAGTAACAATCTAGAGTCAGCAAGCAGCTTCAGCAGAAACTGTTTGATCAGTCCCTGAATCCAGACGGACTAAGACGTTCAGAGTCACATAAAGACGGTTGCAAAGTCGGCCTTCTGCCACCCGAAGAACACTTCCAGGATTAGACGACTAATGTCTCAGCAAAATCTAGAGAAACTCACTCGTGCATTCGTCTTTAGTGGTATCCATTACCCCAATAGTTTCTTCACAGGTCCTCCTAAAGAAAATTCAATCTGTCCTGTACAAGTAAACCTGACTCAACGTTCAAGTGAAACAGGATGGATAAACTGATGGCCATCCAGGACAGTTCAGGATATGTTGGACCCAAAAGATAATTAGAAAGAGGTTTATATCTAAGTAACTCAGACTGGTGTCTGTTAGCTGTGTATTTTTTTTTCTATGCTTTGAAAAGATTCTGATGGAATGTCTTAAAACAAAATTCTGACAACTTCAAATTACTCCCCTCTGCACCTTCAGTCTGACACCTATTTCCTTTCAACACCATCTGAGCCTCTGTTGCAAATCCAAACACGCAAACACACCCACTGGCATATATACACTCACAGTTCCAAGTCTCTGGTGTCGTGTCACACACACTTTGTTTTTTTTTTGTTTTTTTTCATCCGGGGCTATCAAAGCGCTGAGTGCAAACTCTGTCCTCCAAATAGCGCCTCGTGTCGCCAGAGGTGTCTCGCTCCCCACAGTAACCCCCTGAGCTCTTGGCACAAGAACAAGTCATTATTTTCATGGTAAAGGTCAGAGGCTCTGTCACCTGACCAAAAGCCGAGCCGAGTGGAGTCGCCTCGAGACAATGACCAAAGGTCAGCTTTCTGATTTCCCTCTCTCGCAGCGAGCGTGGACCTGAGGAGGACGGGGCTGCTCCCAGATCTGCCCGTGAGCCCCCTTTCGGGTCAGGTTGGCTTCCGGACGTGGAGCCTCAGATAATTGGAGTTGTGGAGCTCCATAATGAGCCTGGGGCTCTGTAATGTGACACATCTTAAAGTAGAAATATTTTAATAGGGCAATTACAGAGAAGAGGAGGATGTTTTTGTGTGGAGTGAGTGATTGTTGCGCGCGGGACTTTGTATTAAGGAACTCCCTGGCATTTAACTCCATTATCTATTGCTCTGGGTTGGGGACATTTCTAATGTGATTAGTCTCATTTGGGCGTATCTTTTTTTGATGCTTCTGACCCGGCAGTGCGGGTCAAACAACAGCCAGAGCTGTATTTGCAATTACCCTCTGATATTATGCAGAGGGACAGAGGAGGGCTGGATGTCGTGGTAGACCCTGCGCTGATTAAACCACTCTGAAACGGGAACCCTTCAATGAGTCCGACCGCAAATTGGTCGAATGTACAATTATAACCTGGACTTACTTGACACATACACTGTTGGGGAATACGATAATATACTGGGTGATGAGTCTACAGCGTTCCTACATTCCCAATGGCCAAATTCCAAACTTTTCCAGCATTGAATTAGCCAAATTCCCAGCCCATTTCAAGTCCTCTTTGACCAAGTAGACCCGCAACAGTTGAGAGAAAATTAACGCTTGACATTTCAATACGAACGTGGCAAATTGGATGGATAAAAACCAATGAATGAATGGCGGTGGAATGGATAGGCGGAACATAGACAAATTCATCAAATGAGTGAATGGACAACTGATGAATGATTGACGAATGGACAAATGGACAGACAGATGGACAAAGAAACTGAAGGATGGATGGTAGAAAAACCAATGGATGGATGAACAAAGGACTGAAGGACAAATGGGTGGATGAGGAATAGATACCAATAATGAATGGAAAACAGGTGAAAGTTTGATGAGAGATACACAAACAGATGGGAGGATGGAAAGACAAATGCTTGGGTAGTTAATGGGCAAAGAAAGTGATAATCGATGGTTGAAAAACAGATGAATGGACAGACAAATGGACTGGTAACAATCATTTAGGTGGATGATGGAAACCGATGAATGAATAACAAACCAAATGACAAACGGAAAAATGGGTGGACGAATGATGATGGGTGGGAAGAAAAGAGATAACGGAATAGGCCGATGAATGGATGAATATTGGAAAAATCGAGATATGGACAGACAGGTAAATGTACAGACAGACAAATGAGTGGATGGAAAGTAGGACGGATGAATAGACAAAGTCCAGAGACACAAATACTCCTTAAACGCTTGAAAATACTTCAA
This sequence comes from Poeciliopsis gracilis, assembly GCA_911649635.1. Taxonomy (NCBI): domain Eukaryota; kingdom Metazoa; phylum Chordata; class Actinopteri; order Cyprinodontiformes; family Poeciliidae; genus Poeciliopsis; species Poeciliopsis gracilis. Next base: position 2,297,871 of record CAJVRI010000435.1, on the reverse strand, counting down.
TGAATCCAGACTTTTCCAGGGTAACAGAAAGCATGTTTAATACCAGTGAATAATTTAAAGGTGCAGCAAATCGTAGCATTACTCTGTCATTCACTCATTTCATATCCTCAGTTTCATCGGTAAAAATTTTGCTGCCTCCAACTCAACCGGCCGACACCTCCGAACCGACCAGACGCACTGACCGCCAGACCAAGCAGTCGTCTCCCTGACACCGACCCGCCTCACATGCCTCGGTTTAACAATGCACCCCACTCGCTACCCCTTCAATCATCCACTGTGGTCTGACTGGAGATGAGGTTAACTACAGCATCGGGCGTACTTCCAGGAGCCACCAGGGCCAATTATATCAGCCTGACGACTCCCGCCCCACCCAACCTGAGCCCCGTGGAGTGGAAAAATGCAGTTCCACTGGCTGCATCGCCAGGGACCGAACACGCCAACGGTGTCTGGAGCCTGAGCCGAGCACGGGCCAATTTGGCATGCAGGGGTCTATGGAGAATAAGACCTGATGAAATATATATATGATCTTCTTCAAACATGTATTGTTCCGCTCTGCTGTGTCTCAGCAGGAAGGGCCCGGAGTTTTCCAGGCAGGTCGTCGAGAGGAAATGCATTATGGAGCTAAAATCCTCTCTGCAGGCACAAGCCTAATCTTTCATAGACAAGATTAATTCAAGCTTATGAAAGTCCTGCAAATGTTGTGAAAGCAATGTAGTTTAATGAATGTTGTTCTTTTATTTCATACCTAGTTTAAAAAAAAAGAAAAAAAAGAAACAACAAAAAAAGCTACAGTTTGCCGCTGAACAGCAATTCAATGTTTGGACAGCCAGCTGAAGCACATGTGCAGCACAGCACTGACCTCTTTTGGTCAAATGCGAGAACTGCATTAAACAAAATCCAGGAATCCAGTAAAATTCAACCTCTATTTTTAAACATTTATAAGTATCACATTCATTTTTTTTCCCCCTCGTTAAAGAAAAGCTTTGTTTGAAAGAAAATGTAAAATGCTCTTCCAGTTAGACAACATAATTTATTTTATACAGAGAAGCAAATACAGGGGTGCTTCAGTGATGATGCTTCTGCTTGAACTGCAGTCCACAGTAGCCACACGTCCCCACCTTTGTGTCCTTATCCTGAGTGGAAACAAGACGCCTGCATTAGTGGAAACGCTTTGTAGGCAATAGACATTTACAGTGCCACATACGACAATTTTTGCAGATTTTTTTCCCCCTCAGACTCGAACACATTACAAACACAAACTTCAAAAGATTTCGCCAACTACGAGAAACTAGGACACGTCGATACCGGGAAAACACGTCACTGCAACACGGCATTCTGAAAATTACAACTGTTGTGTTAATTATGATTATTGATCAACGTTATTGACATTTTTCTTTCTTCACAATAACGCAATGTCGCCATTTCGGACATTAAATATAAGCGTCAGTGGTGGGCATTATACAGGTAGCTGGAAGCCATCCAGCTGGCCAAACATCCATGAATGTCTGGACTAGGGCTGGACTATAAATGGATTTTATCAATAGCTGAATTTCCTGTTTTTGAACATTTAATTTCTTGGGAAAATCAAGATCTTTTTTCTTTTTTTTAACCGATGCACTCCTTTTGTTTCCATAGTTCAGAGTGAAGCCAACACGCTCAGAGCCTCCCGTTTTGTTTGTCGAGCAGGTTTCACAACTTCTGTTTATTTGGACTTTACTGGTCAACTTTACAATGAAACGGAACAGGCTAAAGATTTTTTCTCTTCTCGTTACAAGAATAAAGTTAGAGCACTATTAGAATGCGGTCATTCAACGAGAATAAAGTCAGATGACAATAAAGTCACAATAACATGAGAAAAAAGTTGTAATATTAGGAAGAATGAAGTAGCATCTTCAGGAGAACTCCAACAAAGGAAAAAAAAACAAAACACAAAATCATCCAACCTTTTCTCTAATTCGAATGAACTTTTTTTCTCATAATTTTAAGACTTTCTTCTACATAATTTACATCTTTATTCCAACGACATCATGACTATATCCTCGTAATTCAACAAAAAAACTCCTGTAGCGCAACTTTTAGAAGGGACGACTGAAATGAAAGGCATCAATTGAGTCGAATCGCCCGACCCTCGTGTGCAAAGTATAAAAATGCTTCTGCAGCACTGGGATGTTAGCTTTATGGAAGAAAATAATATGTGACAATATGGAGGGCTGTTGCACAGGCAAAAAAGTGGATCGTTCCTTTACTGCAATTTTGGGCGGTTTGTTCCTTAGAATTCACCTTTTCTTTGGTGGGAAACGTGTTCCTTGAACTCCTTTCACACAATTTTCATTATATTACCAATGGCACACATAAGTCTTACCAAATTGATGTAGACTTTGGGATGTCCCAGTGCTCCTCCGCCTCCATCACAAGACACCACTCTGGCCTCCAAGTGCGTCACTGGCTCTTCTGCCACAAGGTTGATGGCAAAATTCTTGTTCACCTTAACGCACAAGCAAATAGAAGAAAACGCCACGAATCTTCAAATAAAGCTGCCAACATAGGTTTTAACTGCCCAGAAGCAATATTGTACAAAAATGTAGTTTTTTATGATTAGCAGTAGTCGTTAAACAAAACATGAGAAGAGAAGAGATGAGGCATTAGCAGCGCTGTAAACAAGTTATATTAAAAGGAAGCTGAGAGCAAATATTTATGTAGGTTTTCTATCCAGATTGTGTTCTTTTGTAAATGCATATTCACGTAGCGACCAAAAATGACAACAAATTTGCCTTTTAACCAGTTAGAAAAAAAAAGGTAACAAATTAATAAAAATATTCAATGAAACATTTCTTGTATTCTTTTTATATATTTGGCTGCTGTGAAGTTAAAACACTAAACAGCAGCCATGATACAGCAGCATATATGTATCCATATGATTCAATGGAATCATAAAATTACTAACTTTTCTGACTGGCCAAGATATTTTAATTAAAAAAAAAAGAATAATCCTGTTTGGGCTCGTCCAAGTTTATGGTCTTGTCCATTTATGTATTTAAATTTCATATCCCTGTTTTAGATCTAATCCCATGTGTATTTCAACATGTCCATTCATGTGTCTGCTGCGTCTCCTTCGGTTCATTCATCTGATAGTTTGTTGTGGCTTGCTGCACTGACTACTTCTTACCTCTTTCTGTCTTCCGACAAACCGAGCTCTTCTTGGGTCTTTTTCATCAAACACCTTAAAGGAAACCACATTCCAGTCAGCCTTTACATTGATTTCATCACGTCATCCATATCACATGCTTGCAAACTGAGATAAAATGCAATTCCTGTCAGTGTTTAATGAACGTCGAGCTAAATAAGAAGCGCATAGTGCGTAGTGAAGGTGGCGTCCGATAATGCAGCTATAGCAACATTTGAACTTGGTGAGCTAACAGAGGGCCTACGTTTAAGCACTAAAAGCGGGGAACATTTTGGACCTACCTGCCCGGTGTGAGTGATAGGCTCGCCGGTACTTGAAACCGCCACGCTGTATCGGTGGACGGGTACAGCAGTCAGCCTCACTGGCTGAACGAGCCCCGTAGCCTTCCTAGTGAAGGACAGGACTCTGCACACAGCGGCCGCCATGTTTACAACAGTCAAGCTCCTGGGGTTGGGAAGGAGACGTTGAAATAATTTTCCCGGGGTACTGCCTGTAAGGTACAAGAGCAACCCGGAGGCTATAAATACATTTCTCTTAAATTCGTACTTTTAAAACAATACATTGGTAAAATAACAAATAGAAAGTATTATTTTAGAGCGTCATAAACGTACCGGTTTTTTTGTTTTTTTTTAAGCCACGCAATTAAACAACCTTACAGATCAGACTGGGGGGAATAATAGTCGCTGACACTTAACCCGGAACCGTTTCACTGAGACACGAACGCAAGAGTAGCATTGTGGTCTTGTTTCGACGTTTCAAAGGCAAATATCGGCGGTATAACACATGCTTTGAATCTACTCTTAATTATCAGGTGGGGTGTTTTCATTTTTGACTTCATAAATGAAAAGCGTAATGTGCGGGTTTATGTTCAAGCCTTATTTATCCAAAGTCTGAGCCGTCTGGTTTATATCGCGTAGCTGTTTATACACGTTTCACAAGTACTTAACACATAGTTATACTAAGTGGAATTAATTTATATATGGTTGTGTTTTATATTTAACCCTTTAATGCAACAGACTCTATTAGTGTCTATCGGTTACCAATGTGTGTTGTCATTGGAAACAGACGCTAACGTGTATTGTATTGAATTGAATGGCATTGACAAACACAAAGTAGCGCATAATTATCACGTGGAAGAAAAAGAACCTCAGCATCCCATGGATTAATGCTGCCACCACCGTGTTTTACCATGAGTTTGGCGTGCACACGATATTGTTGCCGTTTTCGATGCAGTTTGTTTCTAACGGAACAGCTACACATGCAATTCTGGAATGAAATTAGTTGTCAGAATAAATTGTGTTGAATCCAATGAGTGCATCGGTGTGTCGCACAAAACTCCTTCAAAGTACATTGAATTAGACTAAACGTTGAAAAATTCAAGGCGTAAAACGTCCATATTTTCCAGATGAACTGTACTCGCCTGAACTGCTTTTCACCTCTAATTTTCCTCATGAATCTCTCTGCAGCCTTGGTCACCATGGGTCCCCTCTTGCTGAAGCACCTGGCTGCCTCGCTGAGTCGACAGGTTCTCCAGATGAGCCGTTTCAATCCCCCCGTCTCCACGACAGTGGCGAGCGCGTGCAGGCGCCTGTGGATGGCCGCGGCCGCCCCGCGCTCCATGGTCCTGCTGGCGACCAGAGTTGCGCCTCTTCCGTCGTCTGTCCTCCCGGTCCAGGGCGCGCCGTCCCTGCTGCGTCTCCCCGGGGCCCATCCCTCGGCGGGGATGAAGACCAAGTCGGCCCTGAAAAAGCGCTGCAAAGACTGCTTCTTTGTCCGAAGGCGGGGACGCTTGTTTGTGTTCTGCAAGACGAACCCGAGACACAAGCAGAGGCAGGGCTGAACTGTTGAGAGCGTGCCGAGAAATGTACAAAGGATTTACCGAATCACTGCGGTCATAATAAATTGTCGTGATATTGTCATTGGGATTTTTGTGGCGTCTTTTAATAAGCAGCAGAGGAGTCGAAGATATTCACATTTTTTAACGTAAACATAAGTAACCCTTGAGGAAGGAAACAAATCAAGCACTCATTAAATAGAAAATATGAAGGTTCTATGTCAGGAACTTATCTTTCAATTTATGTTCCAGATTTGGAAGTCTTGAAATGCGCTTTGAGAATCTATTTGCCCTTTCAGACATTTCTTCCCCCACACACACAAACTTCACTGTTTCACTTTTGAACATTTTTGTGACTTCATAAAGCACTTTTTAAAGTTTTTTTTTTTTCAGTCATGAGAAGGGAGAGAAGCGCTAGCATTACTGTCAGTGCTAATACCCGCCTCCTGGCTCTGATTGGTTGTTTCCAGTTAGCTCTGAGAAAAGATGGATGGGCTCCAGTTATTCACAAATTATCTGTCTCATATGCTGTCACGACATAGCGACAGTTCCTATGTACATATGTATATAAGTTAAATGTTGCAACTATCAGTGTATCAAAAATAGCAAAAGCAGAAGAAATGTATAAGGGAGACTTATGAGTTCATGTCACTGTTAATCCACAAGGGGGTGCAAAAGTCGCTTTCACAACAACCCAGGACGAAAGAAGAAAAAAACAAAGTCTTTCTTTTACTCTTTTTCCTCTTGAATGGATTTTCTTTTGTTACAGTAATATAATAAGTCATTTGTTTATTCTGAAATATTGTAGCTACACCCCCTGCCAGTTGGTGTACACAGAATGGCATTGAACCTTCCTCAGCAGCCAGTTTGAGTTAACCCAGCTGGCTGCAATATGTTCGGTAACAAGAAGAGTACACATGGCTCTGCTTGAATGAGTTTCCAAAAGGTTACTATTTGCTGATGGAGGACCACAGAACAATAAAACCGTCGCATGAATAGCATTACATACGAACACACAGCAGTAGCTCCCTTTTAGAGACCACTTTGCGAGGGAACTTAAACCCCTTTGAATGAGCGAAAAAGCGTTCAGATTCCCAGTGGGATGCTAATTAACAGCCTTGCAAGTTGAGGATGTCTTTTTTTTTTTTTTTTAACAGGTTGGTTTGACTCCACCTGTAAATACTGACTGATCCCAACTTTTGATGTGGCGCCGATGACCCGGTCCGCTGAGGATTTCATTGTAGATAGTGGCCATCTGTGGCTTTGAGGCTCAAACAAAGTCTGTTTACACGGACAGTTGCTGTCTTGTAGAAAATGAAAGAGAGCTGAAATTAGTGGGTGGATCAAATGTGGAATAAACAAAGCGTCAGATAAATGTACTTCAATGAGGGCCAATCACCTGGAAACGTCTACAGTGCGCATCCTCAGCTTGTTAGCTGACTTGAAAAGCAACTTTCCCTCAACAGCAGACGTGTTGTTTTAGAGAGTGCGGCTGTTTATCCATGTGTCATGTGATGCAGGCTTTTATACTCTACCTGTCTAATGTTTCAGTGTTGCTTTTCACTTTTAATCATTTGAAAAGCGAGACAAGATACAAATTTGGGGTGTGGTACAGTGTTTGTACTCTGTCCCTCTCATGTTGAAGGGACAGTGTTATGTGAAAGCTTTTTTGAGCTTTCCATCATGTTATGAAGTTATTCTCTCATCAGAAACATACCTGGAAATCCTTGAGTCTCCCGTGGCAACCATTCGGGTAAGTAAAACGCCTGCTCTTTCCAACTAGCAGCATCATCAGTACACGACAACTTGGACTTTGCAATAAGTGCCGCTTAAACATGCAAAAGTTCTCCAAAGCCTTGTCATGTCATGTAAATCCAGAGACTTTGTCAGATTTTGTTTTGGGTTCTGGCTCGGATGGTTCCAAAACTTCTGTTGATTTAGAGAAGTACGATTGTCCTGACAATCACAAAATCAACAGCACACACCACACCAGGTGTGTGCTATTGGCAATGGGTGGAGTTATTCCAATCCCAAACAGATTTTTTGGGTGAAAAAGTGGCTTCTAATTTCAAGTTTGACTTTATGAAATGTTACCACATTCTTCCAAAAGGTTTTGGGAGATTTTATCCAGACCTTGACGTGGCTTTTGGAAGAAAAGACTGTTGCCTTGTAACTTGACTCCTACGTCCAAATGGGCCAAATACCAGAAATTATTGTCACATGTAACACAACACCAGCTCTGGGAAATTCCTGCAGTTCATTCAGTGTTGCTGCGTGGCCTATTTGTTGCCTCCATGGTGATTTTCTGTTTAATTTTTAAATCAGTTTTGGCGAAACCTCCTCTTGTTGATCCATATTTTTCCCCCCAGCTATTAATTGCTCTCTACACTGTTCAGTGAACATAAAAATAAATCTATGTTACAGCTAATAATAAACAAGCCCCAACGTATATCAGAGGTGAAATTGCTAAATATTTTCCCGACAGATAAACATTAAGTGTTAATCTTGGCTCCAACGGTTTCTGAAAGGAGATCTACTAGTTTCCGTGTCTTCTCCCGTGAAACCAAATCCCAGGCAAACACACCGTCTGTTTTTAACTCTAGGCTTCAAAACCTTCCTGTGTGTCTTTGTAGTTGTGTTGCTGTAACTTCTGACTGCTAGAGGAAACATTGACTTTTCCCCAGCTTGCTTCGTTCTCCTACTACTCTCCAGTAGTAGGCTGTTTGCCATCCTATTGATTTTAGGACGGGCTGGGAACTTGTCTGCAGCCGAACCAGTTCTATTGTATATTTAAGGTCTCTTTGTACATTTATCTTTTTTTTTTTGGTTCTTTTTTTTTGGTGAAGTTCTATGTTGTAAACATCTGTAGTGAACTGCCATTATATGAGGGGTTTGCAACCTGTGGCCACCTTAATGACTCTTAGTAAATTTGCTCATTAAAACGTAATAAACAATTATAAACAAACTAAACTGACTTAACATGAAATTGCATTTTTTTAAGCAGGAAAGTAATAATTGCTGATGGACATCACTATTCATATCATTTGTAGCAATCCAATTAGTCACATAATGAAGGATCTTTAGTAAATGCTTTGCAAAGTTGAACTCTAATTATAGCAGGTTCACGTGTTTACTTTAATTATTAAGCCAGTTCTGTTTCTGCAGCCTGTTTCTGCAAAAAGAGACTGCATCTTATCTCTTGTCTGGAGCTCGGAAACATGATGCATGTTCCCACGCTCGGGACAAATACGGAAATCAGATCAAAAAGCTTTCCACCCAGAGGAAAAACCGTTATCCGTCAAAATTGAACTCTGACAGAAAGCTGACACGGTGAGTGGAGACCCAACCCCGGCGTGAACGGTTGTCGATGTTAGCTTGAGAAGCATTTCAACTCTTCCAAATGGAAACCGACTGTAGCTGGTGTAAAGAGATAGAAAATGTAAGAAATAATAATTAAAGGGACCGTAAAAAAACAACAACAAAAGAAACATGATTAGCTCCAGCAGGTGGATGATAAACATAAAAGAGAGAAAAACTAGGAAAGCCAATGTTGTAATCTGGAAATAACTAAACATATGTGTGTGTGTGCCTTAACAGTGAATTTAATCATTCAGTGTGAGCAACAATAAAAAAAGTAACCCCCCCAAAAAAAACCTCTCAAGCACTTTCTGGCGTTATGCTACTTAGGAATGATTAATTATTAATCCACACAATCAGGATTTTAAGACTTTTCTTCCTTGTGAGAAGATTAAGAGCAGAGCAGTAAGTGCATCTGGGTCATGTAATTTTAATAATGCCATCTGTAAGTTGTTCAGACTGTTTTTATTTTGAATATGGTCTTTTCTTGTTACTTTCAAAATAAAAGCAGTCTGATATTTGCAGACAATTTAAAATTATTGAAGCCTGTTGCTACCTTTGTCGCACAAATACACGCATCTTATACATTTTTTAAAAAAATAACTACTGAATTACACATTTTGATTTGAGTATACTATTTTTGATAGCAGTAAAGTTTTATGTTTTTCCTTTGCTGTAAATTTGTCCTTACAGTCCGTCCAATTCATGTTTTCTGCTTATATATATATATATATATATATATATATATATATATATATATATATATATATATATATATATATATATATATATATATATATATGTGTATGTATGTATATTTTACCTCAGTTTGAATATAGGCTACCTGAATTTCCCCACTGTCATATTTATGACAAACATTGCTATTAATATTATATTGAATTCTCAGTAGGTTTTAGACTGGTATGTACGGTGGCCCTGCCATCTGTATGGCAATTACATATGGCATGTAGATGGTATGGATGTTTCTCTTGTATAAACATAAAGGCAAAACAAAAAGAAAAACTTGCAGCTCCTTGCAGTACAACTCATATTACATTCAGAACAATTTTTTTTTTAACCACCACTGAGAGTGATTAAAAAAAAAAAATTTCCCGCCAGATCATACGACGCAAACCCGATGCTTTTATTTTGGAAGAAGTCAAACCGGAAGCGCGGGTAACGCCGCCCAACTTGCTCGCGGCGGACTGAGTCCTCCCCGCTCTCCGCTCACTCAGCATCAGTTTCAGCCGCGGCAGGCGGGGCGACGCTCTCCGCTGCGTTTCGAGACATTCAGGACCGAAGTTTCCTTTCAAATATATACATATATATTTATATATATATATTTTCCAGACCGCGTAACAATGAAGACTCCCAGCAGTCCGCGTGCGGGAACTGACAGAAACCCGTTCGTCCACGAGCCGAAGTTTTCCACCACAGACAAAATAAAGGTGAGAGGTTTTTTTTTTTTAACAAAATGTCACCTTTTGTTCCTCTGCATTTGGAATTATTCCAGCGTTGCGGGTCTTTTGTGTCAGTATGAGGAGACAGACACTTTGCGAGTAGTTTCTGTGTGTCTGCGGGGATAAACTGTAAAGAACGGTGACCAACATGGAGCCTGGGAGGAGGAGGAGTGCTGCATCCTTCTAGGAAATGAGTTTCTTCTGGTTTCTGTGACAGCTGGACTGGCTGGAAGTCGTCAGCCAATAACGGCTTTTATTGCGGACTTAAAATCCGTTCGATGCACTTACAAAACGCCTGACTCTCTCAGCACTCTGATTTGTGCTAAAAAAGCATTTAAACAGTGCTAGAAAGAATCAGTGGAAAAGGTTCGATGTGAAAATAACCCCATTTTATAGTCGGTTTTGAGATACTTTCCACAAGATGCTTGAGAAAGTTCCAGAGCGAATAGGAAGATGCAGTGCTTCAACTGGACCTGTTGTTGATCACTGTCAAAATTAATTCAATTACCAACAAGATCCATTAAAACAGAATCTATATTCACAAACTGGTATCAAGTAAAATTGAAACTGAATGTTACATACGTGATAGTCCAAATAATGTCTTTTTTTTATTCTGTAGGGGTGAATATTTATTTAACGTTATTGTGAAAAATAAATCTTACCATGAGAATTTGGATAATGCCAAAAATAGACTCCAATTAATTTTAACAACGACAAAAACAACCCCAAAATGGCTGCATTGTTAGTTGTACAGTTTTTACAATGTTCTCGAGAAGGTGTTAATTCCACTAAAGCGTCTATAAGTATGAACGGTGCACAGATGGCAGTTTTTTTTTGGCCGATCACTGAAGAGCCCGACCTGCCAAGTCCAATTTTGCCGAATATACATTTTTGTCCCCTGACATCAAATACCACAAAATCTTAACCTCATATCGCCCATCCCTTTTATTCAGTGCGTAAAGACGTGTAGCTCTATCAATGCGTCATACAGGAGCCCCTACGTCGATGCGCAGCTTTTAAGTCCAATAAAGTAAACAAGGTCTGCAGCTTCACGTCATGATAGAGTTGAGCTTGTAATTCACCATCAAGTCAAGCACAGCTCACTAGTTTCTCCTTTATGCGATTCGGTCCTTGGGGTAAATTGGAAAAAATTTTTATCTTGAGTTGCTCCAAGATAGAGTCGACATTTCATCGCTCAAGAAACTCAGTGTGAACCAGGAAAAGCCAAATCGGTGAATCAAAGCTCACAAACTGTGCTCGAAGAAAACAGTCTTAGTTTGGCAAGTCTCAGCGTTACGGCCTGAAGGGGGAAAAAAAGTGAACTGCCTTTTACTACTCTGCTGAATCATGGAGTTTTTTTCGTGATTGGCGATAAATCCAGATAGTATAATCTACTTTTCCTGTACTTTGAGGTAAATCTTTTTTCCTCAAGTGGTAAAAATTGAGGAAACCTTTTTATGGAAAAAGGTTGGGAGGAAAAAAAAACAACAAAAAAAAACCAACCCTACAATTTTGAGTCTGGAAAAGTGAAAAATGCATTGCTGTTACCTGAATCCACTGTTAACCAGCTGATAGCTGTGCTGCTTCACTTTTAGCTGCTTTTTATGGTCTGGAATCAGTAATTGGTCAGTCATAATCTAACTGCCAGAGGTTTATCTGAAACCTGTGGTTTCACCGGGACCCCAGCTACCACTCGCTTCCTGGATGAAGGTACAGCCATAGTTTAACATCAGTTCACCATATTTGCATTTGATTTTAACTGAGCACCTGCTGAAAATATCCAGACCGACACTCTTGGCTTTATTAGGCTGACTTTTATCATCTCCTGAGTAATTCTCCTAGAATATAACACAATATCCAACTATCTATGTATAGAAAGACACCGGGGATGCATCTACTGTCTAACTTGATTCTCTCTGTTAAATGTTTCACTATGATTTTCAAGAGAATAAATAGAATGGCTGTTTAGGGAAGAATCTGAAGCTCGTTCCTCTAAATATTGTTCCTCATAACATTTTAACGTCTGTATTTCATCTTTCATGATTTTTCTTCAAAGAAGTCCTGATGCAACGCAGATCGTCCTCCTGGTTTCCCGATCCCCTGAACTCACATCATTTATGTGTGTTCAGTAAACGAGGAACTGCATCAACTTCCATGCAAATTTAAATAAAACACCTTTTCACAGTTCAGTTCCTTTTACAGGGAGAAATAAAGTTCTGCTTCAAGCTTAGAGAAGTTCATTTTCCCTCTGAGTAGAATGTGTAAATGTTCAGCTGCAACGCTGGCAAAAACCGATCCTTTAAAAGTCGACCGTTATGCTTAGGGCTCTATAATTATATAGATTCTACAATATTTATTGATTTTTTATTATTTTTTTCCACCCTTGGAAGATATCAATTTTTTATCCACGAGTATCTACTCTTTAAACCGTTGGGGTCCATGAGCTCATACAGTCTTTTGAACATGTCTGGTTTGTGAAGGCGTAGCAGCCAGACTCCGCCTCCCACGTTCAACTCCTGCTTAAAGTGTTCTAGGAAACCAAGTAAAGTTGCGTAAGTAACCGTGAACGAGAAGCGGAACGGAGCAGTGGCAAAAGCAGCGAGAATAAAGGAAGATCGCGAAATGAATGCAAAGGTTGGATATCGGAGCAACTAGTGGCCATCCACTTCGTAATTCGTTTTTAGCTTCGTGGTTTCTGTTCTGTATGTGGAGGATTACCTGAAGAATGAACGCGCAGCATGCAGCGGTTCTGTTTCGAGCTGGAAAACGGAAGGGGGGAAAACTGCCGCCTCAGGTATTGCAGTGATGACGATGGCGGATCAATCATTCATATTAATAATTCATATTAATATCAGAGACTGAGAGTACGATGAGATCCTGGCAGTTTGAGAGGCAACTACTCAGAGATCCAAGTAAATTGTAAAAGTGCATCGAATCGTATCGTTTGACCAATATTGTGATGCATATCGTATCGTGATCAGAATATCGCTAGGTGAGATGATTGTATCGCTACTCGCCTAGCTGTGCTGAGATGAGCAGAAAAACCCTGCTGCAGGCTTTGGCCACTTCCCCTCGACTTGCAGGTTGCTTTTGCCGCCCCTTTCCTCCGTTATTGCCAGGAATGGGTCGTTTTTCCCGTTCAGGCCTGGAGGAGATGATTGCTAACAGTTGACAGCAGCAGCTCAGCCGTCACGTGTCTGCTTCACACACACCTCCTGCCACCGGCTTTCCAAAGCTGTTTTTCCACTTGCCCACACGTGTGGAGTTGCATGTAAACACGCCAACATGCCAAAAACAAACAAGATGGTGAGGATAAGGAGAAGAAGCTAAACTTTTCCTCTTACCGTTTACATCCGTTTTGGTCTTTGAAGAGATTACAGTACGAGTTCAGCCCTGTAGTTTGACCTTTTAAATGAAAGTGCTTTTAATTTCACCAGCTTGTTCCTTCTGACTGCAGAGACTCGACTGGAACCTGAAAGAGAACCGGTGCAGGCCGATTAGGGTGATGGCAGGGAGGCTGTCCAACCTCAGATACCTGGAGTTTATTAGCAAATATAAATAAAAAAATCCAAGAAAATAGAATCGAATTCAACATGGCTTTTAATATAAATAGAAAAATGTAAACTGTTTTTCTCAATTTAAACTCATTTTTTATGCCTGTCATATTTATATCAAATACAAACTCTATGGTTGAATGAAAGTAATTTAAATTCAAAATTTTCCCATTGTATTAATAACTTGAGGCTTCACTATATATTTCTCTAGAACCAACAGTCAAAGCTCTTTGACCCACATACAGAACTCCATGTGTTGGCAGCATCATGCTAGGGTGAAAAAGAGGGATGTAGGCATTTTTTTTTATTTCTAGAATGGCCTAGTTAAAGTCCAGGCCTAAATCAAAATGAGTCAAGGCGGGAAAATGTATGTTTACAGATGCTCTTGGTGTAATCTGAGCCAGCTTGAGTTATCCGATGAAGGAAAGACTAAAAACAGGACTGAACCTCCCAGAATTGACAGAAATGACGATAAAATCAACTTAAAAATATAAAAACTAAATAAATTATAAAATAAACCGTAAATAAATACATGAGGGAAATAATAATTACCTGTAAATGCCCTGCTTTGCTTTGGCCGGCTGAATGAAACCCAGACTAAATAAGTGGAGTTTGTGGTTGTGAAGTGGAAAAGTTAAATGCCACAAAGTCTTTTGTCAGGCGCTGTAGGAGTGAGTGCAGCTGGATCACGTAGATCTACAGCAGCGCCGTCACGTCCCGAGAGTCCTAAAGGAAACATCTGAGGCCGTGTTCAGCATTTAAAAATGTCGACAATATCAAAAAAAACATTTGACATGGTCGAGCCATTACACGTTCCAGATTGTTCTCAGCTCATATTCCTGGGCTTTGTTCCTCCTTCCCTGTCCAGATTAGGGAAAACAGGAGGAGTTAAATAGTTTCCAGACCGTAAAACTTCCTCCACCTTTTACACAAACCTGTTTAACCTGGAGAAAACCAACCCCTGTGCATGATGCTCATGCTGTGTTTCAATGCGGATGCCGTGGTATTTAGGGATGTTCATGTTGCTTTTCGACAAACACTCCTTCTTGAACTGAGCCCCTAAATGTCTGTTCAGTTTCATCCCAGAATAACGAACATGCTCTACTCGGTCCTTGAGAGATGTTTTCATTTGTTTGGATGTCAGGTTTCTGACTTGCAACCTTACTTATCTGTCAATACATGATTGATGTTGTGTGTAGATCACAAGAGGTCCTTTTAGTTTTTTGTAATATTATGGAAGAGAAAAAGGGATTAAAAAAAAGAAAGCAGATAAATTACACTATGGCCTACAAAATCATGGGGAAGACTGCTGACTTGATAGTTACCCAGCAGGTCGTCACTGTATTCCTTCTTTAGGAGCTTAAGGCACAGAAGGTGACTACAAAACAATCTGGCTGATTACAATGTGTGAATGTTAATGGAAAGTTGAGTGGAAGGAAAACAGACACCAAGGTCCCGGAGTCTAAAGGAAAGGCAGAGAGGCACAGAATCAAACCCTTAGTTCCATTGTAGCGTTTCTCTTTGTGATTTTGGGAGCCAAACCATCTGCTTGAGTCTGACTCCGCTGGTGTTTACAGGAACTTCTGGAGAACTTGATGCTTCCTTTATTCCCACTGGAAAATAAATATTGTCAAGCGAGAAAGGAAAGAGAATGTTTCTCACAGCTGGGCCCTGAGCCCAGCGTTGCTGTTGGGATTTGCAACGTAAAACAGGAAAAGCTGTTTTCCTTGAACTTGACAGCTGACGTTCTGATTTTAAGAGGCTGCTAAAAGTGCATAAGTGTGTTATTATTATGAATTCCAAGTAAGCCTTTTGATATCTGTTCCCCATAAAATTCAGTTTCGATCTGTTCTGCCCCGGCTCACTCTTTTCCCACCTCCAGAGAAAATGTCAAGCGGAGCACCCCAGACGGATCTGTCGAGCTCCAACCATGACGCGCAACCGCAGGGAGCGGGGAGGGGAGGGGAGGGGAGGGGAGGGGAGGCCGGTCGGGTAGGGCTTGAGCTTCATAAATCAACCCGGTGGTGTTTATTTATTAATACAGCCCTGAAGCCCACACCTGGGTCCTCCACATCCACACAAGCATCACGAAGAATGGAAAGATGGCAGAGGAAGGAAGAAGGAAGCTTAGATACAACTCCCAGGGGCGGGGACAACGAGCGCGTCATTCCAAAGTGGGAGAGCAGAGTGATGGATGAACATGTGGTGGAGCAGATGGAGTCGGGGAGTGAGGGATTGATGGGCTGATGGTTGAGGAGAGGAAGTCTCTGGGGACCTGAGATCCTTTAAGGTGTAAAGAGGGGAAGAGAGCAATGGGAGTGGGAGATGAGGAGATTGAACTGAGGGAGGGCAATCAGCCAGAGATGTCACAGTCTGAATTTACTCAGCAAGCTGGGACTCCGGTAGTTTATCGACGGCACCACGTCTGTTTCATCACACCGAAAGAGACGAGGAATGACAGCGGGTTTCTTCTACAGCTACTGCTTATGTTACGTTAAATAAAAAGGCAACACTGTGGGGCAAAAAGTCACTGCCACAGGGCCTGCCTGTTGGGGGGAAAAAACCCCTCTTTGTTGCCTTGATGTGTTGATGAGCTCAGTGGAACAAGGGATTCATCTTTTTACTTATTCAAGTGATGGGAGTGTCACTTCTACCTGATCTTTTTCCGTGTCCCTTGAGGACCAAACAGTACCTCACGTGCTAGAAAAACATACATCTCTGAAACCTCGATGTCCTTTGCAACCATAACGTTTGCAGAGCTGAACTGTCTCTGATTGTCTCTGTGGAAAGACAAAACTCCTCCAACTTGATCATCCCTCCTGGGGGGATTGTACCAGGGATGTGTTTTAGTTCCTGATCATTGCTCGTTTCACTATGACATGCAAAGTCTTCATGGAGCATGCAGGCATTAAACTCACAACAGGTGGTTTGCAAATTCTGTGGCTTCATTTAAATTTGTTTAAAATTGGGGAACGCTTTAAATCAAAGGGAATATCAACATGTGCTTTTGGACAGTTGAAATAGATATTTTGCTGTATTACACAGTCCAGTCCTGGACAATGCTATTGTTAAAATCTGGGATTTTTCAGGAGGGGAGTGGAGGGGCTTTATGAAATAGCATCCTTAGCATTCGCTCAAGAGCTTAGTATTTGACTTTCTTTTGCAAAGCCTTTAAGTTTAGCTCCAAACATAGAGGCACAGCAAAGAGTTCATCTGTCTATTGTCAATCATCTGAATCTCGTGTTCTGAAAAAGAACAAATCTAAAGTAGTCAGGGCAGTGATCCCTAAGGACTGGAATCAAACACTGGTCCAAATGGACACCCAGACACGCCTATTCCTGGCAACACTATTCAAATTAGTATGAGTGATCCCAAGAAGTAAGTTTAGATCTAGGGTTAGTATTAACAATGTATCTGGTTTTATTGTTTTTACTTAGAATACTTTTTAGTGTTTGTAACTGCAGCAACTTCTAGTAAATATCCTGGAAAAGAGTCAGGCTGAACAGATTGACGATATTTCTGAGTTACTTGCATGTTATCTGCACCAACAAGATTTAGTGTGACTGTTGTGACCCAGTTGTAGGGTTAAGCTAAATTTGTGATATACTTGAAGATCAGCATGCTCAAAACGTACGGCGCATGGTCTGTAGCTGGATGAGTGTTTGCTCCTTCCTGAAGGTCCAGATGGAATGAGAGTTTCCTCCTCCTCCTCCTCCTCCTCCTCCTCCTCCTCCTCCTCCTCCTCCTCCTCCTCCTCCTCCTCCTCCTCCTCCTCCTCCTCCTCCTCCTCCTCCTCCTCCTCCTCCTCCTCCAGGTTTACACAGCCACATTTCTCTGCTGTATATGAATGTGACATGCACATTTAGTTTGAGCTATCTGCAGTCATTTGCAAAGGTCCTCATAACAAAGAACACAAAAAGTTACACATATGGCCAAAAGTGTTTGTTAAAGACCAAAAAAAAAAAAAAAAGAAAACAAAAAACCCTACAAGGTCACTGAAATAACTTGACATGAACAAATGGAATAATTCACTGGAAATTAACCAATGCAAATCAGACATTGAACACAACAGAATCATTTAAAGAGCAAACCAATGAAACAAGCTTGGACAAAGCTGAAGTCACCGTTTGAGGTCGTGTTATGACAGGAATGTGAAAAGTTGGTCAGGTGTGAACATTGTCGCAAGGCGCTGGGTTTACACCGAGCAGCGGCACAGCAGTAACTTCTTGTTTATTTGTATTTTTGTGTCTTTTCTCTCTCGCCTCCAGATCGGGCTCATGTCGGTCACAGTTTTTCCAGTCCGGCTGCTGTTGGTCTCTTTCTTCATGCTGCTGGCGTGGCCTTTCGCCTTCACGGCTTCGCTGGGACGTTCTGAGCTCGTCCCCGATCCACAGTCGTGGTGGAGGAGGTGTGTTGGGGCGAGATGGTACAGTAAGAGACATTTATCAAAGGCGGGTCGCAGCGTCTGTGGAGCTGGCAAAAAGAAATTAATGCATAAAACGTTTGCTTTGTCAGAATAATAGATCTTTGTCTCCGGGTCATTATGCGAACCATGTGGTTCTGCGGTGGTTTCCATTGGATCAAAGTGAAAGGGGAGCGAGCGCCGCCTTCTGAGGTTCCCATCCTCACCGTAGCCCCACATTCCTCCTACTTCGACGCAATCCCAGTCACCATGACCATGTGCTCCATTGTCACCAAGCTGGAGAGCCGCAGCATTCCAGTCTGGGGCAGTGAGTCATTGACATTTTCATGCTTTACAATAGGAACAATGCAAAAAGGGGAGACGAGAACAATGTTTGTATGGAAGTCTTCTAGATTTAAAGAATTCGGTCTCTCAACGCATTTAACACGTCCTCAGTGCTGCGACACACAATTATGTTAGTAATCGGTCAGTCTGCCAATTAATTGAGTAATTGGATACAAAATTGGCACAAAAACCCCGTAAAACCTCAATCTCTTTTTTTAAAATTAGATATTAGAACTATATTAGAAAAGAATAGACTTTATTGATCCCCAAGGGGAATTGCTTATTTGTTGAAAGTTACTCCATCTTAGGTGATAAATACAAAGTTTGTAAAACATATATATACAATATGTATCTGTGAGTGAATAATAGAGTGAATAGTTCAAAATGACTAGATATAAACAAATAACAAGCAATCACATGCAATATATTAATGAATAAATAAATGTAATTTAATCAATAATTATGCATGTTGATAAACTTTTGGTCCTTGCAGTAGTTTTTTGCTGCATTTTCTTACATTTCTAATCACATATTTTCCTTCTTAATAAGTTAGATTATTTTTTTCTTTCTTTCTTTCTCTCATACTGGCTCCTAAAACGCATCTCTTCATCATGGCCTCCCCCAGCTCTGATCCGCTACATCAGGCCTGTGTTGGTATTCCGGTCGGATCAGCACTCCAGGAGAAAAACTGTTGAGGAGATCAAACGAAGGGCCCAGTCTGGAGGAAAGTGGCCCCAGGTGTTGGATTCACACACACACACACACACACACACACACACACACACACACACACACACACACACACACACACACACACACACACACACACACACACACACAAGTGGAACTTCAAATGCAATCAAAGAAAGTAAAGAATGTTTTCCCCTGTTTTTACGTGTACACTATATTGATGTAAAATTCCTTGCTCCAGATCATGATATTCCCTGAGGGAACGTGCACCAACAGGTCGGGCCTCATCTTATTCAAGGCTGGTATGTTTTCCGTGCAAGACTGATTTACTCTTATCCACAGGTGTAAAACAGAAAACCTTCATCTCTGTTGTCACATTAGGAGTAGGTTTTGTTTTTCGTCCAGAGCAGCAGGTGATGCATTTGCTGCCCAAACCAAAGCAGAACCGTTTTTGTTTGGTGTTCTGGCTGATTTCCAGTAATGGGTGTGTCTGCATTACACAGACACCCTCTGCATGGCTTCTCAACAGAGTTTGTTTGGACTTTATGTGACTATTTGTGAATGGATTGTGACTCTGTTGCAACCAGCTCCCGGCGTTTATGTCAGAACAAATTAAGCCCAGCAGGCGGGGGACGTTTGGCGTCCTGCTGCTTCGGAACATAAAAGTCTGGCCCTTTGCTTTCTTTTATCAGTCTTGTTTTTTCCGCTAACGTCCGTGTGTATGTGTGGGCACACGAGGGCTGCTATGTGGTCAGCATTGTCTGATGCCAGCTCGTTCTAATCCCCTTTTTTCCAGTCTGTTATTCAGTGGTTCCCAGTAAGCCCTGTGGGTCGGTACGGCTCTCGTTGTGTTTGCGTATACGTGGGTTAGAGCCAGCTTGATCTTTCTGATGTGTGCCTCCAGTCCTCTCTGGACATGTCTCCTCCTGTTTTGTCTCTCGGTGCAGCACACCAGATATGTGTGGCGTTTGGCTAAAAGTGCTTTTGCTTTCTATGTCCTTTCTTCAACTCAAGAGGTTTTCCTCTTGAGTTGTTCATTTTGAGAACCACTTTGCATTGATGAAAAAGCAAAAGGCTTGAATATATTTAATAAATGCATTTGCCTTTAGCTTTGACCTAAGTGGTGAACAGAGATGAGGAAACCGTAGCTGTGTTGTTATATGAGATTTAGGTGAAAAATGATTGTTACTGTATATCTTTTATTAAAGACCTGCAGATGAATTATACATGGAGCCTGTTTGACTTTATTTTCACATAATAAAGCCTTCAAAAGGCACACAGAAGCTTGGAAAGGTCTTTCCTGAAGCCATTAATACTGCATGTAGCTGTTCAGCTCGTCTGTCATCATCAGGATACATTAAAGTCCCAACAGGGAAGCCGTCTGCCAGTAGGTTAATCCAATCCTGTGTGGTTGAGGATGGTTTATTTTTTTTTTTTTTGTGTTCTCACTCTTAATTTTCTCTCATTTTTGTGTTTAAAAGGTGCTTTCATCCCAGGACTCCCAGTGCAGCCAGTGGTGCTGCGATACCCAAACAAACTGGTGAGCGTCTCCTTTCATCCTTCCATACGTTGACCTTCAGACCCGCGGCCCGGTCCGACCGCGGCCTCACGCTTCGTGCGCTCCGAGCCTCCTCTGATGCGATGCCTGCCGTTCGTCGTGTCGGGGTGCGTTTCCCCTCGTGCCGACCGGCTTCGTGTCCCAACGGGATGATATTTCACCCGTTTGTTTCTCGCGCGCTCACGCCTCCCCGACAGGTGTCACATCTCCTCCACCGCCGGCGCCTCTCCTCCTCACGCGCTCATAAATAATGCGGCTGCTATCACCGAGGTTTGCATGTCCGCTTCCCTCGAAAGTCTTTGTTCCGACTTCTCCGTTTAGTCACCGTCCTGACTTTCGAGACAGCTGCCAGCCCTATTTGTTTATTTATTTGCCTCGCTAACTTCAGCTACCATTTTCTGTTACCTTGCTAAGTGCAGCAAGAGGAGCAATACATGTTTCAAAGGTTTTGAATACCTGGTGAAAAGTGATCCTGTTGTATGTGTCGTAACGTATTGCTTCCGTCTCTGCAGGACACTGTTTCGTGGACGTGGCGCGGCCCTGGAGCGTGAGTTTCTATCTGTGCATGATGATTCCTGATAGATCTGCCTATGATTGGTTACGGCGCAAAAGTTTTCACTCTTGAACCTTTTTGCTTCAGAACCACAACCTGCAACTCCTTTTACTTCAATGTTGGACTATTTGCAGTAAATTTCAGTAGAATTCAAATGGCTTCATACGATCACAGTTGTCAGATTTGTATATGTGAAACAACCTATAACTTTATCACATTTCGTCATTAATGCTCCACTTCGTGACAGCTACATCAATTCCTAAGACGTCATTTCAGTTTGTGGTCATAATGTGAGAAAACACGAGAAAGGAAGGGGTGTGAATACTTTTGATTGACTGCATTTGTGATTAGAAACACCAGTAACCTGTTTCCTGTCAAAATGAACACAAACGCTACGAAACGCCAGTTATTTATTTATGTTTTCTTCTTCTTCAGGTTTAAGATTTTATGGCTCACTCTGTGTCAGCCTCATAACTCCATCGAGATCGAGGTGAGCGGTTAAAGAAGCGGCACTTTTCTCGGCGTGCTGTGATTACATTGCGGCTCACCTCCTCTCGCCCGTTCTCTGCAGTATTTACCCATCTATCACCCGTCAGCGGAGGAGAGGGAAAACCCCGCTCTGTTCGCCAGCAACGTCAGGAAGCTCATGGCCGAGTGAGTTCCCGTGCGGCCGTGCTTGCACAAACACCGTGGAGCGGGTCGCCCGCTTGTGTTTGAGTCGAGTTTAAAACCCACTTTCCTTTTTGTCCGTCTCACGGATGTTCAAACGTGCGCTCCGTCCTGGAAGGGCGCTGGAGATTCCCCTCACAGACCTGTCCTTCGACGACCGGGACATCGTCCTGTCACACGGCCCGCTGAGGATACACGACTGCACCGGCCTGCTGCACTTCAACCAGCTGCTGGGCCGACTGGGGTGAGTGACGGCAGAGGAGAAAGAGAGCGGACCTGTTGAACGGGCCGGGGAGAGGATCCAAGTGGAGAAACACTGACCCCTGCTGGTGGACGGAGAGAAACACACAGTCGTAGGGCCTTTACTGGAACTTTACTTTTGCAAGCTAAGATCTTCAGGTGTTTCTCACCAAGTAATCAACTGATCTAAGACGTGTGTGTGACTACAGGCACGTGCAGAGGAGGGGGCAAAAGGGGCAAAAGAGCACAGATCAAAGAACATCTACAGTTATAAACGCTTCCATCTCAACACATCAGATAGACAAGCGACTCTGACCCTTGGCACTTTGTTTTTGGAAGAATTTTTACAATGGAAGAAGTTTTAGTTGCAATGTTTTTACCACTTACTCTTGGCGCAGGATATTTAATCACCACAGGAGTGAGGAAAGTTTTCAATAAACGGCTTCCTCACATCAAATTTGAAACGAGTAGCTATCAGGACGACTGCACAGAATATGTCTTTGATGATTTCAGTCCTCCTGCTGAAAAGCAAACCTCCCTCACCGGGGAAAACTCAGACAGTTCTACTGAAGAGAGAAGGTACTAGAGTGAGAGTGTTAAGACAGCCTTTGCTTCGAAGAAACAGGGGTTAGAAGACGATTTCTCTGATCTCAATGAAGAAACGTCCCCAGCTGGGGAAGTTAGCAAACAGTGCACTGACCACTACACTTCTACTCTGAAAACGACCCATAAAGAGAAGTCTGTCCATTTCGCTCATCTATAAATATCAAAGACCCGGCTGTTATGTTTCTTACGAGGAGGAATAAAAGAGAAAATGTGTGGTCAGTCATGAAGATGCGTGTTGTACCGTACTTTGACTGAAAACATGTTACTGTTTACAGTGTTGCTGCAGCATCTTCTGCTATCACTGGATAGATTAGATTAGATTAGATTAGAAAATAGATTTTCTTTAACAGAGTTTTTTTTATTGGGTTTTGTCACCAGGTGTATGTTTTGTTGTTTGTTGTTTTTATCTTAAATATACATATATGTCTGAATGGTTTTGGCTGAATTATTTCTCTGGGTATGTTTTTTTCACTGTTTACTCCTGCCCATAGCAACGCAGTTACAAACTGCCCAAACTAGAGTGTAATTGACGTTAAGTTTTTATGGATTTCCATGAAACGGAACGCAGCAGGGCTGAGCAGCTGATTAGGACCACAAAAACGCATCACTATAGTTTTGTGGGAAGGACTGCGATTTTGACCCCAAATAAAATTTGAAATCACCGTCACACCCACAAATATCGCCCTATCGGTATCAAACTTGGTCATGACACTGATATGCATGCCAGTAAAATGTTTTCGAAATTTTGCTCGGGCTTACGGTTTTCTGTCAAGGTGCTTCAGAGTGAAGTCATGGGACAGGATTTTCACAAGCTCAGCCAGATTGACTTTAATGTATTTCTGAAAAATGTCAGAACTCAGCGCACACCATTTTCATCTCATTGCTGTTGTTACTGTGAGTGATGTTCAGATATGAATCGCGGGACCATTGGAGACGACAAATAGCCCTCTCATACGCTTCAAACGGTTTTCCGATACGTATCACGGTTCCCGAACGGGAAGGAGTTGTTCGGACTGCTTTTTTAAGTCAAACTGACTGGGTGTCAGTTTGACTTAAAACTGACACCCAGTTTTAAGTGTCAGTTTAAACTGATACTTAAAGATCAAATTCTTTCTCTACCTTTCTGTCTCACACACAACAGTTAGCAGAGGACTAATTACCATAGCAACAGAACACAGCAGGGCCGAGCAGCTGATTAAGACTACAAAAACGCATCGCTGTAGTTTTTACAGAACTCTGAGGAATGAGCTGGTCTTTAGAACTACTTGTTTTGGCATTTTATAACTGATTTTAACCAACCACTGTTACACATGAGATTAGTGTTGCCATTTCATATGAAGCTTAATTTAAAAATAAAAGCCTTGACATTTTTTACATCAGGTAATTGCTCTCTTGGGCATTATGTGACTTTTTTAACAAAACAGTTGTTACACTTTGGATTAGTTTGGCAATTTAAAATGAAGCTTAATAAAAATTTCAAAATAAAAGCCATGATGATTTTTACATCAAGTAATTGTACTTTTGACCATTATATGACTGATTTAACCCAATCACTGTTAAACATGGGATTAGTTTAGTCCTTTAGCCTGCATTGTCTTTTTCTCTCAGGTTAGGGAACTGTCTTGCACAGCAAGATAGTGCATTAACATTAGCACAAACATTAGCATTTCACTGCCTCCCACTAGTGCACTGCCATAAGCAGTGCAATTAGATTAGCCAGCATTATCTTTTATTCTCGGGTTAGGGTACTGCCTTGCTCAGCATTAGCCTTTTACCTTAAATGAGATATTAGCTATTTCTCTTACTTATTACCCATGTTTAGTTACTGAATGGCGTAAGTCAATTACAGACAACATGCTAGTGATCCTCCACATGCTACTGAGAGTATTCACAATAACATTAGCATTTTGGCTAATTTTTGCTAATACACATTTTAACATACTGAATGGTGCAAGTCCATGTTGGTGAACATTTTTTAAATTCTCCATATAATACTTTGTAATTTCTTAGCCAAGCTTAGCATTGATGCTAGTTTTTAGCATCAGAACGCTGGTTGCGTTATGCGTTTAAGGGCACACTTTGGCAGGGCCTGGTTAAACTTCTTCAGGACATTTCTAGTTTCAAATAATTCATTCGTCACCATTACCGATAACGGCATAACCAAAATCTGAAACAGAAATAAAAACGCGGTGGGAAAGGTGTGTGTGTCAGAGCTTTTCCCCTCTTGTTCTCATGATGGCAGGTTAAAGTCGGGGAGCAGAGGCGACTCGCTGCAAGAGGAGGCCAGACGGGCCGCCAAGCTGCAGGGGGACAGACTGGGACTGCAGGACTTTGCCCAGTTTCTCAGCCTTCCAGTTACAGACACGCTCAGACGAGTCCACAACCTCTTCCATCAGGTCAGTGTGGAAGGATAGAGGCAAATTAATCGACTTCAAATATCAATGAGTGTCCAGAGTATGCAGAGGTTTTTGTCACTGAAGAGAATCACAAATAATCTAGAGGCAAATAAAGGATAGAAATTTTCTTCCTCGCCCCAAGAGTGAATAAAAAGGTTATTAACGTTAACTAAAGCTAATGAAGTAACAAAAATTGAAATTGAGAAAACATTTTTATTAACTTAAATAGAAACAGTAATAGAATAGAAGGAAAATTATAACTAAGTGGAACTACGTTGTGCGTTTATAAATCTACAATATACTGAAATGAAAGATGTAGCAGTATCCTGTGTTTTTCTATTGATGAATCTATTCATTAAACTTTCAAACTAATGGAAAGTTGCCAAAATGGAGGGAAAACACCAGGCAGTTGGTTGTTCAACAATAACTGAATACGTTTTTTGAAATCGGTACCTTCTGCTCAGTGTTCGTTACCCAGTCGATGCACAAATAATCACCATTCAATACTTTGGGTTAATTTTTAGGTGCAGAATTCAGAAAGGTCAAAGTATGAAAAACCTACAGCTACTGTTTTAATTTAAAAAAAAATGTATAGAAACCAATAAAAAAAAAAATAGCAAAAACTAATTAAAACTAACTGAATTAGTCAAACAAAAAGTCACAATGAAACAAAACTATAATAAAAAGCCCCAAACTATTACAAGCTTGGCAAACACACCATCATAACGGAGTATCAGTGTGTTGAATTTTGAGGAAAGAACAAAATCTAGAAAAAGACTCTAACACAGAATGTGGAAAAAGTGAAGCGTTGTGAATACTTCCCAGATGTGCTGCACTTCCTGTTTTACGTTGGACTAAATTCGTCTTTTTACATCAGGACGGAGATGGAAAGATAGACGTCAGACACTACGTCACCGCTCTGTCTACTGTACACAGACCTCATAAACCCATGGACACATTAAAGCTGGCCTTCCAGGTGAGAACAGCAGCCTCGGTGTGGTGCTGCTGGTATTTGTGTGGGTGTTTTGGGCCACTGTGCTAAAACGACCCGTCGTCGTGTTGCAGCTGTATGAGGACGACAGCGGGGGAGTCACAGGAGACGATCTGGCTGTCATCTTCGAAATAATGTTGGGCGTAAAGGACGTGGAGCTTTCCCCTCGGTTCTTTGAACTTGAAGCTCAACACACAGCGAAGATCACTTATGGTAAGACGTTGTCATTTTCTGCCTTACAAATGATTTACTTCACTGTTTTTATTGGGACTTTATGTAATAAAAGCCTCATTGAGAGACGCACTGAAAACTGTCAGTGCTCAATGTGCTAATATGCAGCATTTTCAGGTGCGTTGCGTAATTGAAACCATGCGAGACGATTTCTGTCAATGTGTCCCCATGTCTTCATCGCGCTGTTTCTTGACATCAGCACAATGCGGTGTTTCCATTGAATAAGAGACACAGTTTAAAATTACACGTGAATAAGTTTGTCCACGCGATAAGTCGGTTAAAAGACATACCTCACCATCACTCTATTACCACTTCCGGTCACGTTTATCTTTTCCCGCCATCAGTAACATCCATGTTGTTGATCACACAACCTGTGATCCGAGAATTGCTTCAGTTGCAGTTTTTGTGCAATACGCTAATTTTGATGCAAAAACAACTTCCTCCTAGTGCAAAAACTTTATTGAAAAAAGGAATCTTTATCAATCACATGCTGTGCTTTACGCTGTGGCTACTTCCTAAAACTCTTGAACGTGTTTGTGTCTCTTCCTGTGGCCTAGATGAGCTTCAGCGTCTCATAGAGACGCGTCCACACTTCTCTGTGGACTGCCTCAGTTTTCAGGATCATCCTCGTCGCGGCTGCATCGGCCGACTCAACCACTGCAACGGACACAACAAAGACGACTGAATAACAGACTCCATGTTCTGGTTTGATGCTTCTTCAAGCTGTTGTGAATCACTTCTGTGCCTTAAAGTGCAGGACAAGAAAGAGAAAGTCTTCATTCGGTTTTCTCTGCCTTTTGTTTTAGAGCATACTTTAAATGTTTTTAAATGTTTTAATTTTTAAAATGTATATATAAAAGATTTCTTATGCTAAAATTTAAGAAGTCCGTTTTATAGTTTCCTGTAAGTAGAAATCTCTCAGGTACAGCAAACACCAGATCTTATCTTTACTTTTGAATGACAGGGCAATATTGCCAGTGAAATAAAAACAACAATTAAAAAGCAATGTTATTGTTGCTTTGCTGTAACGTCAACTGCTCTACGCAAGGAGCAAAACTGATGCGGTGGTTTTATTAAACTCTTTAGAAGGAGAAGAGTCGTGCTCCTAGAACCGGTTTAAAACCAGCAGAAAACTGTGAGAATGTGAAGATGATAAAGTTTCTAAAGCGCTGCAGTAAAAGGTTAGCAAAAGGATACTGTTGAAAGAATATCTCAGCTCTGTCGCCTTTTCCCCAATTGACAAAGCAATTTTGTCAGCTGGGGAAAAGATGCTTTTTGTTTTTCATAAGTCGTGATGAAAAGACATTTTCTATCCTGTGACTGAACCGTCACTGTTTCTCTGTTTCTGAATAGGAATCATTAACACTGATTTCAGGACTTTTATTATTGTACATTTTAAAATTCTTCCACTTGTAGTATTGTTTATGCCCACCAGATGGCGCTTTGCTTTCCCTCAGTCAAAATATGTGACTTCTCTGAAACAGAAAAGAATGTAAACTTAAACCCTTCATGTGTCCATCATTTTTTAAATATTCTTACATTCTTTGTTCTTTTTTCTCCTCTTCCTTAATTTCCCCTTGTTTTTTCAATTGCTCCTTTCTCAAATTTTTCATCCTTTCTTCATACCTTTAAAATCAAGTTACTTTGTTCATTTCTCACTCCTGTCATCCTTTCTGTTTCTTCCTGCTTACCTGAGTAAATTGCCTGCCATCATCTTTGGCTTCCTTCCTTTATCATCCATTAGGCTTCAGTGAACATTTGTATTTTACGATTTAAGAATGGAACTAAAATGAAAGGAACTTCACAATCTGGAAAAAGTATTCAATATTTATAATGGGAAGGAACCTTGTCTCTCAATCTGCTTGCATTCATTTCTTCAGAGATATGTAGAAAGTATAGGCACTTTAGATCGTCATCTGCTCTCAGTCCAGATGGTGGCGCTAAGCCTCTGCGCTACACGCACAAACCGAAGAGCCTCCCATGCACCGGTGCCCACCTGATGGACAGGAAAAGCATTACCTCATCCCTTCCTTTCATTCCTTCAGGTAAAAATAGACAGATTAAGCCTGGGCTTTGATGAGCCAAACCTGCAGAGGAGGTGTGGAAGCAGGGAGAGAGGGATCGGTGTGGAGGAGAGAGACTAAATGGATCGTTCTGCTCCAAATCCAATCCCTAATAGCTTGAGGGAGGGAGGGAAGGAGGAGGAGGAAGAAGAAGAAAACAGTCAAAGAAAGAGGAGCGGCAGACTGGAGATATCAAGTAGAACAATTAAGACCAGCCTTCAGGGGATGAAGAAGCACCAGCTTTGTGGAGAACATGCAACTTCCTCTCTGCAGTCATCCTCACGTTCTCCAGCTTCCAACGAAAGTGGCTCCAGAAAATCATGAGACGAGTTTAAATCTGGCTGTGGCATTTATGAAAACCATCTCCACTTATCTGGTCAAAGAAAAGAAATGAATCTTGTGCTTTTCATCCCAACCTGCATCTAATCCCAGTCACTGCACTTTAGGAAACATTTGAACCAATCCCACTGGAGCAGGGGTGGGCACTCCTGGTCCTCAAGGGCCGGTCTCCTGCAACATTTAGATGTACCTCTAAATCAACACACCTGAGTCAAATAATGAGGTCATTAGCAGGACTCTGGAGAACCTGACTGCATTTAGCAGGTGATTCAGCTGCTGGATTCAGGTGTGTTGGACCAGGGAGACATCTAAGAGTTGCAGGACACCGGCCCTCGAGGACCAGGATTGCCCACCCCTGCACTGGAGGAAACCGGTGACTTCTGTCAGCCAGGGCCCAATTCACTACAGCTTGTTTGAAATTTTACAAGAATTGTAATGATTAATTTGACATAATTGACTATAAGTATTGTTTATGACAGTGAATCTGTTAAACCGTTCAGGAAGTGTGTAATATTATGATCCTCTCCAACAAGCAACAGTGGATAAACTGTGGATTTACTTAACTAGTGTTTTTAATTCATTAAACTATGTGGCTATGTGTCACAGTGGGGAGCCTGGTAATAATGTGCCCCTGGCTGTTCACTCTGCCTCAACACACCACCCTCCAGTCTTTAGTTTGACTGCATGCTGGTAGCCGCGTTTCCATTAACCATTGGATTGCGCAAACCGAAAATATAAACTTAAATTAATCGAAACATGGCAATTTTTTTTGGGGGAAAAAAAAACATTCCAAAGCTTTTGAGCGAGGATGAGGCAGATGTTTTGTCGTATCGAAATAGGAGCATCGCACAAGTGACGTAATCAACGTCTGGAAACCACATTGGCAGAATATCGACAAAGATTTGCATACATTCGTAACGGAAATACAGCTAGCGGTTCAGTTTCACTTTTATTAGTTCATAACTTTTCCTTCTCCATGAAATTAGATAAAACAAATTTTGTGCTTGGTTTACAGTGGTAGTAATAATGTGACCAGTTCCTGTAAGCTTTACAAGTCACTTTGAACACGACATCCTAATAAAAATGTCAACTCGTATCATCATTTTCCTTCCACCTCATGAATATTTTATCACAGAAAGCCAAATAAAATGCACTAAAGTTTGCAGTTAAAAAAAAAAAAAAAAGTTAAAGGGTGATTAATACCTTTTCGTGGGAACAGTGAATCATGTTTAAATCATGTTTCGTTTGTAAAAGAAGCTGGTGTGGCTCCACACATACTGGCGACGTTATGTATCCTTGTGTTAAAGACTAACGTGGAAGCTGGATAATCTCCTCTTCAGCTGTCAGATCTCGTCTTTTCAACTCTATTCAACCAGCAACTGCAGCTACGTCTTGGCTCTGATTCCGGAGCCACGTTCCTGTTGAGTTGGCGTTACTTAAATATTTCAGCTTCTCAATGGATTTAAGCTGTGACCTGATTCTGTTAAACTATTCGCTGTTAAAGAAAGGATAAATATTATTGGAGGTGTGGTGGTGAGTTAGTGATTGATGACACAGAGGGAAAACCGCAACTTTGCTTGTGGTTCTGCATCCTTCATTGCCACTGACTGCCTGTAACTTATAACTTATGTACTCAGGCTACTTTCATGTAGCAATCGGTATGTGCTTTATGGAATAAGTCTCCCACTACAGAAGCACAACACCTCCAAATTGCACGTAACATTCTCAACACTCCGGCACTTATAACACCTTTAAAGTATGCAACTTTTTTAATCACATGTTTTTAGTAACATTTTTTGTAAGACTCAACCGAGAAAAGTTGAGTTTGAAATACGTGTTTTACATATTTGCTAAAACTGTCATGTTGTGACAGTTTATGAGACAGATGATCTGTGAAAAGATCGATCTCCTCCACCTCCTCCCTCAGCTACTATTGGAAGAAACACACCCTCCCAACCAAAATGAACCAATCAGAGCTAGGAGTAGAGTCAAAGCGCTATTAGTCAACCTCATGTACTCGCTGCTAAATGTAAACAATTTACCATTACAGGAAACCGTTTATGTGCCGTCATCGGTGGCTATGCTAACGACTGTGTTAGCTGCAGTGCAGCCGAGGGCCACACCAGATTGAGATCGAGACTCGCATCTTGGCTCCGATTGGTTGCTTCTACAAGCACTGGGAGAAGCCAGAGGAGCTCAGATGATCTGTCCTATGTCATGCTGTCACGACACAGAGACAACTCAAACAAATATGTAGAAAAATAGATATATATTGTTTATAAAAGTCACATACTGCAGCTGTAAGTATTTTTTGATAGGAATGTCAGATGTTCAACTTCCACAGTCCCCTATCAGGGTTTCTTAATAACTAAATACCAGTTGCCCTTTGATAGAACTGATTGCTTTGATGTGAGCTTCAAAAAGCTTTAGAAAGCATTCCAGCACCAAGGCTGAACATCTCGGTTTCCTTTATCCTGTAAGAAGGATTTTTTTTTTCTTCGTTTCTAGATGAATAAACTCCAAGCTGTTCACGTCTGTTGGTTTTGCTTACAGAATATTTCCATATTCACACTTGTTTACTAATGTTTTCTGGCCTTTTCTGTTTTCACCCATCTTGGCGTGCTAAAAATGCAAACACCAGCTAGCTGTGAATTAGCACAACTTGTTTTCACACTTAAAGCAGCAACATGCGGTCTCAAGTGTTTTTTTTCCTGGTCCTCCTTTGTAACAACTCTGCTCATTTAAAAAAAAACGTCGCGGCGGTGCTGTCAACACTGAACAGGTGATTTATTTTTGAGTGAATCCTGCAGATCTCTGAGGAGCACAGGAGCAACATTCTCAGCACAGCTCGGCTACTAGATGCTGACGTTTTGTTTTTGACCAGGCTAAAATTATTAGAGATAATATTCTTACAAAGGGAAATACTAAGAACTACACAAAGACCGGATTCATGTTTTCACAACCAAGTTATATCAGAAGTAGAACCACGTTTATCCGGAGACTTTTACAAAAACAAAAAAACAACTTCGCTGCACCCAAATCTGCGTTTTTTTTAATTGATCAGACAAGCGCCATTTTGTGACTGAAAATGAATTTACTCAAGCAACAAATATTTGAAAACTAGATTTTCTGTTCAAACGACAAATGTGAAAAATCTTCTAATGCTTGGGATAGACAACGAGCAACAGCCCTTACCCTACAAAACGAAAATCCACACCAATTCGTTTGCTTGACTTTATTCTTTCATTTTTTGAGCCTGAGTCCTGTTGACTCGCTGATTTTGGCCAATGTGGCAACAAATCGTTGGACACCCCTGGTCCAAAAATGAAATGAAGTTGCTGAAAACCCAGGCTGTTTTCAGCAAAGCTTTGGGTATGTTGGGTGTAAGTAGTGGTCGTAAATCTACTCCTCTTTCCATTTTTATCTATTTCAAACTTAAAAGCAGTTTGACGTTGTTCTAAATTCTCACTGAGTCACTTTCCACATGTTCATGGTTCAATCTTCTCCCTTTTGAACATCTATCCTGTCACATCCAACAGTATAGCGCTCTCTCTTAAGATATTTATTTCTTGTAAACATCAAATGTCAGAAGCAAGAAAATTATAAAGAAATGCTTAGAAGGAGGAACAAGCCCCCTGCTGCTTTAGTCGCAGCGATCCAATTACATCAAAACCATGCCAAGAGGAAAGTGCCAAGGGCAAGGCTGCTTTTTCCAAGAACTCTTCTACCCTGTTAGCATTATGACTCCAATGATCAGATGGATTCTAAGCTGGGAGCATTCAAAAGCTTGATTAAGACGGTTTGGCGTTTGGGAGAAATGGCCTTGTTGACAAGCAGCTATAAAAGCCTTTCAACTCAGCCATTTGAAGAGGTATCCACATAAAAAGCTGAGGAAAATGGCTCCATGCACACGTGTACTCTGAGTGCACCATATTGATGGTCGATGGCTTCCACTCATAGAATATTGCCATATCCTTTATGCTTCTCCACTGCGTTGCCTATATGAGGCACTGAAAATGCATTTGATTAAGGGCCCCTCGGCACAAAAGACGCACTATGGAGTCCATTAGCCACGGAGACAAGCAAGCAGGAAATGCTTGT
The DNA here is from genome assembly GCA_911649635.1 of Poeciliopsis gracilis. Taxonomy (NCBI): domain Eukaryota; kingdom Metazoa; phylum Chordata; class Actinopteri; order Cyprinodontiformes; family Poeciliidae; genus Poeciliopsis; species Poeciliopsis gracilis. The sequence continues at coordinate 2,265,298 of CAJVRI010000435.1, read as the reverse complement.
GCTCGGAGACGGAGAGGTGTAAAAAAGGAGCGAAATTGTGGTTGAAAGGTTCAAGGCGAGCACCAAGGAAATGAATCAAAACTCTGTTTTGATGTGACTGTCTGGGAGGAAGAGAGACCAAGAGCCCGTGAGGCGGAGCGGGCTGTCGGCGGCAGCGCCGAGCGGGTCGGCCGCTCTGCCGAGGCGAAGCGGAAGCACAAGGACAATTAGAGAGATGACAGATGCTAGGAACCAACATGGGACAGGAAGCAAGCACAGCGACGGAGGGGCGGTTCAGACCAGGCTTCTCTTCACGTTGTCATCTGTCATTGATCCAATATGGCAGATTGTTGAGTCTCTATTTTCTATATAAAGCTGGCGAATCAGTGTTAAGCATCGGGGAAGGGACGTGTTTAATGCAGAAGTGCAATTCATTATTAGGATTACACCAGATCACTTGACTCACCAGCTGCATCTCCAATACAAACTCTGTCGATTATTCCACTGATGTTGAAACACTAGTTTGCGATTGCAGTGTTTTAAAGACATGAGAACAATTAAAAGTCACACGTCAAAACGTTTGTTCACGCGGCGTCGATGAAAAACATGCATTGGCATCATCCTCCAGCTTCTCCCCGTTTGTCGTCTTTGTGGGAAACACCTGGAAGATCGCATGAATTGTGTGATCCGAAAAAGTGTTTTCGTTGCAGTTTTGCTAAATTAATTTTGATATCACCCCATCCTGGCACCAAAGACGTTTATCGAAAAACTAGTTGTTCTTTTTTTTTAATTGACTTTTCGTTAAGCAAATTTTGTTTTAGAAATGTCAGTTTGCGCAACTGCATGGTAAATGGGGACGCAGCTACCGCTGCAATGTGAAACATTCAATTCATTCCTGAAATCGCCACACGTCAAATGAAGCGAGGATCTTCCAACAGCCGAATGAACAAAACACGCTTCCTCTTCTCATTTTCCACGTTTTTATTATCTTCTTTACACCCTGGTGGAAAGCATCACTTCAAATGCCCTCTAAATCTGCTATTGTGCGCATGAACAGGTAGTTGGTGCTGATCAGAAGGCGCGCGCAGGTCTAATTCATCATTTCCAGTTAACGCAGGCGTATCGCCATCCCTCTGGTAGAAGAAGAGAAAGAAAACAAAAACCGGACGGGTCGTCATTTAGCCTGCAGCCTTCTGTCCGGGGAGACCGGTGTGTGGCTGAATGCGCTTGTGAAAGCATCCATCCTGCCTTCAAGCATCGCTCCTTTTCACCGCTGCCATAATTACCACTGTGTGAGGGTAACCAACAGTGGCGGATCTCATTACACCATGATACGGGTCCCGTCTGCACATACAGGCACACATACACCACCCATTTACATATGAATGCATCCAGTTTTGCACGCACTCATGGAGCCGCCCACACATAAAGCTATAGCATTTACATATAAAAGTGTTAGTGTGCTACACACTCGCACACACACACACACACACACACACACACACACACACACACACACACACACACACACACACACACACACACACACACACACACACACACACACACACAGAACCACCTATTCATACATTCACCACACACATACGGGCTACTCATAAATTTAGACACTTCCGTCAGAAGGCCTTCACCAGCCGACAGGGATATGAACCCAATATAGCATCCCAGAGATAAGCCGGTGACTCTGGAAGCAGAACTAATATTATTTGCACGGTGTCGAACGTTTATCTGGCACCGCCTGCAAAGTGATGGTTCGGTGTCACTTTTGTTTAATAATGATGTGCCAATAGTAATATGCCTGCTGGCTGGAAACCTATTACAGTTCAAAAGATTATCCAAATACAATCTAATTTGGAATATTGCGTTTTGACAGGCTGTGACTGCAGGAGGTGGGATGGTAATGCGATATTTTCTTTCCCTTTTTAAAAAGATTCCAATTAACATTTTTAATGCTCAACAAACCGATGGCGGCGGCAAAAATATTGCAGAGGTGTTTGACTGCGCTAAATCTCCTGATGGGATTCGGAGGAAGAAAAAAAGAAAGAAAGAAAGAAAAAAAAACTTGCGCGCATTGCTAACTTTTGATTAGTTTAATGATGGTTTGGACGCTCCCCGTCAGTAGACTTTGAGATTAGAAGAAGAAAAAAAAAGTTAATCTTCAAATACTGTGTAGGAGAGGAAAAGGGGACCTTGCAAACAGAAAAGCCCGTATTTGTCTTTCGTTGTTTGAATCAGAAATGCCAGTTGCCTCCTGTTGTCCATTTAAGCTAGCGGATGGCTCGGTTACGCTCCCTTACATCCCACATTGGAACCACAAAGTATTTTATTTCCATTTTATCTTTTAGATTAGCGTAAAAGGAGTGCATCGCTGCTATGGTTACACTTTTATTTTGCTGTGGTGTATCTCTACTAGCTTTGCAAATTTAGAAACAAAATATCTCGTCAATGCTTCTTTCAAATTCGCCTAACTCAGATCGGTTTGAGAGCACTCAGAAAAGCAAATTTGGATTTTCTAAGCACAATTCCTCAATTGGTTTTCAGTCTGGACTTTGGCTAGACCAGCTTAACAAAGGAATATGCTTCAATCTAAACATCTTCACTGTAGCTTGGGTTCAGCGTCGATGCCCGGGTGAGGCGATCATTCACCGGAGTTTTAGATATTTTCAGCATTTTAAAAAGGCAATGTTACATAAAATGACTATTTGATAATATGTTCTGTTTTTCCCTCATCAAAAACATGTTGCTTTGACCCCTGGGTGGGCCTAGATCTGACTTCGAGACATAGCTCCTTCCTAGAGCTGCAGTTTCCAAACTTCTCTGCTTCCACCTCACAGAACTGCCCTCCCCTGTGACTCCCCCACTCAGCTCCTTCAGCCTAGCCAGCAGCAATTAGCACCTGATGGAAATGTGCATTCTGAGCTTATTTCAGGAGCTACTTCTGAATGAGTCGCTGGTAGAAATGTTAAAAGATTAACAGAGGAGCCATGTTATGATGACGTCCTGAAGGTAGTTTCAGCAAGAGTAGAAGGTTCTTAAAGGGACAGAGGCCCAATTTCAAGAAATGAAATCACAAATTGTATTTCAAATGTACAGCATTTTCACAACTGAAATTAACATACTTACTTGATTATGCTATGAAATTTCTCTATTTGCCAGGAAAACGCATAAAGCTGCCCCTTTAATACTTTTTGAAGGTGCTTTATTTTGTGATGGACAAGATTACACCCAAGCTGCTGTATATTTTGATGACTGATATCAGGATATAAAGCAGACGACTCATGGATTTGAATACGTTCCTTTGCGAAGCAATAATTATTCAAAACCTTCAAACCTGCAGCCGTGAATTTAGCTCCCTCTTTGTCGCCTCCGTCTCATAAATACTTAACTACAGCAGAACAACAGAGTAGATCAAACAGATGAGGAAGACGGGCTTTTTTGCAAGTTATTAAAGCTAATAATAAAATCCATACTGTATAGACTGACATTGTTTTATATCATCAATATGTTAATGTTGAAAGTGTTCCTGAGGTTATTTTGTGATGAAGCGTTTTTAATTTACCTCCATCCCTCCACATTCTTCCTCTGTGCCTCCCCTCAGCTGGTCACACTTTCCTCCTTTCACTCACTTATTTCTCGCTCTTTGCATGACTGACTCGTGACAGCCAGCAGGGAAGCTGTGAGTTGTTGCTTCAATCAGGACGGAGGCAACGGGTGCAGTAATACCCACAGACGCAAAATTCGAAGGTTTCAACTTGCTTCTCCATTGCCCCTGAATTAAAAATACAAAAATACACACACACACAAAAAAAAACCAAACCATGTTTAACTTTGTCATTTCTATGTGTTTGCTGCTGTAATTTCTCTTGCTGTGTGTGTTTTTTTTTTTTCTATGAGGTGTCTGAAAGTGGAAACGGCAAACAGCTGGTGTGTACCTGTGCTGTTAATTTATGCAGAGTGCCAGCTCACAGGGTTGTTGTTGAGCTTGTGCTTTCACACCTGGCAAGAACAGTTATTTGAAAAGCCTTTATATTTTATTCTTTTAATGGACCTTTTCTGTTTTGCTTAAACAGCCCGGGCCAATAATCACTAAATAAACAATCATTCGTTGTTTAACCCTCTAATAGGTAAGTGTTTTTTTTTTTTCTGTTATATCTTTGTAATGAAAATTTTTCATCAATTCATATTCCAGGTGTTCTTCAGAAAACATGTTTCTGATATCATGCAATTCAAATGTTTAACTCACCTTTTATAAAATTGAGAAATAGCATGTTTCTTCTTTCTTCCATCAGTGGGTCAGTGACCCGCATTCATTTCCTATGGAATTTAATGGGAATCTTTGTTTCTTACCGACTGTGACCGTCATCCCTGAATAAAGACATTTTACACAGCAGCAACTCTTACACATACGTATTATCTTTATTTTTCACCTCACAAATGTGTGTGTCAATCCAAAACGGCAACGGTTGTCGGTTACCTAGCAACCAGAAACAACAGAAGCAAGACCTTGCTTGCTTGCTAACCAAAGTCCATGGTGCCTTCACTGCCTCCATCTTCCCGTTCGGTACATTGTCTGGACAGTTGTACCTGCCCTCTTGCCAACTCCTAGCACAGCTAATCTTACTTCCTGGTTCTCCTGCTGCTCCTGGTCATCAAACCCAAGTTCTGCCTGCTTAGGTTCTGGATTTCTTGACCGTCTGCTTCATGATCCCTTTGGAGATTGTCCAGTTCATCCCTTAGACTGTCCACCAGACTGTCAGCTGTGCCTTCTTCAAGTCCATCCGAAGCTCCTGGAGTTCTCTTTTCAGAGATTGTTGGAGCATTTCTAAACATTGCACTGCATCTCTCATGTCCGTGTATTCATGCTCTGTCTCCTCACGTTCTGCAAGAAGAGACACCAGCTGTGCATGGAGCGCATTGTTTCCACTTGCCAGCAAATCACATTTTGCTTGCAGGTCTGGTTGCCTGCAAACACTTCCGCTAGACTTGGAGCGCTCGATCTTTCTACTGAGTCGTTCTACGATCTGTTTCAGTACCGCATCTTCTTTCTCCAGACTCTCACGCTTCCTGTCAGCAGAAGTCTTTTCATCCAAAATGCTGGCAAGCTCGTCAGGCACAGGTTGATCACTACCACCTTCAGCTGCTTTTTACCTGAGTGAAGTTGGCCCCCCCACCTTCTTCAAGTCAGACAAAATTGGTGTCAAACGTTTGTGCTGCGTTTGTGCTGGCTTGTGCAGCCAAAATTTTCGTTTGTGCTGCTATCATTCTGAAGATATTAAGAAAAATGTTCTCCAGGGGTCATCAGAGGTCAACCACTCCTCCTGGCCCTGCTCACATTTGCAAAAATAAATACATTTGGTGTCAATCACCAATGAATAAAATCCTCCCAGGCCGAACTTGAAAACTGGACGTTATGCTGCTAACAACTAGCTTCCATCAACAACTCAAGTAAAAGTGAGAGCGCTGCGCAGTGCAAGTAATAACCTGGCCCTCAACACGGTGCGCTAAATGATAAAACATAAATTAATGAAGCTTCGAAGCAGGTACATTTTCCTCGAGGAATTTTAATAATCGAAGCACTCGAATCACTCGAATCGTTTCAGGCCTACTTTCAAGTTTTTGCAGATTTTAGCTCGGCCCGTAAATACCAAGGGTTCACCAATCTGGACATTTTAGCACAAAACATCGCTAACAATTGGTTGTTAAGGTATTTGATATTAAGCTTTTGCTGTCAGGCCAATATTGCCATAAAAATAACTTTCACCCATTAAACAAAATTGCTACAGCAGATTTCTAAGGAAAGTATTTGTTTGGACAGTTCATCTGAAGCAAAGTAATGCATTTCTGATTCTTTTTTTTTTTTTCTTCTTTCCATTTGTCACTTTGATGTTAAAAATCCAAGACGTGCCAAAACCAGCAACTGTTGAGAACTCCAACTTGGACGTTGGAGTTTCCTCTTCCCAGCAGGACGTCTGCATCTTCAGATGGCGGAACATCAGCACAGCTCAGGCCGCCGGGCTTTTTAAATGCGAAGGACTTCCTGTTAAATCATGCGCGTGCGGAACGACCAGAGCGTACGAGTTTGAAGCTGCAGAAACATTCTCAAGAGACGCATTCTTCCACTGACCCGGCCGCCGCCACTCTACTGTACATACCATCAGCCTTGTGCACGCGTGCGGCGTACTGTGACCTACTGTAGAGCATTTCATGGTGATGAATTGAACATTATGCTCCTCAGATAGGAATTTGGCCACCGCGTGTGGATAGATTGAGCTGCGGCTGCAGATGGAAATAACATCTCTTCATGTCGTGATGTGTGAGACATCAGCGTGGTCGACCGTAACCGTTTCTTCAGCGCAGTTCTGATGAGCTCATCGGCGCTGTGATTGCCTGCTGCTACTTCATTTGTCCTGGACCTGTGCATGCATCTCTGGTTCCTTTCGAGGAACATTTGTAATTTTTCGACCTGGGTGCATGTGATTGTGGGAAAAAAAAAAAAAACCCACATAAGGAACAAAAGGCCCATTGCAGATATCAAGAGTACATTTCTGCCAAGAAATAGATCTTTTGAGATTTATTTCAGAAATTCTCTATAAAAAAACCAACTTGTACATTTGAAAAATAAATTTGTTTAATGTAAATACTAAAATACTCATTTAAAAAAAAAGCCTTGTTTTTCAATCAAACGTTTTGACGGCAGGATGAGGTGAGTATTTTTTTTCCGTGTCTAAATTGGTTAATATTGCCAAACTGCAATAGTAGCACTTTTTCGCATCAGATGACTCATGTAACCAACAATCAGATGTTTTTAAAAAATTTATCAATACTAAATTATTGCTGTAAAACTTGCTCCTATATCTTGCTGAAAAGCCATGAGTTAAGTTATTTCTGTCTTATTTCTGGTGTATTAAGGTATTTTCACTAGAAAGTAGACCAAAAATACTTGGTGAGATTTTGTGGTTTTGCAGTGTCACCCCCTGACATCCCATCACTCCCTGACCACCAGAGTCAGCCTCTAGTTTATCAGGATATGTTGCAGATACGCGCTCCCATGCATTCCTCAGGACAACGTAGCTTTCTTCTAAGGCCATTCGAACAGGAGATCACATCACAGCAAGGTTCACATCAAGGGCAGACATAAAACTAAATAAATAAACAGTCCATATTGCCAATATTCCCCTTTTACAGAGGTCTCACTATTACCAGAATTCATACATCATGCAAGCAACAAAGAAACAGATGCTGTTGATACTCATTGGTCATTTCTTCATGTCTAGCGTTGATTTACTGACGAGGATCAGAGGAACAGGGGCTATTACTGCACACTAACACCTGTTTTCAGGTTCATCTCCACCTGTCTGTCACAGTCATTCTGGAACGTATTAATAATAATCATTTCTATGTGGTATTCAAAACATTGTTCTCTGATTGGGTTTTCTCTCCCTTTGCCTGCTGGTGTGTGTTGAGCTGGTAACCAAGGTGACCAGGCTCCTCCCTGAACAAGCAGGAAGGAAGGAAGGAAGGAAGGAAGGAAGGAAAGAAGGAAGGAAGGAAGGAAGGAAGGAAGGAAGGAAGGAAGGAAGGAAAGAAGGAAAGAAGGAAAGAAATTCAGGATGATGCTTTTTTGTATCTGGGCCAACCTGGCATGGAACCAGTGATCAGATTTTACACCACCTACGATCTTCGGCTGACCAGATGATAATTTACATAATCTTCTAATATTCTATGTTTTGTTGAGAGCAGGAAACAGTTGGAAATATCTCTGGCTCGAGACTAAACGCCGCCATCGATAATTCCCCCCCAAGCAGCAGCACACCTAGGAGGTAACTGCTTTGGCTGGAGGACTTTTTGCATTTATATCAAACGTAAACAGCAGATGTGATGTCATGGTACCACATCCACGCAGCGGACTCAGAGGAAGCCAGGGAAGCAGCTCCCGTCCCCTGCTCACACACAACACAACGCCGGCACATTTGGACAGCGGTGGCTGCCAATCATCTGCCCAGACGGCAGCCGCAATCCTCAGCTTCCCACAACGGCGTGACTCACTCTCTGAGGTTCTGTGGTCGGCGGAGCACGCCGGCTTCCATCTTCACAGGAAACGTTGGCTCTGCGTTCAGGTTTCACTCTCCTCATGCGCACTTTACTGATAAAGCTTTCCCAGCTGAAATCAGCATAAAGGATGAAGCAGGAACAGAGAACCTGGGAATTTCATTTTGTGACACAGATTCACATCCTATAAATTTTATGAGCATTTCATTTAATAGACCAACACAAAGTAAAAAAAATTAAAAAAAATATTTGGTGCAATACAGACCGTTACAGGAGACCTTTCCTGCCGAGAGCCATCACCATCTACAGTAACTTTGAAGAATTCTGAATTAATATGAGTAACAACCACATTTAAATTATCTTTAAGATCAATAAAGTCCTTTTGAAAATGAGGAACCACTTTTCCTCACAGAGGAAAAGTGGTCGAAAAGAAAAGCTGGCCACCTTTCATTTTTAGATGCCCAAACAAATCTGAGGTTACCCAATTCATAAATCGAGTTAATATCAGGGTGTTTTCACACTTGACAGTCCAGCAGACTCGTTCAATCTGGGACCAAATTGAACAAAATTTCAGCTGCTGCATTAAACGAACCAAACATGTTCCCCTCCTCGCCTGTGGTGGCGCTGCACCAAGAACCACTGAAGAAGACAGCTTCTTGTGCAACTTCCTTCTTCACTAAATGTAAACAAAAATAGGAGTTGTGTAGGATTAACGTCTTGTAGGATTCTCTTGTTTTTGGTCAAAGACGACAAGTCATTTCTCCTGCTGGCGCTGGGAGGATTTTGTTCAATTAGTTATTGTTACCCAGAATGCCCAGCAGGCCACTTCCTACTTTTGGAGCAGCCTGCTGTCTGTTTGGCATTCACATCTGCCTTCAAATCGCGCCAGAGTGCACTGCTACCGATCAGAGACCTAAGTTTTGGGCGGACAAGAGTTCGCTATTTGGGAGTTTGATTGCGCATTTACAACTCCCCAAACGAACCAAAATTATTTCTAGACAGATGAAGTGAAGTTCAATTAAAGTGGACTAAACTGGGCTGGTGTAAATGCATTCTTACTGTAAAGACTGATACTCTGTGAAGGCAGCAGAGGTCTGCCTTCACAGAAAACACTGGCAAACAAACAGCCTCACAACCATTGAGAAGGAACAACTATCATTCAGACGGTAAACAAATAGACGTAAGAGGGGAAAACGTGCAAATTCCATATCACTGCATTTGGTAATTAATTCATAAAAGAACTAAAGATAAAACACTTTTAATGAACAATGTTTTCTCCTCATTTCAAGGATATTTTCAACAACGCAATAAGATTCAATCAAAGTGCTTCAAAAGAGGGATAACAAAAGAAGTGAAAAGGCTCAGCGGTCAGAAGAGCTGGAGAACAAAAAGCACTGTGAGGATAAAGTGTTGACCTGAAATAAACATGGATTGCGTTTAACTGTCTGAGCACATTCTGTCTCGACTGGAGAACATTAAGAGTCTCTCCTGATAGTATTGCGACTTGGGAGACAAGACGGGATGACTCACATCCAAGAGTGTGAGTCATCCCGTTAAAGCAGCAGAATGGACTCACCCAGGCTTATATGCAGCTCATAAACACACACACACACGCACGCACGCACGCACGCACGCACGCACGCACGCACGCACGCACGCACGCACGCACGCACGCACACACACACTTCACAACCACATTATACAGAAACACTTTGCATTCAGTATTTGTAGCATTGATATTTAATCCGCAATGTTTTACATCTTCCTGATTCCAACTGGTTGTGTAAGTAAAAGAAAACAAAGGATATAATCCACCCACTCCAGTTTGACTTTCACCTTTCTAAAACATCAAAGGTCAAATAAATTATGTTATGCATCAAAACCAGTTAATGAATGTCTAAAATACTTAAGTGAATTGATGTAGTTCAATCACAGACCTTTGAATGCCAGGTTGCAAAAGCCTAGGTCTGAACTTTGACTAGGCCAGTGTTGAAGATATACATATGCTTAGATCTGAACAATTCCATTGCAGCTTATCTTTGAGGCATTTGCCTCAAAGCTAAAGGCATAGAGGTAAATGCCCTTATCCTCAACGTCATTCCCTTCCTATCCACTCCATTTCTGCCACTACCTCAGTGAGTGTGTTCAAGCTGATGTCACACACAGCCCGTCACGTCGTTCAATTTCAATCTCATCTTGTGACAAGAGCGCCTTCTTCCACGCGTTCGCTTAAATGGGAATTCTTCTCATCCTTGTTTCCTGTCACTCTCACCTGATTTGTGGAGTGTGTGAATATTTATGCTCGTGGTAGCACGCAATGCCTTCAGTGGCCCGAATAGTTAGATCACAACATCTTCCTAGCACCAACATAATGACTGAGTTTACCTGTTTTTAGTTACTCTGCTCTGCTCAGCTGCAGCATCCCACCAGTTACTGACCCCAGGTCTGTACAAAGGCTTGAGAATCTCACTGTGCATGTCTGGCTTAGTCTTTGTAGCTATTCCGCATTTTAATGTACACAGTTGCCCTGTATTTACCGTCCTTAAAGGTAAATACAAGGCAATGCAACTTTGAGAAAAATGTTTTTTTCTCAAACATGACAGTTTTAACAAATGTGAAACCAGTTGGTTAATAATCTGTGGGAGAAAAGAAAATCAGGAGAAAGTTATTACTGGAAAACCGTTTTTCTGCCGTCATCAGTGGCTATGTTAGCTAGCATTAGCTGTAGCTTAGTAAAGAGCAAGTGGGAGGGTGTGGGAAGCAAGTACATGAGCATGACTGCCAGCGCTAGGACCGTTCTCCTGGCTCTGATTGGTTGTTTCTTGATGAGTGGTGCATTTCTGTATTCTGTTTTAAGTCAATTCAGCACTGCTTTTCTGTATCACATCAGTATTGGCTGATGCTAAATTTGAGATATTGGTATCGGAAGTGAAAAAAGTGAATTGGTGCATTCCTGGTAACAATGTGGCAAAAAAAATTTTATTTAATAAATTGTCCATCTTCTTCTTTTTTTTTTTTAACTCAAAAGAATCACAGAAATACTTGGTATGCAGATTACAATTTTATTTTTGGTTCTTTGCTTTTCGCTGTTGTTGCTAACCCCAGTTTTATTTCTGGAAAACAATAAAAAGGCAAACGACGAAACATGGTCACATTCACCTGAACGACTGCAGCACATCCCGACACTACGGCGGTCTCACCATTTACAGTTTTTAACCATCAACTCCCGGCGAACAGGACGACCCAACAGGACGGGTGGCAACTTCCCTTTACCTCAGCGCTACGACTGTTTATACCTGAAAACAACAAATCTGATACATGTGAGGACGAAGAGAGATGGCGGGTGTGAAGGACCAATCAGGAGAGAGTCTTTGTTCCGAGTTCAAAATAGAGCACTTGAAGCCCAACTGTTGCCTAGATACACAGATTACAGGCAATTACAGCAACAGATTACAGTGGGGAGAAAATAGGTGGTACTGTCAAAGGACTACAAATTACAGTGTGTGTGGGGGTGAGCGGGTGAGTGGCAGCATGCGTGACTCTACATGTGTTTCATGCAGTAAAACTGAGCATTAGCGCAGATGTGTGAAAATGTAAAACCGGTTAGTTAATAAATATTTTCTTATCTAGAGCCTCCGTCTGCGTGTCACCGCACTGATGAGGGTCTCACACAGGGTCCTCTGTGTAGCACATGTGAAAGTCATAGTTATTATTTTAAAATAACGTTTGATATCTCACAAAATAAAAAAAAAACCCCAAAAGTGCTAAATTGTCAAAGACAAGAAATCCAATCTAATAATTTTTTTTTTAAAGTATGGCCTTTTCTAAGTCTTCCATTTCATATCTAACAATATATGGAAAAAACACAAAAAATCACAGACATTAAAATAATCTCCACATCTTAGGTAAACAAAAGAACATGGGATATTACATTAAACAAAACCTTAGTTCAAAGGAGATTTGAACTAAGTTCACATGTAGAAACATGTTTCTGCTGTTTTCTAAATCAAAACAAATCAAAACAACTGCCTGAATAACCAGTGAGCTTACGACACCAAGTCGTTTAGTCAGGATGGAGATATTGCTGCTCTGTAAAATCCACTGAATCCTCCGCATCACTGGACAGTGATTGAAAACAACAGGCTATCTACGGCCAAGCTCTTGGAGCAAAAGAAGAATCAAAAGCCAGCCGCCGCCACCCCAAAACTGAAGTGGAATAAAATGCTGCAGTTAAAAGAGCGACACTGAAACAAATACATGAAAACTTCATTAAACTAGAAACATGTTGGTGGAAAAGTATTAATGTAAGGCAGATTGATAAGGTTATTGAGGGGAATGATTAGTTCAAGGCAGACCGAATAAGATTAGCTCGTTAGTTTTTCCAGTAACGTTTTCAATTTGATGTAGTTTTTGTTAAGAAATCACGTTAAATTGTCATGTGTTCTTTTTTTTTCCATCTTGGATAATTCTTATCTAACTATAAGACTTTGTAAGAACAAGAGGTGATGTGATGCAAAATATCCACCAATCACTGCGACTCCAATTGAGACTCCTTGTTTTGTGCAGCTTTGATCTGTCGAACGAATTCAGATTTCTCTCAAAAAATTACAACAAAACATCACAAACAGCTGGAAAAGATTTGTAACTCCTGGATGGACTGAAAATGTGACTTTCGATGTCTTTTAAATCTTATCGGTTAATTTGATCGTGGCGGTAAACAGCTGCCGTGCTCCACGCAACTATCCAGTCAATTAGGATGCAATCCTAACGAAATAAAGACGAAACAATTAGAGATGAATGATTTGAACTGTGTACAACTTATGACCAATTAGTGCGATTTGAAAGGTTGCCATAGCGACCTGCAGTAGCGGTCTGGATGTGGATTTCTCGGATGTTAAAAATATGCTGCAGGGGGGTTAAAGTTTACTCACTGTGTATCTGCTAACATTTTTTAAATCAGGTATATTTCTTGACAGCTGCAGCTGCAAAAAGATTTCCACTTCTTTACCATGAAAACAACTTATGTTACCCGTTAAAATGGGAGCATTTCGGATGACAAATATATTTTAAGAGTTACAAAACCCAAAAAAAAATAAAATAAAAGGAAAAACCCTCACAATTGCCTTCGGAGTCTTATCTGTCTAAAACAGAGAGGCGCTCACGTATACGAGCGATGACATCTCGTCTGGGATTGGAGAGCGCGACTGCCTGCTTTGGTTAAAGTAAAATGTGTTTGAGGAAAAGACCTTTCCAAAGGTATTACATCAAATGAATCTGAAGCTGCTTAGTGAAACGGCAGAAAAGGACGGAGTAAGCACTCTCTGCTTCGATCTGTGCAGCAGAAAGTGTTTGAGCTTCTTAATAATAGGTAGCTGAGGAGGCTGGATTTCATTTTTTTCTTATTCAGCAAAAACTGTTTCTCTTTTTGACAGGATTATCGAAACATCTGGAACGATAAGGAACATCCCAAATGTATACGGGCTGATATACGACGTGGTTTGTGTCGGAGCCCAGACAGATTTCTCAAGCAGGGATTCTTGGCAGCTAAACGACTGAGGTGATGACAGGTTTTGGTTTTGGAGAGACACAAAGTACGTCGAGTAGGAAAATGTGCTCTTTCATTGTGGGAGTTTAAATTTTTCTGTCCGTCAGGTAAAAAAAAATGTCTAGAATATTAATAACAGCAAATCTCATTAATCAAATAGAAAACAACTTGTCTCTTAAAATGTTCCATCTAAATGTTACTTATGACAATATGTGCCAGATGCAATTACTTTTATGCAGTGCAGGAGCCAAATGAAGGAGACTGTTTGACTGTACCGACATGAGACCGCAGTCTGAAAACTGCCGGTATTTCCAGATGTTGATTAGAGAAAAAGCTCCATGTTTAGACGACGCCGCAAAGACACCCTGCGTCAGCTGTAGTTGTCATGCCAGGCCACTAGATGGTGCTGTGATTTTAGCATGTAGTCAAAACACTCTTACACTTCTGACCATCAGCTTCCCCCTCACTGACGTTCACCTCATTTATAAACAGTTACATGTCTCCAATGAACTAATCGCCCTAACCTTAAAGCATTGATCAGAAATATTTGTTCGCACAAATAAAAATAAAATCAAAAAGCGGACACACGTTGTTTTACACCACTGTATAATGCCCTTACTTATTGTTTTTATGCTTATATCTTGAACTCTACTGTCAGCTTTATTTTGTTCATGTGTGTTTTACTTTAAAGAAAATTCCTATGAGGGAGAGAAAACAAAAAAGAGCATGTGAAGAAAAGAAACAGCTGCAGATTAAACACCCTTCACCCACTTCAAAATAAGAGCATGAATGAAGTGTGGGTAACCAAAACTTCAACAAAGATGTTGAACTTAACTAACTGAAAGTTTACAAAGTAGTCCAGTAAATAATCAATTTGGGATTTATCTGGAAAAATTTACTTAGGGGAAGCTAAATGCGCTAAACATTTTCAAGCCAGCAAAACTACTAAAACTCAGATCTGAACATCAGCACCGCTATCAGCAGATTAGCAGGAAATGTGAGCATCACTGAACTGGAGCAGAAATTAAAACGTCCATCTGTTTCCTGACATACTTTTAGTTTCTATTTAGCACTTTTCTATTCATCCTTTCATCGAGGTGGCTTCTGCGTTCAAGGCCGACGTCTCACTTCTTGTGCTCAATCTTTTTGTCTCACAGGTGGTGCTATCAATGAAACTATCATGAGCTACAAGTCCGGAAAAAAAAACCAAACAATTTCCAAGTATGGTGATATACATGTTCTTTAAACTGCAGGGATACATCTGTTGTGAATACTGTTTGTGGTAGTTAAACATGATCTCATGTAGCGCAAACTCACTGTTCAGAGGATAAAATATAACCGGATTTTTCAAGTTGGATCCATTTGGTTGCCGGTCAACCGGACCGAGCGGAAAACTGTCTGTAAGCCTTACAACTTGCATTGTACCAATGCTTTTATTGTGTTTGAACAGTTAATAAGAGTCCACAAGCAATCTGGTATGTTACTGTGTGTGTATTATAATTATGACCGTTGTGTGCTGAACAAATACATCCCAGAGTCAATAGCTCTGTTTTTCTGCTGCTTCACGTTAACTGGGTCATTTCTCTGGGTCGCATTTTTGTTATTTAAGCTGTTGTGATTATTTCTGATTATCAAAACTCTAATGGCTCTAATGTTAGTTAGGGCTCATAAAGTAACCCAGTTATGGGTTAAAGTTTTGTTAAAAAACAACCAATATTTGAAGGAAATCTTAAGAAATTGATTGTTATTCTTAGAAGAACTTCAGTAATAAAAAAGAAAAAAAAGTCATTTTTTAGTCCAAATTAGAGACTCCATGTATAAAATGTAAAAAGTTTGATGTGTTTTGAAGATGGTGATGGGAGAGTTGTTTTTTTTTTGTTTGTTTTTTAAATCAGACTTAAAATGTGAACGCACTACCCAGGATGTGAGTCTATAGTGGGTGGAAGTGTTTTTCTGATCTTTTGAGTCACAGACATTCACTTCACAGAACAAAATCAGATGAGAAACGACAGGGAAGCGATGTGAACAAGGGTTCACAATCAGATACTGTGCCTCTTTCTAGGAAGCGGGTTGCACGTTTTTCACTTTAGCCAGAGTAAAAGGCATCTTCCCCTCTCCTGTATCTGGCGGCTTAGTTATCACATCCGGTCCATCCCTGAATCCCCTCCACTTCCAGCCCGGCTCCCCCCGCTGATCCGCTTCCCTCGACCGGTGGAACAGCCGCTCTTTAAGGTTGGCCTTGGGCAGGACCCAGACAACCACCCCCATCACAGCCAGCGCGGAGCCCAGGCACGACAGCCCGATCCCAGACGCTGTGTTGAAGTACAGACCCCTGTTGTAGCTGATGGCCTGGGGGTCCACGAAGAACAGGTCTCCCTCACCGAAGGACTCGATTTTGTGGGGGGCGGAGTAAGCGACAGAGAGAGACACAACACCTGCCGTCAGCATCAGCAGACCCAGAGCCAAGGACACCTGTAGTCAGCAAATACACAAAAAGAGCTGAGGAGGTCATTTCTATAGGTTGTGCTATCTGCATGGAGCTCCCAGGTTCTTATTATGAAAGGTTAACCATATTAGAGAGGGAAAAACAAAGCAGGGAGTCTGCATGGACTCCCTTAATGATACAAATACCACAGGCTCATTCAACATGTCTAGAGTCTCTCATAAAGAGAAAAGACGGAGAGTACACAATCTCTTAGGCTCGAGAAGTTACCAGCTAGCAGAAGTTAACAGCTAGCAGAAGTTAACAGCTAGCAGAAGTTAACAGCTAGCAGAAGATAACAGCTAGCAGAAGGTAACAGCTAGCAGAAGTTAACAGCTAGCAGAAGTTAACAGCTAGCAGAAGATAACAGCTAGCAGAAGGTAACAGCTAGCAGAAGTAACAGCTAGCAGAAGATAATAGCTAGCAGAAGATAACAGCTAGCAGAAGATTACAGTTCACAGGCACTACCAGCTAACAGGCGCTAATGTCTAACAGGCGCTAATGTCTAACAGGCGCTAATGTCTAACAGGGCTAATGTCTAACAGGCGCTAATGGCTAACAGGCTAACAGGCGCTAACAGCTAGAAGGCAGTAAGAGGTAGCAGGCGATAACAGCATGTAATTTTGATGTGTATAGTTTGACCAGCTATGTTCTTCTCCTTGTAAAATATATACAGTATATTTATATATATATATATATATATATATATATATATATATATATATATATATATATATATTTATTTATTTATTCCTTTAAATTCTATAGCAAAAAACCAACAGGTTTTATCAACTTTTGACCAGGCAAAAATTGACCAATTGTGGCAAAGTTGTTTTTTATTATTCTCCTAAAGTGGAGAATAATGTTTTCAATTCTCCACATTAGGAAATAAATATTACACAAAGAGGAGGTAAAAAAACCCCCCAAAAACATTCAAACAGTTTAATCAAGAACAAAGTCAAATTTGGTCTTTCAGGGCTTCCATAGGAGGCCACTTTTAAGCTGCCTTGAGCAGAGCTCAGTGCGTTTACCTTCCAGACAGCGGAGTTCCACCACAGGGCGGATCTGTGGCTGTGGGCTGATCCCCGGTTCTCTGGGTCTCTCTCCCACATGGAGGACGAACACTCCTCATAGAAGTGATGCAGATAGGAACGAACCCCAAACTGAAGACAGCTGGAACCCGCCTGGGACAGCATTATGACCAGAGTGACTACAGGACACGACATGACAAGCTGCCCATGTGATGCTTTATTTCTGAACTGTTGCCATTTTTATGCCAAATTTAATGAAAACTGTACAAAGCCTGCCTTCAGTCAGAGGCTTCTTCAAATGCTGCTGTAACACAGACTGCTACAGGAAATCTTTCATACTTACAGCCATCAGTATCCACCACAACTGTTTAATTAAATGAGTTCCAACAACATTTAATTCCCCTTTGGGATCAGCAAAGTATTGTTGAAGTGAATTGGATGTGCTTTGATCTACATACAGACTTGGTGGGAGAATGGGAGCAGAAATATTCAACACACCAAACGCAATTCCAGGCGATTGTTCTCAGTTGTAATCTATCTGTCTCGATCGATAATCAATCGAAGGCTCACCTCACTGCTGGAAGATTCTCCTCCTGATCCGGATGTGCAGCCGTCAGGGCACAGCGCCATTGCTCACCTCTTTAGCTAGAGTAAGAACAAAGAGTAAACGGCTGCATGTTGCATCTGGACCATAAATTCCCCCCAGCAGTTACTGCAAAAAACAACGGTGCTTTTTTTGTTTTTTTTTTTGACACCATTTTCAAATAACAGATCCACAAGTTCACCCCATCAAAGAAACAATAGACTTTCATTTTGTAAAGAAATGAAAGTCTTTACACCGCACTGGAACCGGAAGGTATTTTAAATATCCAAAATAAAATAAAACGCAACAAGCTGGAAACAAGAAATAAGATGGAACCGAATGCCGCACACAACCAAAGCCATAAATAATGTGTGTAGTTCCATGAACAAAATTGCCATTCAAATAAGTATTCATCATCAAAATGGAAATTATCGAGCTCATTTGAATTCATTATGTGATTAATTGATTTACTGATTATCTGTCTATTGCGACACGTTTAGCCGTGGCACACATCTGTGCCAATTCACCCCAGTTCAAAACATTTGAAGCAGTACCTGTGTTTGTGTTGCAATCACAGCTGGTGGTTCTACAGGGTTTGGCTGTAATTCTTTGCAAACAAAAAAAAAAAAGATATAGCTCAAGAGTTTTCAAGTCTGGGAACGACACTTTGATAAGGTTTCCTTCCTCTTTTAAACTTTTTCGTTCAACTGTCAAAGGTCACCATTTTATTAGAAGGAGAAGCTCCGCCCCTTTCTTTAGTTTTTTATAAGTTTCCTTCTTGTGTTGATTTGCGTTTAGCTCCGCCAATCTTCCCTGATAAAGAAGAGCATCCCCCCCCCACCACATGATGCTGCCACCACCGTGATTATTGAGGGGTATTTTGAAAAAAAAAAACATAAGATGTCATTTCCAACCTCGCAGTTTCCATTGGCTCGTCACATCAAATCCAGCCAAACACACTCTGACGTCTGCGTTTACACCACAGCAACAACGCAAGCAAAGTAGAGTTGCTTATTCCTGTATCCCAGCAGAGACGCGTCGCGCACTGTGACCTGCGAACTCATCGTCATCATCAGCCGCTTTTGCATGACAATGTCTGACAGCTGCTATTGGCCTGAGGTTCCTTCTCTCACCGCCCACAGATGAGTCACCCATTTCCAAGCAGCTGTGTGGCGTCTTCATGTCCCCTTGTTGCTGATTCATTGACCAGTTTGCTTTGGAGCAGAAGATCTAATGAAAGACTGTATACAGGTTCACCTGTCACTAGGATGCTGTTTCACAACTAAAATGGTAAAAAAAAAAATGGCAGAAAACTAAAAGTGGCATCCAGAACATCTGCCCAGCTGCGAAACACGGTGATGGCAGCATCATGGTGCGGGGATGCTTTCTTCAACACCGACTGGAGAGAGTTGGTGGGGTTCAATACGGAGCACTACTAGGAACAAAAGTCAAGTAAAAGTGAAGTAAAAGAATGTGGGAAAGTTAAAGTTTACGCTATACAATTCTAATGAGTAAACAGCGGAGGGGCTCTGTTAACTGTTATCTCGCGGTTTATATTTCCCCTTTATCACCTGAACGTCCCACGGCTGTGAGAAAAGGAACTGAGCCGCATTCCTTCAGGACTTCGGCCCGGAACTGTCCGTCGTGCTGAAAACTTCGCTCCAGACACACTGAAAGGCAAACTGAACCCGAAACTGTTCGGAGACGCCAGACTTTGTTGGCCCCGCTTTCAAATTCAGCGGTTGCCTCGCATGACACAGACAGAAAGTCGGGCTGCGGCCCAGACGCTCACGCGCCCCCCCCACAGCCCCCCATAGCCCCCTGGAGCCGCCAGGAACGAGCCGTCCTGCGGTCACTTGAACGCCTCGCAGCTAGCTAACCGCTGCTAGTGAGTCACCGCGAACCGCGCAGCCTCGCCACCCTTCCGCCGGTGTTTCACCTCCGGCCACCCAATAAGCTCCGACAGGCCGCGGTGACCGCCAGGAGGAAGCGGGGTGGGCTCGGTCTTACCTCTCCGAGCCGGAGCGGACCGCTTCTCTCACTGGGCGTCCATCTGTCGTCGGACCGCTTGATCGCCAAGCTGAGTCAAGACACTGAGCATGCGCGGAGAGGGAAGGAGCAGTGCGTTGAGGAGACGCATATTGACTGTTTTATTTTTTTATTTTTATTTTTTCAAGAAATTAAGATTCAGTTGAAGTTTTCACATTCTTTAAATTTGTTCATGTTTCGTCAACTCTATTTACTGACAATGTCCACGCTTGGGGCGGGGAGAAGAAACATACATGGTGTTGAAATTTAATTTAGAAAAGAAAAGTCTGAAAAGTGTGGCGGGCATATTTTCAGCTTCCCTTCATAATTCATTAAAATGAGACCAGCGAGTGTTTTCATGATTCCATCACTGGTAATCAGCCTACCTGTTTTTGCAGAAGGAGGACATAATTCCCCTCCATGGAGGTGATGTGTTCATGGTTTTTGTGCACTTTTATTTCTTTCTTTATTTTTTTACATTTTGCTCTTATCTGACCTCTTCCACTTGTCGATGAACCTCAGTTTGTTTTCTTCCAACAGTGGGTTTCTTCTTGCATAAAGGCCAGATTTATGTAGTGCAAAGTTGTCCCAACACACATTTCTGACTTTTTTAGAGTGGGTCATGAAGAAAATGTCTCTTTTGTTCTACTCAATTTAATTATTTATAGAAGATCAGACAGGAAATGGATAAAAAAAAAAAGACTGTTACAATTGACCAAAAAATGAGGAGAGCGAGCAAACCGAATGGAAACAGAAGCATCTTTGTGTTGATAGATGACAATTGAAGGCCACCCTTGAGTTTTTGTTGCATTGGGGGAAAAACATAGCAAAAGATTTAGAGATTCTCTCTTCAAACCGATTTCAAACAGCACTGAGAGGGTATTTACAAGAGATCAAATCTGTCTGGAAAATTAAAAGCCTTATATTGAAGGCCAAACAGTGCTTTTATTAGCGTATTATCAAGTATATGTACATAATTAGCCTTCGTGATTAAATGTACGGAATGACGCACCGCGTGACTCTGTTGTACGATGCTGCTTTACGTTTACCTTCTGCTACAATATTAATGTGTTGTGTTTCGTTGCAAATTAAAGAAATGCAATAAAGAAATCAGATTTTTGACGTCATTTTTATTGTGGAGCTCGACAGGGAACAGGGATCGACAACCTTTAAGTGTTTGTAACAAACCTAATATGAGAAACATAAAGGCTAAATGTGTGGAATGAATTTGACAGATAGTTTGAACGGCAGTAATTTGTGTTGCATTAAAAAACACAACACTCACACAAATTGGTTATCAATGCTGCCCTGTCACATGCAGGTCCTGTTTTCTTCTTCATCTTTTTTCTTCATCATTTTATTGTTTCTGGAGACTCGATTTGGACTTTTCCGGCCTGTTCTTTTGAATGGCTGGATGATCAGACCTGGTTCTTTCAAACGCAATTTTCAAAGTCCTCCCTCTGAAGACTTTTTCTGTATAATGAAGCGGTAGATTAACAGTTCAGCTGAGACCACTTTAAAAGCCCCTCAGCAGACACAAAAGTGGCTCCAGAACGTCTTTTGAGCTCGCCGTGATTTCCACTCCCACTCTGCAGTCGGGGAGCACGCCTCGGCTAAACCTTCTTCAAGACGCTGAGCAATGAGGCTCTCATCGTGTGCACCCGAGGCGACGGACTTCACCACTCATTTTAAGTGGGAATAAATCAATGTGCAATCTCAATACACAAAATAGGCACATGAGAAGTAAAGAACATGCGAACAATAATGAGAGAAGATCTACTTTGTCTGCTTGACTTTTCGATAAAATCGTTTTTTTTTACTGGTGATAACATTCTTATGGTCAAAACTGCTGGATATATTCATTGTATTGAAAGAAGTCTGGGGCGAGGCAGTGCGGTATGTCGCACATAAATGACGCAGGCGTTCATGTGGCCATTGCTGCCTGTCTTTATTTCACCAATACATTTTATGTCAATGTAAATGATGCTGTCATCTTGATAATATCATCTATCAACCAATATCATAATAACAGCAGATTATTGATGCAGGTTTATCACTCAAAGATTAAAAGCAAAAAAAACTTGAATGTCTAAAGAACAATTTATATTGGAACTTTTAAAAAGTCTCCGGAACCAAAACTGCATTTGAAATATAAATAAATAATAATAAAAAAAACACATTCAGTTTATTCTGGGAAAACAGGCAAACATGGAAGGTGACCGTCTATTGAGCATTCTGTAACTTTTCTTGTCGAGATCTTGTTCAATTGTATGCAGTTCATGAAGGCATATTTCAAATATTTAATCAGTCATATTGAAAACAGGCAAATAAGCTTCTACATTGAATTTTTAGATTTGTACACTGATGGAATCGTCTGAGTCGGGTTTGGGACCCTTTGACAACTCCTTGCAGTTCTAGTTCTACTTGAATTTCTCAGCTTTGTGGGGGAAACAAAAAAATATCCACGTGTCCAAATTTGATAGAAAAACAGACTGCAGTGCGGTGTTCTGCTTTTTATTGTTTATTATTATTATTTTTTTTTTAAATGTTACTGTATTGCTGACATGCGCCCAGTAAGTACATCCAAAAACGCATCATTAATGTCGTCCGTCACAACCGGCCACAAACGAAAGAGAAACAAAAAGCCATTTATGCCTTATTTTTTAACAATCTGCGCATGGAAAGTCACATTTGCTGCCAGGCAGAATGCGCCTGCCAGTGTTTTGGTAATGTTTGCGCCACTGCTTCATCACTCCCCACATATTTGTTATTTGGACACAGTATGAGGAGCCATAAAGGGCAGGATGAGACTATTTCCAGGGAGCCCTGCTGGGAGAAAGACATGAAAAACTGGCTGTGTGTGTGTGCCATTCATCATCTCCCCCTGCACCCCACACACACACACACACACACACACACACACACACACACACACACACACACACACACACACACACACACACACACACACAGGTCTCTAACAAAGCTGAGCTCTGCCACAGAGAGAAAACATTTCCATGGTAACGAGTCCTGCAAGGTCAGGCACATGAAGTGAAAGCCAGGTGTTGATTGGTTCATAGATGATTACGCTTTCTTTAAGATGATGTGCAAACAGATTTGATTTGATTTTTATTTCCATCTCTATTTAGAAGCTGTTGTAAAAAAGCATTATCAGTTATTCCAGCTGCATTTATTTCTTCCTTAATTCACCAGCTTGCAAGGCTTATTCGTCGGTGTGATAAATTATCCATTGTGCTTGTCTGTTGTCTTAAAAATAAGCGGCCCATCAACCCACAGCCGCTTGTGGGAAATAAAAAAAACCCAACCCCAACCAAAGCGCAGTCAATATCACGGAGCATCCGAGCAATCACGGTAATTCGTTGTGAAGGGCCTTTCATTTACTGGCTCGTCAGACAGAGACGGTGAAGTGTTTTCCAAAAAGCGCAATCTTTAGGTTTTGATGACTGAGACAGCGGATTCAATATTGCATTCTCTCCACCTGTCTAATCCCGTTTTTCCTTTTTTGGAGGCGGTCGGGACGGTGGCGGCTGTCCCAGCATGCACCGGGAGACGCTTTTGACGAGCTGACAGTTCGAGCGAGGAGCTAATGAAAAGCGCCGTGATTCATCCGTACGGACATTTTCTCGCTCGCCCCACTCACTCTGCTTTTTTGATCGTTTCGAAGACGCAACATTTTGAATCCGTTTGATTCCCGTATGAACTTAACGGAGCAGCAGCTCCCGCACAGGCTCCTTCCATTTCCTGCAGAGAATTAGACGATTGTATTGGGATCGTCCAACAGGAACCAGCGGCGGGTTTTAGACACTAGAGGCTGTCGATGTGTAAAGTCAGGGAATTATGTGGGAGCAGAAGCGACTTATAGGCTCTAATGCCTGCCACAAGGCCTAAAGCACGAACCGCCTTGCACCATTGTACAAGAAAAGTTTCAGTGTGAGTTTAAAAACAACAAAATCAGCGAGTTACACGAGTTACATTTTCATAAAGTGCAGTCTGTTTGAGGAGCAGTGTTGTGTGAAATTGACATTTTTGAGATTTACAACGTGTTATAACGTTATTCTCCAATCAAAAACATAGCTGGCGTGTTGCTTTGATTCTTCCGTTCATGTTTGCAAAAAACCTTCGACTCTCCCATGGCAACCGTTCAGCTAGAGGACTTAGCAAAATGCCTGGGTGGACTTAGCTCCTCCTTCAAGGACGTACTTCCGCCTCAGAACTGCAGTTTCTAAACTTACACGCTTCCAGATCAAAAAGCAGCCCTTCCCCCCGCAAATCCTCCACTCAGCTCCTTCAGACTAGCCAGCAGCAGTTAGCAATCGCCTGGTGGAACTGCGCATCAGCTGAGCTCACAGTATGAGCTACTTGTTTGTGCAACGCTGGTGAAAAAAATGTTGAAAGAGGCGCGATGTGATGACTTCCTGAGAGCAAAATTTCATAAAGAGCAAGACTTTTGAAAGAGATAGAGTTCTAATTTGAGGGCGCTAAATTGTGAAGTCAAATTTCTTTTAAGTCATTTTATATACAGAGAGCATTTTTACAACAACTGACAGTAACAGCTACTTGACTGCACTATAAAGTGATATTATGTGGCTGGAAAACCCACGATACTGCCCCTTTAAGGACTGCTGACCGGTGAAGTTTAGTACCAACAAGTAAGAAAATTAAGTTTATCCAAGTTAATTTATAAAATTTATTAAACAAACATAAAAAAAAAGTAAGTCAGAAAAACTACAATTACGTGTGAATTCTTTTTCTGAGTGCTAATATGTTTTTCTAGTGCATTTAAAATGGACAAAACTATCACTTTATGGGAAGGTTGTTTGTTGTTGGTCATTATAACGTCAGTGGTTGTTTTGTGACAGTTTTTGTCATTGACTAAATGAGGTTTTGGAAAATTATACCCATCCCTTTCTGTTTTAATGTGACAGAAAGAAAATCAAAATGAATCAGTGAAGTATCAGCTGCTTTGCTTTAGCAGAAAACCCAAACTTTTTGTCATGATAACCACTGGCTTTGAAACAACATGAACTCATCCCAGACTCACAACTTAGCAGATAAGAAAAAAACGAAAAGACCAAAAGTAGCTTCATACGGTTTAATCAGAGCTGCACATGTGCAGCATTTTTGTGCATTTTTCATTTTGTCTGAGTCTTTTGATTCTCTAATTCTAAAGACCGGTACAGTTTTCATAGTTCTGCTAAAACGTATTTCACCTTCTCTTGTTTTCAATCATGAAAACACGAGTTAACATTAAAGCTGCACAAAAGACTCGCTCCTGTTAAAGCAGCTCTCTCGTTTCATTTCAAACCAGTGACTTTGACTTATCTTTTAATTGCACTAAAGACTTTTGAATTCAAATTCTTTTCTCACGCGCGTTAGGTCTTCACCCCTTCTCTCACCTACAGCCAGGACGTATCGCTCGGTCTGAAAAACCCGCACACCTTTTTAATAGCATAATCAAAAACCATTCAGACTGACTCTGCTGCTCATCTCCTTTGAAAAAAAAAAAATGAAAAAAAAAAAGTGAGGATTCCTGGCAAACTGGTCAAGAACGCAGCGAAGCCTCCTGCCGCGACTTGTTTTTATTAACACAATAAAAGCGCAAATTTCCTGTCTTTCTGGACGCTGTTGTGAGGTTCAGAAGGTCAGCGCGTGCGTTTCGAGGCTGCGCCGGCCGCGTAATGGCCACGTTACATCATGCGAAGCATCAGATAATGGCGCATTAACATGAATAATGCTTTCCATATTGACAAGCGGCGGGAAACACACAGAACCTAAATATTCTATAAGGACTTGAATTCTTAGACTATAATAGCAGTTTGGAAGCTAATGGGCCGTCAGGTGTCATGTTCAATGATGAAGAGGTAGGGGAATGTGTGTTTGGGTGTGTGTGTGTGTGTGTGTGTTTGCGTGTGTGTGTGACTGTGCTGATTACATTTCTGGTAAAACACCAGCTTATAAGACTTAAAAGAAACTTGACTTCACAAATGAATGCCTTGAAATTAATTGGGCCTCTGTTGCTTTAAGAAGCTCCTGCTCTTTCCGACAGTCTGCTTTTCAAAACGTCGTCATAACAACGCTTCTCAATCAAGCGCTTAACGTTTTTCTCCAGTGTTGAAGTGAGAAGTAGTTTGCATGATGAGCTCAGCAGACGCACAGCTCCACCTGGTGTTTGCTAATTGCTGCTGCCTCTAGTCTGAAGGAGCGAGTGGCACCCAGTATGGCCTCCGTGGAAGATTCAAGTATATGTCAATCATGTGTGAAAGAGAACAAAGCAACACGCCATATATATAGAGTACACGTAAAGCTAAAAGAAATAGCTGATTTAGAGATTAATGCGTACCCTTTAGCAAAAACACATTTGGCTGGGTGTCATTGAATGATACTATAAATTAACAAAACACTACAAAATTCACATGAACATACCAAGAGGCAAAAACTGACGACTTTACAGACACATACTGATAAAAGTGGACATGTACTTTTTCCAGATAAGTTTCAAAGAACCATAATCAGTCTAGAGTTTTGTTTCCAGACATGTGAAAACGCCCCTGAGTTTGGGTTCTTCCTTGTCTTTCCGCTCTGGAGGATCCATTTCGTCATCCGTCTTCACGGTTTCTACTTTAATTCACTGTGTTGCGTATTAAGATGTAAGACTTTCCTTTGATGAAGACAGATCCACTTACAACTTCCCGTTCTCCGTCTGTTTGTCAATCGAGATTTATGTTCAGAAAATTACCCAGGTCACGCATCACCCCTTTGCGTCTCAGACAAACTGACCCACTTCTCCGTCTTTTCCAGGAAAACAGGCTGTGCCTGGAGGGGAAGCCGTCCGCGACATAAGGCAGCTGCAGAGCTGACTGGTTCCGGAGCGGCCCACTCCTCCTCTTCTTCTTCTCCTTCTTCCTCCTCCTCAACTTCCCTCGAGTCATTACAGCAGCGAGTGGCAGACAGTGGGAATGGATGGGTTTCATTCCAAAGCGGCACTTCCACTAGTCTGATCATTCAAGGTCATATGGAGCAGATCAATAAGACTACGCTGATGTATGGGGAAGTAGATGACACGTGTGTGTGTGTGTGTGTGTGCTTGAGGGTATGGGTGGTGGTGTAAGGGGTTTGCAGAGTGACACACACACACACACACACACACACACACACACACACACACACACACACACACACACACACACACACACACACACCCCTGTGCAGGGTCAAGTGCGGAGTGTTCCTCTTTCTGACACTAGATGTCAGTGGCATGCAGCGCAGACATGAAAGCCGTGCCTGCAGAGTTCAGGAGTGCAAGCTGCTTGTTTCTTGAGTAAACATACTTCCAAATGCATATCGTGAATTCATTTCACGCGGTTGATCCGTTTAAGACCCCCAAACTGCTGCACGACGCAACGTAAGGAGCGAACACCAGCGGGGCGTCTTCACTGTTTCCTTGATTACTGAGAAATCTCAGTTTGCCTTCCCGCACCAATATTAGATCTCTAATCCGCCTGCCCTGATTATGCTAAAGGTCATATTCGTTTGCTCTGTGTGTGCAGTCACGCAGACGGATCTTCAAGTTTAATTTGAATGTTTGGTTTTCGGCTGATCTTAGCACAAAACGTGTGTGAAGAAAAAAAATACATGTTAATTCAGACACCACTCGGGCGAAGTATTAAAGGGATGTGATTTGTCAAGCTGTGTGAGCGACTGTTATGTTCTCACGGTTGATGTTTCAAAAGGAGAAAAAAGTGAGCGAGTTTGATTGGGGAAAAACTGGGTGTACAATTTTAAATTTAAAGCATCTTGAAATCAAATGTATGGGGTGAAAAATATAAATACGCAAACAAAACTTTGTTAATCTGCAGCTTTAAGAGAGGAAGATTATTAAGGTGACCTTTACAAGCTTATAGTTGTCCAGCATGGCGGTGGCAGAGTCATTCTCTGGTTCTGGCATCCACTCAGTACGTATATGTAAGGCGGTGGTCTTAATGTTTGTGCCAGATCATTGTATGTTCAATGGATGGGGGGTATCTGACAAGGGTCTCCAATCTTTGACCTCAAACTCTACTGTCCTGTTGGTTTTAGACGTAGCACTGCTCCAACCTGGATCAAATAAGGCGCTCATTGCCAGGCCTTTGTCAAACTTCACGGCTGAAGAGCAAACCCAAACACTTGGAGGAATGCATCTAAAACTTGAAGGCCAGTAAAAGGCCAGTCTCTAACCCCAATGGGTAAGAGACCCCTATTGTATGAAAGTTTTTACACTCAGGTTTTTCTTATGAACGCATCACTGAGGCAGAGAGACTCAATCACGGAGCCCGACTGCAGGTCAGAGAGAACTCAAAACATGGTGGAAACCAATCAAAATGCTGAGTCTGTGAGGTAAAAGGAGGAAGTGAAATTAGTGCAGTGGTGCTCAGTGTCGCTGCTTCAAAAGTATCCCGATTGGACCGAGGGCTCACTTTCAAAGCCGCGGCGTGACGGAGCCAACGGTTTGAGCATAATCATGTTACAGGTGTGGCATATCACTGTGCTGGAGAAAAGGAATCATTGTCATATCAATAAAACCATTTATCATCGATGTAATTAGAGAGCTGACTCGATGTCATTCCAAACTGGCCCCCCCTCCACGCCGCTCTCCAAGAAGTCATTAATGTTTGCCGATGTAATATTATCATACGGATACATTCCTCCTTTCTATCTAATCTAATTCATCAATCTAATAGGTCATAATTAATTGCTCCATTATTAATAGAGCGATGTCATACCTTTGAGCTGGGGGGCGAAGGAGGGTGGCGGTGGGGACGAAATGAACTGTCTGTCACAACGGACGCCGCCTTCGGGAGCATTCCGGGGCGTCCGGGCTGGAAGTGGCAATCACCGCTGGAATGTTTTTTTCTTTCGGCAGATGAAGGAGCTCGGCTGTGTCAAAAGCTCATCAGACTCGGCCGTTCGCAGATCAAATCTACCAGCGATCGGTGTGAGTGTGTGATTACTGCCGATTACCTCAGGTCAAAAGGTTCAAACATCATTGAGGAGGATATTAAACCACAGTGGGACATGAATATTTAACCATCTCATTCTGGCGATGCTCACTCTTTGGCTAACTTGAGCCAAAGGAGATCATGATTAGCCTTGCAGACGGGGGCTAATGACCTGAGATGGATTAGACTGGATGGCCATTGAGGCTGGCAGTGACATGGAGTGGACAGACTCATTGTTATCGAAAAAGAACTGGACATAGAGCAGGAAGGCCATGCTTCTTTAACAACTGAACTTTTGGGGGAGCATAAGATGTGAATAATAGGATGCAAGAACTTACAAATATAAAATTGCACAATATCAGTCTATCATACGCTGAAAAACAGGACTGCCATTGATCTTGATAAACACTTTTTTTTTCGTATAATCACGACGAGATTTCAAGGTTTCAGGGAGAGCACGTTTTCTACCCTGTTGCATCACTCTTTCTCCTACAAGAAGTCGGCTTGATACTAAAGATAACAGCTCCTGATATGAACTGTTCTCGCTTCATGGCAGATTCCTGCAGCTCAAACTCTCAAGTATTTATTGAGTAGCTATGTGATTCTCTCTGTCTTTCACATCATGCTTGAGAAATTTGGGTCCACTGTTTCTTCGCAAAACATCTCCAGGTTGGCAAGGTTTGCAAATTCTTGTTTTCTGAAACTCTCAGCATTTTAATTATGTTGAGGTTTGGACTTAATTATTAAAACGTCTTGATAGTGTTTTCCAGAGTTATCTGTTCGTTAGCATGAATGGAAGCAACAGTAAGCACACACTGCGCGATTGAAATTGACCCTTCACGTCTCGATCCTTTTAAGCATCCATAGGATGTGGAGGAACAGGAGATTCGCTTCTGTAGCGGTGTTTCTGTTGACCATGAAAATGCCGCAAATTGAAATTAGGAAAATAAACTTTCTCAAAGGAAACCCGGCAATTTCAAAAAAATTTAAAAAAAACCACAACTCACAATTTTTGCTAAAAAGTTTTTTTGCGCTAGGATGAGGTGGCTTTTTGGCCGTATCACAATAGATGTTTTTCGTAAAACGACAACGGATGCACTTTTTGTCGCGACACACGAGACACTTCATCAACAACAGGATGTTGCTACTGCCGAAAACGGCATAGAAGACAACAGGAAGTGGTTTTTCGGACCACGTGCATTGGGCTGCACCACAGAGCTCTTGCAGCATCTCAGAGTTGTCGGGCGCAACGCTTTCCTGTCTGACAACTGTTCAATTAGAGCCACTAGAGCAGATGAGACCTTTTAAAACACAAAAAAGAAAGAAAGAAAACAAGTTGTCATTGTAATTGTAAAATTGTGTTGTTTTTTTTTTTTTACATTAGAATACAAAAATTTGCACACATTTGTTGTGGCAACAAAGCTGTTGATGTGCAATCGTCAAATCCTCAGCGACTACTTGACAATATCATTTCGTCCAAAGTTCTTGAGAAATGATTCCAACCCATTTCTGACTCCGTATCACACATGTGGTGAAACTGAAAAAAAAAGACTGAGCACATAATACTTTCCTCCTGTGATGAGTATGCACATTTACAGCGACTTTTTAAGTAAACATCAGTTTCGCTGCAGGACTGAGGAGAAACATTCCAGCGAGCCAACACAAATGCAGTGATCCGTTTGCTTTTAGGAGAAATTCAGGCTGATGCTGTGTGAACATTAGCCCTGCAAAAAAAAAAAATGTAATAAATAAAAATACCACAGAGACATGCACGTGGATACGTTGTCAACCTCACTCTAATGCAAATGCAGATTTTAACCCCAATGCCAGCGCTGGCAATGCGTCACAGTCAACCATCTGCCCCTTTGTTTCAAACGGCATTGCAACCTTTTCCAGAAAGTGCATGTGTGGAAGCAGTATGTGTGTGTGTGTGTGTGTGTGTGTGTGTGTGTGTGTGTGCGTGTGTGTGTTATCATTGGCATGCATGCCTGCTTTCTATATCAAGAGTGTATTCTGGCAGCCAATTGTCCATTTGGTTGGGGAGAGTTGCCAAGCTGAGGTGGAGGTCATTTCTGCACAGCTGAATCGCTCAACGGCACTGCTGGCAAAGCAACAGCGTAGCATAATGTCATCATTGGAAACCAAAAAAATAAATAAATAAATGATACGTGTGAGTAAAGATTCACATCCTGCGTGAATTTGATTTAACATAACTTCACTGTATTTACTTTTCTTTTCAGTCTAGTCTGGCTCCCAGTCACACGCTCAATATGACTTAAAAAAGATATTTCCTTGTCTTACTTCATGCAGAGCTGGCGGTCAAGGCTGTGTTTCTTCTCTCCTTTTTTTCTTTCTTTTTTTTTTTTTAAATCCTGTGTGGGGGCCAAAGATGCTCGGTCCCCACTGAGCCTTTCTGCTTTCATCCTTGGATGTGATCAATAATGGATGGAACTCCCACAGCCTGACATGCAGGGATCGCTTGGAAAAAAAAAAAAAAAAAAAAACTTGGAAAACCATCCTCAATTCTGCCAGCCCCGGAGCGCCATGTGGGAGACGGGCCCCGCGCTTGGCCGCCAATTAGCACCAACATTTTACCGCCGCTCGCTGGGCGAGACCGTCAGCGAAGCGCGCCCAGATACCCTCGCACACACAAACGCACACGCGCCGCTGCACCGGCACCGGCAGACAACCTCTGGAGAGTCGCTGACCTACTCCCCTAACCACTTTATTGATCTGCGGGCCAAAGATGTGAAAGCCTATTGAGGTCGTCATTAATGATTCATCATATCCAGAAAATGTCAAATGTGGCTTGGGAGCGTAAACACGAACACGTCAGATGTTACGGACTCATAAACATGCAAGAGCTTTGAAGAAATTCCTCCGCGCACCTATATGAATCATACATGTGAGAAGTGGATACGGCGAGAGAGAAGAGGGGGGGGGGGCTCTTAGATAGGGTGATGCAACCATTTCACCGTGTTTTGCCCTGCTGCTGTCACTCATTTTTAGGACAGCCACAAAGAGCTCTATGTTATTTTGGAATAATCATATGTTTGGCCCGGTTTCTGTCTGCCTGCGTTAGCCTCCAGCACCGAACAGGCAGACTCACCAGGACCCGTGCGCTCGCTGTGCATGCATTCTAAAGCTTCTTCTTGCTTTTAGTCCGGCTGTCTGTAGATTAATGTTGTAACAGAGACAAGCTGGCAATGAGACATGCACTGTAAACATATACAGTGTATTAGCAATTCCGTTGAGGTTCCCACAAACCTACAGTCCACCCTTATGGGAAAACCCCCCGAAGAGGAGTACGAGCCACACGAGCTGGATGTTAATTCTCCGTTCCATATATGTACTCCCAAAATACACTAACATAACAAATATTGTAGGCTCCTTTTCCTATATGACCCATAGCTCAACGGATGCTTCTTGGTGGGGGGGATGCAGTAGAACAAAGTTCCCGGTTGTTTTCCTATTGGATCATTAGCAGAAGTTATGCTCTCTCATTCGAATCCCACCAGGCAACGGCTCCGAGGTCCAGCACAAAGGCCCTATTCTAAGATTCGAAACTCAGATTTCATGAGTCAGGTCAAGAACAGACTGGCCTTGTGCTCGAGTCCCGGTCAACTCCCAAATGAAATTGTAAATTTGTCTTTACAGGAGGAACCCACCCAGGACAGTAAAAAGACGAAACGGGCGAATCGCTGCCCGCTTTCAGTGCAGTTGGGACGGACGGAGATGGTGATGGGTCATTTTGTATTCCATAATTTTGGTCATTTTTTGGATACCTGTGAAAGTTGACTATGAAAACAAGTTATCTGCCATGGGATGTTTTGGAACGACTAAAGCATCCCATGGAGGGAGAAATCCCCCCCTGTAGGCCAGGTCTGGTTGTGTCTAGAATACAAATGCTCTTGATACAATCCTTGGGTCAGGAGCTAGCAGGAGATATGGCTTGTGGACTTTTGCCAAAGATAAAAGAGAAATCCTAAAACAGCTCAAATCTTTACATTTTGTGAAGAAGGAAGTTGCGCTCAGTGTCTTCTTCTGAGGTTTTCATCTTGTCTCCTTCAGCAGTTCTTGGTCCAGCGCCACCACAGGCGGGGAGGTAAACAGACTGGATCATTTGGATCGTTTGACACGGTGCGGTGTGAAAGTGAACCGCACCAACCGAAAACGTAACAAATGTTGCAGTTCCGGTCCCCATTTGAACCAAGTCTACCGGACTATCAGCTGTGAAAACAATCCAAATCAAAGATTTTAATATTGTGCGTTAAGAGCAGACGCGTTTTTCAGAGTTTTATAGAAGGAGACTAATTACTCTGTGGTTTCAAGACTTCCATCGCCTGCGTATGTAACTGCTAAATGTTCTCGTCTTTCAAATTGCAAATTTCCTGGACGCACACTGTGACATACATCACAGTTTAAAAAGAAAGTGCTGGTAGCCCTTTCCTTTGCTCTGCGCTCCCCATGTGAGCTCCTGTTAGACCAGACCACAATCTCCGTCTGAACAATGACTTTATGTCCCCGCAGTTAATTATCTGCCTGATCCATACCATAGAGAGGAATGAATGAACTCCAGCTCTCTGTTCCATACGTAGGCACTAATGTGCTTTCTACATAGGCAGGCACGGGCAGTCCTGAGACAGGGCTATTAGATCAATGTAATGAGTTTATATATGAGTAATGGCTATGTATTCGCTCGCACAGAGCTCTCTGCACATTGTTTCTGAATCTGTAATCCTTGATCTCTTGAGAAATCTTGTAACTCATTTTGGAGGTGAGCTGATGATGTTAAACAATGTGTGCATGAGGATTTGTCATGCGCATCGCGGCTGTTCAAAATATGGACTCAAAGTAGGCTTTAAACAATTTCCAAGTGCAACGCTTAAGATCTTTTAGGTCGAGATGACGGGGTGCGTTATTGCAAAGTGGATGGAAAATGTGCGACATGCATTTGTGTGGGTGAATCGATTTTTTGTGCTGCATTTGGGGTTAGGGTTATAAGTCTGCCGGCTGTGCAAATATATTATCAGAACAGATTCTCAATGGTGTTTTGGTTTGGTCTTCAGATCAGCCATTTTATGTTATAACCATTTAGTCTGAATCATTTCTATAGAAACTCAATTTTCTTTTTGCGTTATGTCCCGTATTTAATTTCATTCATTTCATATTATCAACTGAAATCAAGTCTTTGTTTCAACTGAAAAAAGTTGAAACCACACAGTTTTGCATCTGAAAATATCAAATATTTCTTCAAATAAATTTTATTTCCAAATTTAAAGCCTTGAAATTGGGCCTCTGTCTCTTTAAACACTCCTGCTCTGAAACTCCGCCTAGAGGAAGTCATCACACCATGGCTCCTCTATTAACTCTTCAACCCTCGTGCGAGCCTAACATTCTGTTTACTCCCCTTGTTTCACTGAGAAGTCGCAGTTCTACCAGGTGTTTGCTAATTGCAGCCGGCTAGTCTGAAGGAGCTGCCTGGGGCAGGGCTGATCTGTGAGGTGGAAGCTCAGAAGCTGTGAAACTGCAGCTCTGAGGAGCATGAGATCCAACTGTGTGTTTTTAACACCTGAATAGTTGCCATGGAGATTCAAGGATTTCTCAGACATGCATGAAAGAAACAAGGCACTGCAGATATGTCTTTGATTTTTGAAAAAAAAAAGAGAAAAGATTTGACATGATTTAACACCTTTTATCCTTTTTCCTTATCTTACATTTACCACAAAAAATCAAAATAAAATACAATAACCACCCTTTTTTTTTTAAATGAATGACAAGCATCAGACACCTCCCACCCCCTCCCCCCGTTTTTTTTATTTTGGCCATATAATAAATTTGTAATTGTAGCACGGAAAAAAAAAAAGTAAAAAAGTTCATTTGGACATGAAGGCATGTACGTTGTACACTAAACTGGACCCGGAAGACTTGGTCCACCAGCCCTTTAAGCACCTCGGCCATCGTTCTGCTGTGCTTGTGTTTATTTTAATAGATCTCGCCTGCTTTGGCTGTAAAGAGTGAGGACGTTAAACCACTAAAGGCTGCTGAATTACCGGCAATAAAACTGCGAGCTCGTGTGTCCCGTTGGCGGCTCTGAGGCCTAGTGGGCCAAACAGGGCCGCGCGCGACCACCGAATCATCCCTCCCTGCCTCCCACCCCCTCGAAGCTCGCCTCGAACAGCAGCCTGAAGTCTGGCTAATCGTCTCTTCTTGTTTACTCAAGCCTCACCACTCTCTCCGCCATGATGGATCCAGTCGCGTGTGATTGATTTCGCCGCCTGACCGTTGGGTGGAAGGACCCGTGGCTGCGTGCCAGCCGTACGGCGGGGCTGTCCCCGGCGTGCCTGTCCCCGGCGTGCCTGTCCGCACCCCGCGCACGTTTTGATTTGTGCGAGACGCAGATGGAGCCGCCGCGGCATCGCCACCGCTCTATAACTCTTGCAGTGGGAGACGGCGGCGTGAGGCGCCGCGCCCGGAGGGTGCCATTAACATTTAGAAACAGCCCCGGCATCAGTCACGCTGCCTGTGCTTAGGTGTGTTTAACCTTTCTTAATGGAGGGGATACGGCAGCAGAACTGAGGGGATTTAACGGAGAAATACCATCGCCGCAACACGGATAAGTATCAAGAACTCAAAGTGAAGTTTCACAGAGGGCACTTTGAAGGGACAGCGCATTTACATATAGGTCATTTGAGAGTGTGATCCGGAAAGTCAGAGCAAAGTCGTGTCTTTTTATTTACGCCCAGAAAAGACATGCATTTGAAATGTTTTTCCTTCTATTGAGTTTGGTCTTTGGGCGAATGTCAGGGATGAGCGGGTTGTCATCCCCTGATCGCCTTGGTTACAATGATAGATTTGAAGAGGCAGAGAGGTCAGTCAAAGTTCACTTCTCCAGACTGAAACTCGCACTGTGCTTTCCGTTCAGTAAGAAATGCTGCTGATGACGAGAATGACAATCCTACCGCTGTTCATTCAAAATTAACTAGCCCAGAGTTCACGATGTTTTTTTTTGTTTTGTTTTGTTTTTTACAACTAAGTCAGGTATTTCCTAATTATACTAATTTAGCAAAAATAAACTAGTCTGGCTGCCCTCAGTCTAATAATGTCTCTGTGTTTCTCTGCCTCCATGTTGTTGCAGAAAAGTGGAGGTATTCAGGAAGCTATTATGGCTCCCTATGGAGCAAGTTGTAATTAATAGTTTTGATTTGCTCTCAAATTTAGGAAAATGCATAGAAATTGTGCTAATATGCCAATAAAGCATTTTGTTGGGTGTCTCTAACATCTGTTCTAGGTTTGACAAAATTTTGCAAAGGGAAAATTATGAAAACACTTAAAGGTCAGAAGTTAGATGAAATATCAAACTTGAACAAAAAGTATCGGCATCAGTATTGGTATCGCCAACACGGGATAATCTCAAAATACTGTCACCTTCCTGTGTCATTTTTGTTTTTACTGAAAGTGATTCCCGCAAAAAATAAAAATCACTTTTTTTTTTTAACCCAAAGATAAATTAGCCATCAAAATAAATAAATTAATTAATAAAAAAAAAAATCACTTTTGGCAAAGAAAATGACACCAGTCATTATTTCAGGAAGGTGACGATACGCGGTATCGCACATCTGTAGTGACTATTAGCACATTAGCAATTCAATGAATGCAGTCTTAAATATTCTCTTGTCACTAGACGCGCACTTCATTAACAATACCAAATACAGACATATTGAGTTCAGTTCTTTTAGTTTTCTTGTATCTTTTGTAAGACGATTATTTAGGAAAAGATGAACCCAACGTTCTTCTAAGTGAGGGCGAATGTTTCTCTCAGCCAGTCGAACGGCGCTAGGCAGCATCTGGTGGGGTGTCGCTCTGCGCTCCATGCAGACCCCCCAA
This sequence comes from Poeciliopsis gracilis, assembly GCA_911649635.1. Lineage (NCBI taxonomy): Eukaryota > Metazoa > Chordata > Actinopteri > Cyprinodontiformes > Poeciliidae > Poeciliopsis > Poeciliopsis gracilis. The sequence goes on along the minus strand of CAJVRI010000435.1, from coordinate 2,228,700 downwards.
AAAACTCCAGTCACTCCGACACGTCGCCTGGTGTGTCATTAACAAAAAGATTTTGTGAACAAACAGTGGAGATGGTACGATTAGGTCTTCTAACATTTTTGAATGTTGTTTTAAAACTTGTTATAACTCGATTACATTGTCTAGCTAATTAACAGGACACGCATCGATGAAGAAAGATTTTTTTTGTGTGCTTTTGATGACAAAAAGCAATACACATTCAGCAGTAATAAAAAAAAAAAAGGAAATAGTGTAAGTTGTAATGCTCCCTGGAGCTATGGAAATATGCCTCCCTGCATGTGTGTGTGTGTGTGTGTGTGTGTGTGTGTGTGTGGGTGTGTGTTTATGAGAGCGACAAAGAGAAAGCTGCTCTCATTATCGCTGAATATCTAAGCAAGCGCTGGCCTGCCAATTATGGAGTGTGACTGTCAAAGTTGTTAGCATGTCTGCGCACAGATGTGGCAAATCATCGCAGTGTATACATATATGACGACTGCTATTGAGGAGATCCGTGTGTGTTTCGTTCTGTGCCAAAGGTTACTTCTTTTTTTTTTTTCTTCTTCTTCTTCTTTTTGCAATGTGCCAAGTTTGTTAAACCAGAGTATATTTAGATCCAAATCAGGACATTTTTCATGGCTCAGCAAGTCTCGCGTCGTAGATACGCCTGTTATTTGTCAACGGCTGAAAACGTCAACAAATTTGCCACCTTGGAGTCCACATACGAGCCAAACGGGGTCTGCAAGAGGCAGAACACGATCAAAACACAGCAACGTGGAGGTAGATGTTGAAGCACGGTGCAGAAATAGGGAAGCATTAGCCGTCGGCCGGCGCCGATTGATGGAAGGAAGCAGTCATAGCAGGCCGGGTGAAGCAACGGGAGGCAAATGCACTCTGTGAGGCCAGCTCAAGTTGCCATGACTGTATTATAGAATACAGTCATGGCATATTGATGAAGGTTTACGGGTCAATATTAAACCGTGATTAGGTGTTTAGGCCTTCAACCTGCATGATGTTGATAAAAATACAACCAGCTGCTGCAACTGGAAGTTCGGATTTCCGTGTGATTTGAAAACACCTCTTTTCCTCCCTGCAGAAAGTACGTAATGTTTACCTTAGACTGCATGCTCCGACTTAAAACGTGCTATCTCTTAACCAAAATGCACACACTGAAAACCAAACATTTCCTCAGACTTTCCAATGAGTAAAAGCAGGAAGAATGAAGGAGAAGAAAATAACATTAAAATGACTGTGGTGCAAAGACCTCCGACAGCCATGCAATGTCCGAGTGACTTCATGACTCAGGATCTCATCTTAAGCAAAATAAAATCTTCCTTTTTCCTCCCCACATAATTTTTTTTTAAAAGATATCCTTTCCAGTGAAAGTGTTAAACTTGCTCTATATTTTGAGTGTCGTCACAAAACTGAATTTTGGCCTCGTCCTCAACATTTCACCACAATCACACCTGATAGTCTGGTGAACTTTGTCGGATTGCGGTTCGATTTTCAGCTGGTGCGGTTCGCTTCAACACCGCACTGTGTCAAACGATCCAAACCTTTCGACAGACCCGTTCACCCTCCTCGACTGTGGGGGCGCTGCAGCAAGAACCACTGAAGGAAACAATACGAAAAAAAAAAAAAAACCCTGAAGGAGACACTGAGCACAACTTCCTTCTCCCCAAAATGGAAACAAGAGTTTAGCACTTGTAGGCACTTGGTTGCAGCCTTAACTCAGTAAAAAAAAAATAAAAAAGTTCAAATGAATCTACCAAAAACCATCTTAAGAGCATTTTTCTTATGCTCATACATAAGAAAAATAACAAGATAAAACCCCCATAGTCAGCACACGTGAAACTATGTGCTTAAGAAAATTAAGTGAGAATCAATGTTCAGAAAGTCACTTCGCTGTTTAACTAAAATGTCAGTTCTAAATTATTTCTGAAGAGAGACAAAATAATTGAAAGGGAATTATTTGGCCTTTGAGGTCTGACAGGTTCTCAAGCCCCAAAACATTCCTTAGATAAAGTGATAAAAGACACTTTACTCTAAGGCTGGGTTTGGTACCAACAGAATAACAATAGTGCACCGGCAGCAGGCAGTGAACTCCTGCAAGGTCACAAAGCAGGGAAGAGACAAAGTTAGTTCAGGGTGAGTATTTAGAAGTTATGACTTGCAGAAACAGACTAACTCTTGAGAGCATTTTCGGACTACATGCTGACATGGATGTACATAAACTGTTCAGCATAGCGGCTTCACAGTCCGAAACGTCACATTTGGACATTGCTTAACAATTGCAGGATCACTTTGTGTGGAGAAAGAGGTTATTTTATCTAAACGTAAAAAGTCGTAAAGGCGAAAGAACCTTTGTCCAAAGTACAAAACGTCTCCAAAACTTGAGATTTCTTCAACTTTAGTTTGGACGTTTTACGCGTCGGTCCGCTCTTGGAAGAAGTTGACAATGTGTCGTTCCACTTTAAGCACTTATGACAATGAAACGTTTGAAGTTTTGGCTGACAGTTGCGATCGCTGCACTTCCGACAAACCCTGAGAGAGAACGGCAACTGCACACAGTTCGAACACTGGAAAATATGAAGAACATTTTGTTCCGTCGGCCAAAGAGGACGACGAAGATAAAGATGCGCTTGGAGAAACGGCCTTGGACGTCCGTCGCGGGGAGCATGACGGCTTCTTTTCAGGCCGCTGCCAGCAAAACGAAATCCAGGTTCTGTAAGATTCAAATAACAGGAGCTCTCCGAACAGGAATGTCCTCAAATAAAAAACAGAGGATGTCTTCCCTCCTAAGTCGTGCTCCGTTCTCATTGATTTTTCCGCGCTGACATTTGAGATGATTACAACAAAGGGAGACGAAGCTCAACAAACCTGAAGGAGCGCTCAAGGCCGTCGGAGGAGCGCAGTTCACGTGGATGTTCCCCATGTGGATCGGCTCTTAATATCTCTGTTTTAACCACACAACAACAGCTCTCTGCGTGTCGCAAGCTGGACAAAACCGGGACCCGTCCCGACAAAAAGAAATAAAAAAAAATCAGCAAAAATTAAGAAAAAAGAAGGACAGACTCTGCGGTCTCAGTCGAAGCGAGCCTGAGACTCTTTATGATGTGCGGGAATAAAAGCAGAGGAGTGAAGTACAAACACAATGAGATGCACGCAGCGGTTTTGATGATCCAAACTGAGCGCGAAGATCCCAGGGGGGGGGCTTGATCACCAGCGCTGCGAAGTTTTCGCCGTCACAAACAAACAACAATTAGTTCAAAGACGGAGAGAAATTTCAGAGTTGAAAACAAGGGACTTTCATCCTCCAGAGCCTCCGTCGACATTTGATCATCGGTTGATGGCTGGAAAAGGTAAATGCTTTGGTTTTGAGAGCAATAACGCACGAAAACCTTTCCATTTCTCTATCGTACATTTTTTTTGTCGACTGAAGGGATTTTCGGTGACCGAAGGAGACTACTTAGTAATAAAATATATTTCTTGCAACAGCTCTGATTGATTAGGGAAAAATCAAGTGAAAACCAATTAAAACCCAAATCTTAACTGGGGTTTCTTTCATCTACACTGGCTTCAGTAGCTCCATACATATAGACAAGCATGGTCAATGTTAACACACACACACACACACACACACGCACGCACACACACACACACACACACCCCCACACACACACACACACACACACACACACACACACACCCACACACACACACACACACACACACACACACACACACACTTACAATGCTATAAAAATAAGTCGAATCCAATAGTGAGGCTCAAAAGGAACTCTACTGCTTTTTTTTATTCTCTCACTTCAGGTCAGCCGCTTTAGATCTAGTCACCACTTTGTTGTTTCAAATTATAGAAATGGTAAGAAATGGTAATCTTTCTATAATCTTTCTATACATTTGAAGGAGCTCATTTTTATGACTGCAAAGTGATAGGTGGCTCATGCAGCCATTTTCTCCATCAAATGCTCCCAGAGCGAGCCGTCCTCCATTCAGAGCTCATTTAGAAAGAAAAAAAAAAGATGAGGAGAGATGAAGGGAAGAGTGAACCGTCACTAAAGTCTGTTCAATATGGCGGCCGATCATTTCAAGCATATCTCCCCCACAACTTAAAGCCAGGAATGTAATTCCGTTACTCACTCCCCTCTCTTCTTCTTCTTCTTCCCCATCCGACTGACACATCTATTTTTCCCTCCCGATCTATCCCACTCCCCCAACTGGGCATCTAATCCGGCCGGAGAGGAGGAGGAGGAGAGCAGAGTGCATGTATGGAGAGAGATGAGCTGGCTTTAGCCTTGCCGTAACCCCGAGCTGCTCGCGCTTAAACACGGGGGCAAAACGCGGCTCCGTCAGCAAAGACGCACCCCACCCACAGAGAAATCAGCAACTCGACTCGCGTTTACCCATATGAACACACACGCCTACACGCACCCACACACACACACGCACACACACACACACACACACACACAGAGCTCGAGGGGTTTGCCTCAGCTGTGATTAGAAGGGCAGGGGTTGCGATCGAGGAGCAGAGGAGCGACGGCACATGTATTAAACATAGAACAATGAATCTTCGGAGAAAATGGTAATCTAAACACAGATGAAATATTCATGCCGCATGGCTGGCAGTGTGGTTCACCTCTCTCTGCTCTTTAACCAGATAAGATCCGCGAGGGGTTAAAGCAGAGGTAAATGAGACAGAGAGTGCAAGGGGGGGGGAGAGAGGAAGGGAGGGAGAGAAATAAAAAAATGTATAAAAAAAAAACCCACGCTGCACTAATGTACTGAAGCATGAAATCATGGCTGGCTTGTGTAATTTAGCTCTGGGATGGAGTGCACTAGCGAGAATTTCATTCCCCTCAGGCCTGCTTTTCAAAACACACTTCTGTGCACAGTACAGTAAATGTGAAAATAATAAATCTAATGCAATTATTTAGTGTGTCATTTTCCACTTAGAGGCTTTTTTTCCCCTCATCCCCTCCAAGTAAACACACTTCTGAATGTTTACGTGTCAGAGACGAAAATAAAAGCGTAGACACCAGCAGGAGCTGAACAACCAATCACCAACGTCACATGGAGTAATTATTCAAGAAATCTGAGGAAAATCACAATATTAACCCATAATTCTCTAAAATGTATGCAGTTCAGGACGAGTGGGAGTAAAACAAACACAGATCAGCTTCCAGCACCATGTTGGACATGAGGAAGGAGGCGTCTGAGCTGATATGTTGGACAATTTGTCTCACTTTTAGTTTAACTTTACTGAAAAATGTTCAGGTCACGTGGCAGGAATTCATCGTGTCTCCACCATGCTGCACAGATGAGGCGAGACGTTGTTATGAGACTTTTCTATAGATTGTTTTTCTTTGACTTAGACTTGACTGCGAGGTGGTGCGGCTCTGTGGCAGGAAGACGAGTCCAAATCCTCATTCGCACGCTGGAAAGCTGGAGTGAGATCTTTGGATGGTTTTGTTAAAACGGGTTCTCAGTTCTTCAGTTGGTTTCTTCACGAATTGTAAACGAAAATGGAGTTTTGTCAGATTTTAGAGGTTTAGGGTTTCCCCTTTCGTCTTTGGCAAAAAGAAGCAACAAGGTCATTTCTTCCTCTAGAGCTAGACTGTTGTTTTGTTGTGGTTGTATTTACCCAGAATGCCCTGTGCTACAGTCCGATTCCTGCTTTCGGAGCCGTCTCCAGTCTTCTTGGCATTCGAACAGCACCAAAGTTTGCCTGAATTGAACTGAGACACAGATTTTAGGAGGACCAGAGCTTGGCTGTTTTGTTCTGCATCACAGTTCGACTGCACATTCACACCAGAGGTTCTGGGCAAACAGACTAGGGTTAGATTGAAGTGGAGAACCCTCCACTCAAGGACCCTACGTCCATCGTGCGAGCTCCACGGGAAAGTGATTCATGACGGTTTCAACACCAGCACTCCTTTAGGACAAAGTCTGTTTACTAAGGCACAATCAGTAAAACCCGAAGAGGATTACAGCGAACTTCAGCTCTAAACGGATTAAGTCAGCAAACATCTCATGGCATTCTTTTAACTTTACTCTATAAATATGTTTGTTGAAAAAAAGTCAGTTCTCTCTCCCCTCTTGTCTGACAAAGAACTCTATTATCCAACATCAAGTAATCTCTTCAAAAACACATCCCCGTCTTCATTTCCTTAGCAACATCCTATTCTTTTGAGAATACTGGAGCAAAAAAAAAAAAAAAAAAGCAACAACAGATGAAAGAGTTTCTAAGGTTAAAAAGAACTTAACTGATGTCTGTGAAAAGAAACCAGTGGAAAAGAACGGTATTAATTCTTGTTTGAGGCGAAAGAGTCTCGTCAAAGCCAGACGTCTGGTAAAAAGATACGTGTGTGTGTGTGTGTGTGTGTGTGTGTGTGTGTGTGTGTGTGTGTGTGTGTGTGTGTGTGTGTGTGTGAGCTCCGTCACTGCTTATTCACAAGGAGACGGTCCGATTTAGGTGAGCCGCAGAGATCTGAAGGCTGCTGTTAACAGCATGACAGGACACACACACACACACACACACACACACACACACACACACACACAAGGAATGCATCCATAAGAAATATTTACTCACGTGTCCACGAAGACCCTCGGATACAATCGCACACACACAGCGTCTATAAAACACCCCATTAGACCTCATCCCATCATATCTGAGTCCACCTCATCGCTGACCTCACGCTGTAAAACTTTAACACACCTTGGTGTTTGTGAACACACTCCACAGTGTCATCATGGCAGCTCTAATAAGTTTGTGTATGCGCATCCGCTCCTCTGGGTTTATATGTTCTGAGTTTCCTCCACAGATGGAGGCTTTACAAGCCCAGGGGGTCCCCACCCGCCCCCGGTTATTGGCCTCCCATCTCTGTCCGAAAGAGTCGTGTTAAATCCATAACCAGCCGATGGCTAAGCAATTATTGGAGGACTCTTGGAGAACAATGGGAGACACTGACGCTATCACTTAGAAGAAAGACGAAACTACTTGGCGGATGAAGTTGATGATGATCATCTTTACTAGTTGGTGTACGCCAGGTGCTTGTCAGCCTCCTCCAATGCTAATGCAACAAATCCTTCTGTTTGCTAGTCCTGAGAGCGAGAGCTACTGAACCTGCTTTTCACCCCCAACGCCAGCCTCAGTGGGAAACCGTTTTGTGTACGCGTCTCCTCGATTCCACGGCGCTTCCCCGACACACACAATGAGCACGGTCGCACCAGCGGACGGCGCCGCGCACATCACCGAGGATAATTGCCTATGCATATTTCCTCTCGTGCGCTCACCGCTCACCCCAACAGCAGATCGGTTTCGAGTGCCAGTCGCGGAACCATTAATAGAAATTAAGTGCCAGCGAGAGCTACTGAAGAGAGACCAGTGGAGCCAGAGCGGAGTTTATGTGAAAGATAAATACGTTTCCTCAGCAGAGTGCCTCCGTTTATTGGTAGGGAAATGCACTGTGATATGATAGAAGGGCAACAAATGACTATGGAATGGGACGATATGGCTGAGAGAGAAGAGAATATGTTCTGGAATTAAGAGGCCTGACCTGAATGAAAAATTTCCAAGCAGAAAGTTCAATCTTGGCTTGAACTTATTCAAGTTAGGGTTGAGCCAGGAACCGCTGACAGAAACACTTAGAGTGTAGTTCATTGGATACAATGTTCGATTCTTGAGTTGTTTCGGGTTTGTAGATTGGTTTTTTCCTTGTTTATATTAGCCTTGTTTCTGTTCAGTGGGTTTTTTTGTTGTTTTTGTTCGATTGTGTCATAATTTCTTGTTTCGTCATTCATTGTCTCACAGATTTGTTTGCATCTGTATTCGGTCGCTTTAAATTTGGTTCCCCTAAATAACCAGTGCAACCAGTTTCATCAGACGTTACCGAATGAAGTTCGACATCAGGATTTTCAAGATGGCTGCGCCTTTTGCTGCCTTGGTGTTTTTACAACTTCGTTTCGTCACTGTGGTCATTTTTAACTGCTTCTCTCGTGCCCACGCTACTTTAATTGTCTAAAAGCGCTGCTGAACAACCGTGAAAAAGAGCGTCTTCACTACCATTGCTTTTGATAGTCATGCTTTTTATTAGCCGTTTTTATTGCTTAATGCCAAGCGAATCCATTTCTCAGGTTGAATTTAAATGTTTATGCTCGTAAATGTTGCCGCTGCTATAGATCTCAACTAGATTTAAAAAAAAAATCTGTTTAGGTAAAGGTTATCGTCTGTATAAATACAATTTCTTTCAAGGGAAACCAGAGATTTATTGTAGAACACATAGAACAGAGAAGCCCATCCTAAGATTCGGGTGCTTCACACCACACATCGTCCGAAACACACCTTCACAGTGGCGTTTATGACCAAATGTATCTGTGTGTTTGTGTTCCCAGCTTTAAATCACATTGAAAATGTGCGATGAGACCCGAAACCAGGTCTCATCCATCCAGTCTGCCTGAGTTTTAAGTATTTCACAGAGAAAATGCCAAACACTTTCATCTCCAGATTTGCCAAGTTGGCAGAAGCACAACGAGGGCCAATGAGAGCATCATTCTCCCTTTAACTGCACAGTTATGTACCTCTTTGTGTTGGTTCGTCACATAAATGGGACCCGGCGAAGTTTGTGGTTGTCGTGTAATAAAACTCGAAGGGACGCTTGTTGGAGTTCAGGTCTGTGAATCCGAGCTGAAAGCTTGCTTTTCTCCATTTACTCTCCCCGCTCTGCAGACGTAAACCCGTCACCCCTCAACTTTCCCTCCCTCGCGGCTGGCTCGTGTCACAGAGATTACACACTCATCACACGTGCATGTGTGTGTGTGTGTGTGTGTTGTGAAACACACTCGGCTGCGTCACGTTCATGTCAGCTAATGAAAATTCGGCTTTATCCCAGGCTGTGTCACGGCCCTAATAACACGGCGAGTGTCAGGCAGATTACGGGACAGCTGTAGAAAAGGTGGATGGGTCTTTGGACGGCGTGAATGCACAGCGACGCATACAAACGCCTCACATCTTCCAAAAAACCAAACAAAAACAAGACTCACCTCTGTGGGTGCAACCGCACTCTTTGCCCACTAGGAGGCAAGGGCGAGCTTTCCAAAGGGATTGAGGAACAGAGCCTGGTTGTTGAAAGCAGGACTTTAATTATCAGAGGTAACTGAACTCTCTTTCATGCGCTGAGCAATAAGCATGATGTATTTATTCAATTTGTCAGCTTTTTTTTCTTTGCAAGCCTTTATCCTGCTAAAATGTTACATATTTTCCCCTCTCCATTAAATAAGTGAGCTGTTTTTTTTTTTTTAAACTGCCAGGATGGTTCTTCTGACTTTTGTCACGCCTTGGAAGAGAAACACGCTCTCTTTGGGAGGATGATTAATCATTTCAGCTCAATTACGTTACAGGTGTTTTATTAACCTGCAGCACTAAGCCAGTGTTCAGAGTTTTTTCCCTTTAAGCTTCTTTTCACGTCACGTTTTGTAATTAGCGTCTTGTTTCGCAGACATGACTCTGCCTCTGTGCTGCTGAGCAGCATGTTAATGAATAAATGAATGAATGAATGAATGAATGAAAAATACTTTTTTTTTGACATTTCCAAACAAAATGTACAGTTTCAAATTTCCAATAGGACAAAATATGATAAAGAGTGACGCGCCAACTTAAGAAAAAACTTGCGCGAATGTGTCATGTGCAATCGAATATTGTCAAACTTTAACTTAACAAATGTACTTGAGTAAACTTATGTTGATAATTAAATATATTTCACTCAATATATTTCAATTGAATCAGCTGCTGCGGTTTTGCGATGCAGCTTTGAACTTGTGAACCTCCACAGAAATGAGTTTGCTGCTGCAAAAACACAACAGATAGATTAGAAACCATGAAAAGAGCACATGCTTTTGTGTAACTGTGTCTATCTTAAGCCAAAAAAACAGAGACAATATCAATAAATAAGAAAACAAACTTGAAAAGATGTGACCCAAAACCAGAAAGCCACAGAAATATGATGCGTTTATGCAGTGGACACTTAAGTGACACAAAGGAAAATGAATCAAAGACAGAAGAGAGAAATGACAACAATGTGCAGCATAAATGATTACATAAGTACCAAAAAAAACAACTAAAACATCTCATCAGTCTCAGCATTTTATAAGGTCTTTGTCTTATTTGCCTCAGTGCTGCAAAGCAAAGGGAACTTCCATTAAAAACAGGGAGTCCAATGTCAGTAGCATCCCTGATCAAACAAAGTCCGGGGCCGCGAGGGACCAAATCGCAACTGCCATTCTTTAGGCTCTGAGCTTCGCTGGCTGATCTCATGTCAAGAGGAGAAGCCTGGAGAGACTTTCACACGCCGGCTTAGACCCGGAGAAGAGAGAGACGCCAACAGGTCCGCGTCTGAACTCCTCCTGAACCTCGAATAACTTTGTTCTGAAGTCATTTGAAGTCGCGTGGAGCAGCAAAGGGAAGACGGTTTATGGGGGCTAAAGAAGGGGACGCGCCGCAGCAGAGAGGATCGGCAGGAGGAAGGTGGTGAGGATGTGATGAGGGAACAAGATGTTCGTCCGCTGAAAGGACTGAAGAATGCGAGAAGAAGGACGGGTGGAGGGCGAGAAGGCGGCAGAGACGAGATTCTGATGAGTACGCCACCCGCTGAAGGCTCGTCAAGCTCTCCTTCCACTTCAACCAGAACTTCCTCAATCACACATTTTTGGGACTGCGGCAAACTCAACAAGTTTCAGGGTCCCCCCCCCCCCAAACATCAACAGAGTGCTTTTTCACTCATTTTGCACATGTGGAATAAATCACTGAAACAGAGCTGTGGATTCGTGGCAACTCATTTCCCAACTGTACTATAACTAATATGTATCGATTCAATTTAATAAAAGACTTGAATGAAGGTATTAGTTACAACGAGATCCACAAGTGATTCATCATTCCGGAAAAGGAGAACACAGGAGTAACAGAGTTTGGGTCAAGACTGCAAGGAGTCAGGCTCAGATCCTTGTACCTGATGAAGATACGACTCTTCATGCAGCGAAGCCAAATAAGCAAGAGGTTTAGCAACAGTCAGCAGCTATAAATGTGAAAATAGGAGTGCAAGACTTGTGCCAAAGAATCACATCCTGAAGTGTAAACCATTCAGGCAGGTGCATTTGATGTGGATACCAACATGGTAGAATTTATACTACCATCGTGCTTTAGCATTAGCATCTGCTAAATACAATGTTGATGCGATGTGTTAGTGGAAGTGATGTTCATGACTGGTGCTCGGGAGTTAGCACTACTAACTTTTTAGTCAGCAGTGGCCGCCACTGTCCACTTGCCAAAGACGCCTGTCAGCTACTGAGACACTAGCATGGGCTTGTAGCCTGTTACAGTCCTGAGTACAGCAGGTATGAAGAGTGAATGGATGGACGTCCCATCCCACTGTCAGAGCAGTAATCACTCTCTTTATCTAACACACTACAAACTAAAGGTAGGAAGACGATCTTAAGAGGAGGTTGTGACGTGGTTTCGTCTTGGATGTTTTAGCGTCGTTATTGATAAATGATACAAGATGATACAAAGTAAAAACCAGAAAAGAACGAAGACAATCGTTGGCGATGTCAGCAAATACCACACAGTGTGTGTGTTGCTTGTAATGTCACCAGCAATGCATTGTTCTTTATCCCCATGAAGCGCTCACATTTTCTTCCTTCTGATGAGACACTGTCTATATCACCACTGGGACTGTGATGCGTCTGTCTGTGTGTGAGCTCGTGCAAAGGTGTGTGTGTGTGTGTGTGTGTGTGTGTGTGTGTGTGTGTGTGTGTGTGTGTGTGTGTGTGTGTGTGTGTGGTACCCTAATTAGCACCTAAACACACAGGAGAGTGCTGAAGCCTGACAGCAGATAAATCAGCCGGAGCTATAAGATCGTAACACTCTAACAGAAGGTATCAGCTGCCGCGCGGCTTTACCACACTTGATAAAGCGTCAGTGCAGGGCCGGGTTACGAGCAGCAGCTACTTCTCAATCCCACAGCGTCGGGCGGTGTGGACATCTTTGTGTTCGCGCTGCCACTTCTTCCGTCCTAAGTCACAAAAAAGGTGCAAGTGACGAGACACGCGCCCCGATTTCATGTGGTAATACTACACGCCCGCCGCGTCTCTGCATGGCTCCTTCAATTACCGGCATTACTCAAAGTCAAAGAGTCTCCAGGCACATTTTTCTTCTTTCGGGTTTCTCACTCTCGTTCATTCATTTGAATATCTTCTGTGCCACCTGAGCAGTTGCAGGCAAACACAGAGGTGATTGTGCCTCCCCCGCCTCGTGTTTGTGTTTTCCACCTTCCCCTGTGTGTGTGTGTGTGTGTGTGTGTGTGTGTGTGTGTGTGTGTGTGTGTGTGTGTGTGTGTGTTGGACTCTCCCTCGCTCCGCTGCTGGAGGCGCAGCAGCAGTGAAGGAGACCGATCCTGGCAGTGCGGTGCGCTGTGGCAACCGGTGCGTCCGCACCTCAGGGGAGTCTGGGAGAATGAGTCCCAGCGGAGGTTTGTTTAAATGCCAGAGGGAGTATTTGCCCCCAGACGAGCCTCTCTCGCACTAATGGATATGTCTGTGTTGTTATTAATAGTAGGATTGGCAGAGGAAAAGAAAAAAAGGGGGGTGGGTTAGAAATCAGGTGGATGGTCTTATGTATGCGTGTCCCTCTGCTGCGGTAGTTTTCAGAGCGCACAGCTGCAGCATAAAAAAAAAATAAGGCACTAAAATGACTCTTACTCAGCTATTTGTAAAATTCAAAAAAAATTATTTGCCTAACAATAACTTAAGCTTAGCTACATTTTAATAAAATGATGGCTAAAGTTTGATCCAACGCTGGCAGAGCCTTCGAACCGCCAAAATGCTGCTCTAATGAATGTTATTATTCATCGGCTCATTCAAAACTGGGTTTACGAGGAGAAAGACGCGCGCATTTATGAATCCACTGAGAAGCGTCACCGTTTCTAGCTGTGGATTGATGTTCCGGTTAACTGCGCTGGGCTCTGTGACGAGCTGAGTCCGATTTCTGCTCTCAGTTCAGCCCAAATGCGAGAGATGCGCTTACACAGAGGAGATGCTTTTACGGGACAGAGACTGTAAACTCAGCACGGATAACGGGCCTGATGGTTGAAAAACGGACAAGCTAACACAAACACTAAAAGTACTCTGTGAAAAGGCATTGACTTAAAGTTACTTTTTATGTGACAGCCACAAACTTTGAGGTATTTTGGAGGGACTTCATGATTTTATGTTGCAAACACAAAGTAACACAAAACACAGGATAAACAGTTAGCATAACAGGATAAGGGTCAGGGGTCAAATTCATGCCAACCTTAAATGTTTGCATAAATGTTTCAGGGTTTATGTTAACCCTGGAGGTTAGCATAGAGTTAAATGTCCTCTTCTAAATACAGATGAACCTCCACGTATATGATTTGACATGTTGAATGTTGAAGCTTTCGGGGACTGTTCTTCAAAACGACTTGCCGTTGAAACGTCGGCGCCGCAGCAGAGAGGCGTCGTTTCCTCCCACGTTAAACGACGTTCACTGTCCCGTCCTGCGCCGTCCACATCACCCTTTAGCACATTTGCATGATCCCCATTTAGTGACTAGCCTGGCATGCTTTAAACCAAAACACTCAAAGAGTGTAAGGTGATAGGTGGCAAAGGAAAAAAAAGGCCATTATGGAGGTTTTAGAAATAAGGTGCTGAAGCAAAGTGGAGTGAGGGGTGTGTGTGTGTGTGTGTGTGTGTGTGTGTGTGTGTGTGTGTGTGTGTGTGTGTGTGTGTGTGTGTGTGTGTGTGTGTGGAGGGTTTAGCAGAGTTAAAACATTTAGACACATGCGATCCAAACTAAGTTGTACTGATGGCTTGAACTCTTCAGGTGAACAAAGACATTAAGCCTCATGTGCAGTTTTGAAATTTGCTATGCTGCCCTCATGTGGCTAAAAAGGAGCATTGCTTCCACTTCTGAACCTTCAAGCGTCATCGTTTCCAGTTCAGAAAATTGGACCAGTGAACATTTTCACCAGCTCAGCACATTCGGAAGCTGGTATTAGAAATAATTTGAGTACAAGCTGATGCTTCAGATAGTCCCAACAGTGTCATGCGAGGTGAGAATAGTCCTGCCACATTTAATGTCAACACAGATTATGACTTTGAACTGGATGCACTGCGTCTTGTGGAAGTATCAACATCCTTTAAACATTGTCAGATTTGATCAGTGGATTTTATAGGGATCTTCTGCTTTGAAAAAGTATCTACTCCCTCACAATTTTTCTTTTTTAAACATCTTTTTTCAATTGTCAGTGTTGCAGATTGTTCAAACAAATAATAATACCTAAAGCTGGAAAGCCTTTTCAAATGATTATTTTAGTAAGAAGGCAACAACTGTCATCAGGCATTTACAAAAACCGCTATAACTGGTGTAATTTGAATAATTGTCATGATCCTTAAAGCGTTTGGAGCTCCAAGTTGAGAACTGATGCCTGACGTTCTCCTGCAGGACTTTCAAGGTTCTTTGTGCAGCAAACAGCCCTGAACCATCGTATCGCCGCCACCAGGTTCGACTCTTCTTCTGCTCTTTTAAAAAGCTCTGCTCCTTCTGTGACCACCTGCCATACGAATGCTGCCAATATCAAACGTGACTTGCAAGAAATTTGACGTTGCAACTTAACTCCTCGAAATTGGGTGTCTGTCCCTTTAAGAAGCTTAACTTAGTTAAGAAGCTCCTCAAAGAGACAGGTTCATGGAAACGCAGCTGCTGAGAAGCAGTTCCTATGAGAAGCTCCACCGGACGTCAGCTAATTGCTGCTGCTAGTCTGAAGGAGCAGAGTGAGGAGGAAGGTGCTCTGTGAAAGCTTAGATAAGTCGATTTTACATGACACCGCCGCTTTAAAGAATAAAGTCTTTCAAGGCCCTCGCAAGACTAATTCAGCAGGATCAACATTTAAGCAGACAAAACAATCAAGGGAAATGAGTTTTCTGTTCAACTCGAGGGTGAAACTGTTCTCCGACAACCGACGACATTTCTTTGTGTTCCGAGTCTGAAAGCGTTTCCGCCGCGCTCCTGTGAACGCGTGTTCCTCTCTGAGCTCCGTCCTGACGCCTGCATTGAGCTCCCTTTATCTACGGCCTGTTTTCATCTCTTCAGCTTCACTGAGCTAAAAGGCAAGATAAAGGAGAGAGAGAGAGAGAGAGAGAGAGAGAAAGGAGAGAACATCCAGTAAGTGAGAGTTTAGCCAAGAACAATGCTGTCTGCTTTCAGCAGAGGCTGTCTGCAGGAGACATTATGTCATGTGTTACGCCTTCCAAGGCGAGAAGCTGTTGCAGTCGATATCTTGCCGCGCGCCTCCAGCTCTCCGCCTCCCTCCCTCTCTCCTCCCTCGCTCTTTCCCTCGCTGGAGGTGAAACAGAACCTGAGCGCCTGTGAAGAGCCGCTTCAGGGCTGCTCCGCACGTTCGCAAGGACTTCCTTAGCAGCGGCAGCAGCTCGCCATCGCTGCCGGCAAGGTTACTTCTGTTTATGAAACCATCAATTACACATATTTAATTTAGTAAGAAAAGAAACCCCCCACCCCCTCCACCCGCCACAGTGACTGAATCCAGACCGAGTGTCCCCCTGAGCACTGGGATAAATAGAGCAAAGGAAGAGGAGGAGGAGACGGAAACCGATAGACTTCATTAACTCTGCCGTCCGTCTAATTGGAGTCCTATTGGAGCCTACAGCTAAAAAAAAAAAAAATAGCCAGAGTCCGAAATGACTTGAAATGAGAAACAGGACAAAAGGAAAAACAGGAGAAAAGTTACGAAGAGTCGTATCAGCAAGAACACCCCCCCCCCCCGCTCCCCGGGGTACGGACCGGACTCCCCCAGCTGGACGCCGATTACAACGAGATGGAGTTCGATCTGAAGAAACACAGAAAAAAATAAAATAATAATAACAAGACTTCATGAGCACCAGAAGACATGAAGCAGGGAGAGTGAATGAATGAATGGATGGACGCGTCATCGTTAAGCGGCCATTTGCATAAAAGTAGATTTCTGGTGTCTCTGTCAGAACAGAAATAAGCGACTGTAAAGATTATACCAGAGCAGTTTATACTGCAATAAAAATATTAACTATAAGACGTTTTTTACACACCTTTACCTCTTGTTAGGTGTAGTTAGGCGAATTCAAAATAGGGTTGGAAATTTATCGTGAAGTTTATCATTTATCGTGAAGGATTTCTTATCACGATAATTTGGTTTAGTTTTATCTTGACAAATTCCAATTAAGGTGAAATTAACTCTTTTTTTGCATATCTTTAGTAAGGTAATGTAAAAACCGTCAGTTATTATTTTCTTCCTGTAGTATAGGGTAATTTACAAACAGGAGTGGGAATTTCTTGTATCGTTTATAATTTAGCCTAAAAGCAGGGTCACGCGCAACAACAGGCGTCATTTTCATTTCTTATTTTTGGAAGGCTGAAGCAAACGCGGCGTTAGTTGCCGATCACAAAGCAAGGCCAGAGTGTGGAGTTTGAAACTCCTGGCCTGTAACTTGAGCTATAAACATCCTGGGATAATTCCCTTCGGAAAACACAAGAGCTCTTCTGTTCACGTTCTTGCTGGAAAAGGCTGCTGTTGTTCTGAAGACACATGAAAAAAGAAACATAAAATTGGCGGGCGGACGTCGTGGAAGAGCCGATCGGTGTAAGAGTGGAAAACTGCAGGGCTGCAAGGTGAAATAAGAACAGATCGCTTTGTCCTGCTCGGGGAGAAACTTCACTTTCCAGCAGCAAATTCTTTATGAGTAAGAAGAGACGGAGTAAGAGCAGCCTGATACTCAAAAACCTGCAGAGGTGTGCGAATGCATTCAAGTGTCCAACCATCGTACAGTCCATTTGTAAATGCTCGGACGTCGATTGGTGCAGTCGCAAAGAGAAGAGTTGCAAAAAGTCGTCAAAAAAGAAAAAAACAGAAGTTCATAAAGACAGGTCTTAAGAAAAGGGAGCAAAGAGTGAGAGCGTAGAGCTAAACGCAGAAAAACACGCGTGGCTGCAGAACGTCGTCATGAGCGAGCGTCCGAGGCTCACCCCGCAGGAAGCTAGCAGCATGTGGAATCGTTTGTGCCGGAGAAAATGATGCATCGGTCCACAACTTCATTAAAACGCTCGGTCGTGTTTTACCTGCCAAACTTCTTCGCAGTCTTCCGAGTGGGTGAGCCAACTGTTGCCCACCACGCCCGTCAGCCGGCACACACAGTGCCTGGAACAGACGGCAGGGAAGACGAACGACGGCCTTTCACTTTTTTTAATGGCGGCGAGGAAGAAATTCGAGGACAGGCAGACAGTAAAGGAGGAGCTCCATGGCAAACGGAAGGGGAGCGAGAACGCATTGATAAATCCATGAAGCTGTTCAGGTATCAATAAATAGCATTCGATTAAAATGAAATAATATCGAACATATTTTCACACTGATCTCTTTAGGATTTTGTGATTATTTTCATGTTTTTTTAAAAATATTTTTTGCTGATTTAGCAATATTTGCTAGGATTTTTTTTTGCAATATTTGCGCTGTAAGGTGAAATGTGGCTTTTTGTTAGTCGCCATATATCAATCACGAACAGTAGTTTGACATCAAGTAAGGCTGAGGCAGCAGTTGCTTAAGCCTAATGTTTTTGCAGCTAAATCAGGAAAGAAATGTGGAGATTTGATGATGATGTGTGAATTTTGCAGATTTGTTAAAAATTGGTGGGACTTATTGACGTCATCTGGAGTCCAGAGGGCCACATAAAGAGCTTCGGCGGGCCACATTTGGCCCCCGGGCCTCGAGTTTGACACATGGCCTACATGACTAAATCGAGCTGTCCGTGCTAGCAGCGTCGGCAGCTAATATCCTTCAGCCCAAATGGCAACGTAAGAGGTCGCTGCTACCAGTGGTAGCTAGTGGAGGCTACCACTGATTGCAATAATTTGGTTACCATGGAGACCGAACACGTACTGATGGATAGACGTTATTGCTGACCAATGATTACTTTGACATCAAATGTGAGCGGTGGTGTTTTATCTTGTGTATCTTATGAAAGACTCGACTTAATCAAAAATACTGTTCATTTTTCTACTTGTTATAGAAATAATTGTAAGTTGTAGATCCTTTTCCCGTTTCCCACGTCGCTAAGGGTAACTGTTTGTGGCGAGGCTGCTTTAAGGACACCTGCTGTGAACCAGTCATGACAAACAAAGAAACACTGTATACATAAGGTGATTCGGAGAATAAAAAGTGATTTGGAAAGACAGAGTTAGACAGGAGGTTTATTGGGACGTTTCATCAGGCGTGTGGTTTGTGCTGCACATCAGTTATCACCCAACTGTAGAAAACACTACAGCCCCGCGGCCGCAATGTTCAATCCAACAGTGGCACGGTGTGAAAGGCGGTAGTGCAGCACTGAGCGCGGCCGCGGCCGGGCTACGTTGTTTTAAATCATGGAAATTAGCACATGGGCAGGTTCTCCTCCCAGGACCAGTTAGCTGGACTTTCCCTTGAGAGTTGCTCGCTGTTCGTCCAAACTCGCGTATCTCTAACTGCTGTTTATTGAAGGTGCGCCGCTGTCTGCTCATAAATATTCCACACAGTCTTGCTTCAAGGGAACCTAATTATCCCTCTGAGACTGGCTGGTACAACATGTACAGATCAATAGCATTACCTACACTTATACGGCTACATTTATTAGGGACAACCTCTTCTCTGTTGATATTCAAAAGTCATTTTCTCTGCGTGCGCCTTGGCCGTTTGAGTAAAGTGGGAGGATAAGACGGAGGTGCCCGTCACGGAAATCATTCATGTTTATAGCAATCCTATTAGTTTTTTATTTTTATTGTAAAGCTGGCAGCACTCGGCATGCCATCAGCTTCGCATGTAACCGAGAACATGGCTCAGTTACATAGCGACCGAGTTCACGTTACAAGGAAACGAGAGGCAAAAACTCCAGGATTCAGATTTGGAATGTGGGCACAGACAGCGGCGACGTCTTTACTGGCGATAGCATCTCAGATCAAAGTGCAGTGCTGGTAAACTACGAGAGCCGCGTTCTCAAACTTTTTTTAAAATTATTATTAAGGGTTAAGGAGTTAGGGTTACAACTACTGTTAAAAGTTTTTGACATTTTTCCTTTTAAGCAATAACTGAACACGTCGGTCAACCAATTTGTCAAAAACCTTTTCCTGCAGGTTTTGAAGTAACCGTCCTCGTAAAAGCTGCTATTTACGTTGCTTTAAAAAGACTGAGAACAACGGACAGAAGTTGAAGCAGAGCGAATCAAAATGCTCAGGCAGAGGAGAGTCGAGAGAGAGGAATCAGCACTTCACCCTGAAAGTTGATCTCTTACGTTTTGAATTATAAACTTGGGACTCGCGGTTTAGGACATGAATCTTGTGAACCGTTTCATATGACTCAGGTGAAAGTATTGCAATAAAATAAGGAGAGAAAATTGTCCATTTATCCAGGATGTTCACACACTCTGGACTGTTAACGGTCCGTAACAAACAGTCTGTTCATCTTTGCTGCACTTTCATAGTAACGACCACAGGCATCTGTCAAACTGAAGTCTCTATTGAATAACTTCAACATAAATTCGACTCATGTTATCTCTGACACTATATAATCTCACTTAAACTATTCTTAATAAAAAAAAAAAATGTATTCAGGATTTTGATATCAATTGTTTAACAGTTAACAGTTTTAACCTGATGACAGAAACCTTTGATGAGGAACATGTTACATGTGGGTTCGAGTCGGTCTTTCACGTAGCCCCTGCCATTTTCTCATTTTATTAAAAATGGGCGCAAAATACATACGCTCATTGTTCTTTTCTCCGCGCGCTTGAAAAGCGGAGTCATATTCCCCGCTGGTGCTCACCATGTTGGCCAATAAAGCCGCTCTGACTGTGATTTCAGTAATTAGACACCTGAATCCTGAGCCAGAGCTGTAAAACAAACTTTTAAACACCTAGAGCCGAGCTGAGAAGGACTTTATGCCGTTATATTTCATCTGAAATGGAGTGGAGTCGTAAAGAGGGGAGGAGGAAAACATGGAGTGCGCACAACATTGTAAAAGTGGGGAAGTGAGAAAAAAAAAAAATCCACTTGAGGTGCCCAGCTGAAGCACTGCAGTGAGCCTCGCAGAATGTTAATACCCCCCACCCTTTTTTATTTTTATTTTTTTTTAAACATTTTGTCAGAAAGTCATAAACTACAGTGGGCTTTATTGGCAATTTATGTAATAGACTAAAAAATAAAAACTAGCAGAAACTGAACTTGGAAAACCTTGATTTCAAGATGGCGACTCTTTCCATTCTGTTTTTAAAAGCAGAATTTCTGTAGATGTAGATTTTTTTTTATTTTATTTTTTTAGCATGAGTTTTCAGTTTTAAAATCATAAAACCTCATCTCTATTTCCATCATCATAAACTACACATTATTGAAATCTTGTTGGGCATAATTGGCTAATTGTCAAGTTGATCAAGCTGCTTTTTCTCCTCGAGCTGGCATGCAGAGTGCAAAATAGAAACGTTTTTGTCCAGAAGAAGACCAAAGGAATCTTCCAGCCGCCTATAAACAGACGCAGTAACTATTGAACAGTGAAGAAAACTGAAAAAAAAAAAAAAAGAGTAGATTTTCTACTGGACCAATCGGCGAACAGAAGGAGAAGTTGTGAGTTTCCGGTAAGAGTCATAGCATCAGACTGGCGCGCTGCGTACGTCATGGTCATACGTCGGAGTAAAATGTGAAACTTTTGACAGTCCGGACCTCCAGGAAGCAATCGTTCCTCGATCGCCAAGAAGCTGCACGAAGTGAAGCACCGAGCAAGCAGCTGGTTTTTACCAGGATAGTTGGCCACATTAAATTTCAATAAAGCAAAAAATAAATTGAAGCATGTGGTTAGAATTTGACAAAATGTGTGAAATTCACGAGGAAACGACCGCTATATGTAAATAGCCAGTTGTAAAATATTGCAAAGCACGAAGAGGCCACAGCGGATCACAGCCAAATGACTGCAGTCAAAATAAGCAAATTCCAGGAATGGGTCACTGTGAAGGCGCAGGGCGGCAGAGCGGGGACGGGCCGCGTCGCCGCGGCTCCATGTGGAAACGTGTTGGACTGAATGTTCGGTCCATTTGTTTGTTTTATGTGACGGGCAGGGCGGGGAGCGCTCTGCCCACTGCTGACTGTCAGCATGTTCCAGGCACACCGGGGAACCATCATCTGCACCTAAACCACCAAATCTGAGCTCTCGCAGTGAAAATGATTAGTGTAATCTAATTCATCGCTGCGCACAGCCTCAGCTGCGTCTCTGTCCTCAATCACACACACACACACACACACACACACACACACACACACACACACACACACACCCCCCCACACACACACACACACACACACACACACACACACACACACACAGAGCGTCCCGGGCTGTACAACTTCTTCCCAGGAAAAAAAAAAAAAAAGCCTCACTATTCAGGGGCATTTCTTCAGCAATCCAATTAGGTTTGATTTCTATTCAATTACTGCTCCGTTAGGGAGTCGAGTGCAGATGCATTCAGTGAACTTTACTTGGGAATTCCATTACTTCTGAGAAAGTCGCTCCAGTTCCGTAACGCGGATGGGAAGTGGGCGGGGGATCAGAGTAGCGAAGAGGAAGGCCGGCATTGAGCTTTCTCTCCACGCGCGGCCGAGCCGTAGCCTTCTGGAGCCGTCCGTCCGGGGCCGTCCGCGGCGCCAGCAGCGCTGCGGGGTCAAACGGGGGAAATCACGAAGGCTCTGCTTTAACAGAAAACTGCAGAGCCTCACACAGGAAGACATCTGCTGCACGCGAGACCACAGACAGCAAACTGTCAACAACTATCTGCAGACACCTTGGTGTGTGTGTGTGTGTGTGTGGTGTGTGTGTGTGTGTGTGCAAGTAGCTCTTCACATATGAGTGCAGGACTGTAACTGTAAGAGGGAACGATAAGAGCCAGCGCGTCTCGGTGACAGAGTCATAAATTATGACGTCCTGTAGATAAGAGCACACCAAGACTTCAGCCTGAAAGCAGAGACCGGTCTCTGCTTTGGGGCTGAACATGGGTACATGTTCCAGGTTTTAGATTTATGTGGGTTATCCAGCTCTTCTCCGGACAAAAACAGCTTGTTTTCTGTTACAAAAGACATATTAAACCAATAGAAGGGCGGAACATCTTCATATCCTTTCAGAAGACAAGAACTTGATTGCAAAAGCCTGACCTACACTTCTTCTCCCCCCATTTCTTTCACGTTACGTCTACTAATTTCAAACATTGTAGCAAGACTTTATGTCTCTGCTGAGCTCATCATAATATCTATTCTCTGTTCAACGCTTCTAAACGGCACAATGGACAGACATGGTTAAGACGATGTGCTGAAGGGGGAGTGTCAGAAAAAGCAGGAGCTTCTTAAAGAGACAGAGGCCAATATCAAGGCGTCAGATGCGCTACGATGCAAAGTCGAAGTTGAAACAGCTGAAAGGACCTGATTGTGCTACAAAATGGCACTATGTGTCTGGAAAATTCATAATACCCATCTTTAAAATGTTAATGTAATGCAAGAATTGAGTTTTGTAGCTAAAATGGCAAAAAAAAGAAGACGCAACTAATATTGCTCTTGTCCCTGAACACGTCCTCGCCTCTGATCAATGGTGGGGGATTCTGTTCTGGGGAGCCGGTCAGAGTTAATGAGAGGATAGGCCTAGTCAAAGTTGCAAACTGATTTTCCCAGACGCCTTCATTCAGTCTGACCATGTTGGAGAATTGGGCAAACCGTGTGTAACTGCGATGAAAGGTGGCTGTATTGACTCAGAGAGAGTGAACGCAAAACGTTGCAGAACTCGAAATCCTTTCGGTTTAGCTTAACCTTTAGCTGCCGCCTCGCTGTTCCGTGCCGTACATGAACTCCAAATAAAACGTACTTGTCTGTTGCCGCGATGTTACACAGTGTGAAAAGGCTAAAAAGAGTCTCAATACTTATTTTTGAGAAAGAAAAGGTGGGAACAAGATCACACCGGTTTTACATGACAGTCGCCTAAAACGTCGCCGGCCTTCCTGGCATTGCATACATGTGAACAAGCTTTCCACATCAAATATTTATCTCCTTCTGAAAGCAGTTATGGATCCGAGAGTAAAGCTTAACCACACCAGCTCCTTATTGAAGGTATTTTTTGCAGCAGGCGGTATGGTAATGTACCTTGCAGCATAAAGGAAGCGCCCGACACAAAGGAGACAATTTCTGTCACAGATAAGTGCTGATATGAATCTGAGACAATGGCTTGTTCATGGAGGCGTATCTCTATCCAGACGGAAAGGCATTGCCTTCACTTTTTTTAATGACACGGTAAGAAAAAAAAAAAAAAAAAGACATTGTTTGTGAGGCAAACTCAAACTCCAGAGCCGTCTTTTATCTCCCCTTGAACTGAATCTTTCCCGATTTCTTTTTCTGTTTTCATCTCATGCGCAAACACAAGCGTACAATCGCCTCCTGTTGAGAGCTCTTGCATTTGAGTTTATCCATTATCCATATCCATCAGCATCAATCACGCGGCCCCCGTAACCGCTCCCCTGTCCACAGACGCGCACGCGCCTCGGGGAACGCACACACACACGCGTCCAAATGCCTGGACTCTACAACAGACTCCAAGAGACTCGGCGCTGTTTTTTTACTGCCTTGTGTGTGTGAGATGCTGACACCTCTGCGCTCGGTCTATTGATTTTGTTGTCTCACCCTAATGAGCCTTGCGTCATCCATCACTGCCTCCCTGCCAGCACTCAGCTGGCCCGCCTGACTGGGAGCGCTGACTTAAGAGGGGACAGGGGGGCTATCACCTTGCCACTCTGTATACATCACAGAGAGTTTTCTGAATACCATTTTCGAGAGGTGGAAACAGTAATAAAGCGGCGGGGAGGGATGGAGAAAAGGTGCCTATCTGTTTGAGATATGTGATGTGAAGAGCTGCAATGGGATAAGTGCATCCTGACATGATTTCAGGCCCCTTAGCCGCTGACATATGACCCTGCAAGGCTTCTTGCCTTTAACACTTGCCTCGTCGTGTCACGAAAGTGTATTTGGGTGGCGTTTGTGTGTGTTGGTGTGTATGCTGGGCAGTTCCCCAGAGCAGGTGTCGACCGTGGTGATGATGAGGGATGCTGGACGGCGGCTCTCTCCCATTATTTACTTGCACCTCTTAGAGTAGAGGCTCGGGATGATGCACTCACTCGCCATTAAAGGGTTTGTTGCCGTGTTTCGAGTCTTCCTGATCCCCAAGTAGTGTCCAGATGTGTCCGTGCCTGGGTGCTAAAGGGCCGCCATTATGTGTTTTCCAGGCACTTAGTGCCATTTCATAGCGCAATAAAGTAATTATGTTAACTTCGGTTGTTAAAAAAAAATAAATAAATAAACAAAAAAAACGGTGTACATGTCAAATATGACAGAAGACATTTGACGCCTTGAAACTGGGTCTCCTGCTCTTTCTGAAAGTGAAGTCCTCACAACATGGCTCCTCTGCTAATGTTTTTACCACTGTGTGATGAGTTCAGCAAATGTGCAGTTCAGCATCAGGTGTTGGCTTATTGCTGCTGGCTAGTTTGAAGGAGCTGAGTGGCTTACAGAGCAGCCCTCACAGGGGAGGGCTGCTCTGTAAGGCAGAAGCTCAGAAGTCTGGATGCTGCGGCTCCGTGGAGGATCTTCGGCCAAAAGCGGGGCCGGGTCCAACCAGCAGATGAACGTTTGCCACAGGCGATTAAAGGATTTCTCAAACATGTGTGAAAGAACCAGGCCGACACTCCGGGTGTGTTTTTGATAAGGGAATAATATCCAAACACGATACTGCCCCATTAAGGGTGTAAGATGTTGGTTCCTGACTCCGTCCCTGACCCGCCGTCAGGGACGGAGTCGACACCAATTCCGAGACCAAAAGTTTAGAAATTGCTCTTTGCTGCGAGTGTGTATTAGCAATAGATTGCGGTGTTGTTTCTGCATAATTTATACGAGCAAAATCTCACACTGCCCTGTATGTTTTGTATATTTCTTCATATAATGAAGCAGAGTTGTAGCCTGGTGATATGATTAATTATAGATCGCGCTCTAGACATGCACTTTGCAACGTCTGTTACTCATCCTATTACCCCCATAAACCAGCTTAGATACAAACGTTTTTCATTCAATCTAAAATATGTGAAGCACAATACATATCATGTCTAACATCTCCCACTCTGCATTCCTTGTCCTATGTTGAAACTTGCATCATGTATTCTGCTTAGCCTGGCCCTTAGTACATGTTCTTTATTGAATGTTTTATGTCACACATTCTACAAAACAAATCTTCATAGGCTGCCTCTCTATGTATATTTAAAATCCCCGAAAAGCTTAGTTTGAGCTTCTTCTTTTTTTTTTATTCCTTTCTCAAAGTTTGTTCAAAAATGTATAGCTCAAAAAAAAGAAAAAAGAAAGAGAAAATGCATTTGAATACGGAGGAAAATGACCCAGTTTGCTAATATGTGAACTTATAAGACCAGCAGATGAAAGTGAAACAAGAGTTGGTTGCTTCCAGATAACAACATACAGGGTGAGAGGGCAACCGGTCCATTAAAACAGCAGGTTTTTCCTATACTCATATTTCCGCTCCACACGTTGGCTGAAATGCATCACGGCAGAAAATGAGACGAAATCTCAGAAAACCTCACAGATGATACCTGCTCAGAAACCCCGTCTACTGACATGTTTTACTCCCGAGAACCGCGATGCTTTGTGAATTCGCGGTTTCTGGAACGGTTTGCTTACGCGTCAATGAATAATCTCACGGGATTTAGAACGAGTTACGTTTTTATATCTGAGGTGAGATGGCCGCAGTTTGTTTATGTTTGCGTAAAATGTGCTTCATTAACTCCGCTGCGAGGAGAATGAGGAAAATATGACCTGGTTCAATGTCGAATTTTGCACACTGGGATACGTCTAAGTGGTCATTTTCATCGTAGGCTGAGAATCTGAAAAGAGCTTTTCCGTTGCCATAGTGACAAAACTTTTTATTGACAAATGAGCGCCGTGTTTCCATTCAGCAAATCTATTTCCAAAATGTCAACTTGCGCAGTTATTTGGTCGATGGAACCAAATAACTGGTGGTTCTGAAACACAGAGATTGCGTCACAAATTATGAAGCTCAAAATGACTCCTGATCGGCTCTCAGTCTCGAAACATGCAATTCGGGTTAATTGGCCTCTTAAATTCCTCTTCGGTTTAAGTGTGTGGATGTCGTTTGCTCTGTCTGTCTGTGATGGACTGGTGACCTGTGACCCTGGGTCTCACCGAATGACTGCAGTGGAGGAAGAGTCTCTCCTGAGGTACTTAGGAAGTAGAATAGAGGAAAGAAAATCATTTTGTCCCCTTGACTTTTCTATAACATTTTTATGGTGAGAATCGTTCAATTCATCCATGAAAGTGGTCCAGCGTGAGGCAGTGCAGTGCTGTGACTCACCTCTTGTGACGCTGTGACCTCTTGTGTGCTCTCTCACACGCCTAGCATGAGCCTTGGTGATTTCTGGACTGTTCTTCGCCACACAGTCCAGTTTTCTGTCGTCGTTGCATTTGGAGTGTGGCTGAGATGGTTGAAACTTGGACACAACGAGGTGCTCTGACACAGTAACTCATGACCATGTTGAACAAACTCCAGTCCTAAAGGGCCAACGTCCTGCAGCTTTTCGACGTGGCTCTGCTGCACCACCTGAATATAATAATTAGGTTAGAAAGGCTCTGGAGAGCTGATCTACACTAGGGGGAGGTAATTAAGCCATTTCATTCCAGTGTTTTGTACCTGTGGCACATGTAAAAACTGTCAGCCCTGGAGGATTGGAGTTTCACACCTGCGCTGTTGAAAACACATGAACTAAGTTCAAAAGTAAACCAACTGATTTAAATGGCATCTAAAACTTCCGCCTGCTTTAGAGGTCAAAACTTCACCCAGAATCCTGCCAGGAGGTTGCTGATGGCTACAGAAAGAGTGTGTTTCATTGTGAACTTGGCATTGGGAATAACGTGCGATTTAGAGATTATTATTCTACTGTGGAAAAGTGGTTTAATACATCGCACACGAGGATGAGAGTATGTAAAACTTGCTTTATAACGTCTATTGCAAACGTGAATCCCAATGCTTTGACATGGAGGACTTTTTTTTTCCCCTTCAGCATTAGCTCGCAAAAGTTGGGTGAGAACGCAGCACTTCTGCAAGACACACAATACTTTTGCCTTCCGTCAAACAGGTAATAGGCAATAGCAGTAATTTATTAGTCAGACCTCTTGAATGCCAAACGTCCTCCTGCTACAATATAATGTTTCTGTAATGGTTTTCTGCGGATCTTAATATCTCGTGACAAATTCTGCAGCTTCATCTGTTTCTATTTAGAATAAAAATGCACCACAAACTTACAATTCTTTTCCACCCCACCCCCCAAAAAAAAACTTTACTCAAGAAGGAAAGAAAAAAAAAATACATCTAAATCACTGGATTAATTTTGAGTTAATGTAAGGTAAGAGAGTCATTGACAGTTTTGATTGCGTCTTTTCACGTTGGGAGTCTGAATGATTAATAAAGGCCCATCTCCACTTTACACAAACAACTAGACCAGAAAATGAATCCCCGGTGTTCTCTGGGAGTCTCTGTGCAAAGCAGATCAAAACAGATATTTTCCAAAAATAAAACCCGAAAAAAACATCTTCTACCCAAATCGTCCCCCACCTTGTCCTAACGGAGCACTTTGCTATAAATGAGTGATCTAATCTCGTTAAACTCTCTGACTGCCATCGCTATTTGCTGGTGTCAATGCGCATCAGCCACTTATGGAGCGCTGGGGGAGTAAAAGTCGCTCTCGACTGTGGCGACTGTCGCTCGACACAAAGGCGAGCCGCTCATCCCAGCGCCGCGCCGGCACCTCCGACATCAACACGCGAGCCAAACACCACAGTGTTCGGTGTGCGTCAAAAGAGTAAACACATGCTGCGCCGTCATGTGACATCGGTTTGCCACAGACAAAAAAAAAACTGTTTGTGACTTTCCCGTAACATTAGCCGGCAGGGGTTTCGTGCGCCCTACAGGCTAACACTCGCGCAAAGGCCAAGACACACATTGAGAGAGCACAGCAAACACACACGCGCTAAAAAGACCAGCAGGCTTTGGGAGCCGTGGCCTGACCTCTGGTACTCAGTCAAAGGGATGCTGTTAGCAGCACACAACAGCACCACTGATCCCCCCCACCCCACCCCGTGCTCCTCTTGTAAATTTTGCTCTTTCTCCTCGGGGGCTCAGAAGAGTGCTGTGTTGTTTTGTGAAAAAGAGGAGGAGGAGGGAAGAGGCAGCAGAACTGAGGAGTGAAGCCACTGCCTGTGTGTGTGAACGCTAAATCACTGTGTCTTGCATGAAGGCCGGGATTGTGCGTCCGCGTGCGAACTTGCGTGCGCTTGTGGTGTGTGACCCGCTACAGTACGCCTGCGTACAGCAAAAAGAAAAAAAAAAAGAAAAAAAAAGAAGAAGCGGAGAACAAGGCAGCGACAGTCTTGGATGAAAACATAGACCAATGTTACAGGCCAAATAAGATTAACTGCTCTAATGGACACACTTATTTTCATTATTCTGCATGGTTGGTACAAACCGGAGCGAACAGGCGGGCTACGAGCAGAACCCCCCCCCCAGGCAAAAACTACGACTACTCTGAATCTTATTCTACACTGGAGAGAAACTCAGAAAAAGAAAAACAAACATTCACCCGTATTTAGAATGTCTAGAGGTTGATTCATTAGGAATTTCCGCTTGTACCGATGTTACAATAATTCAATATGTGCAATGCGCTATGCGATGGTTGTCCGATTACACAGAGTAAGGAGCAAGTCATCTGACAGCGGGATGCGAACCTCCGCATGGTGATGCAAAAAGACAAACCTGCAGGATCTTGAAGACACAGTTACACTCTGATAAAGTGGTGAATAATTGTGAAGTTATTTATTTATGTTTTTAACAAATAAAGACCTGAAAAGCAAGTTGTATATTCGTATGGAGCCCCCTTTACTCTGATACGTTTAAATGTCATTAGATGTCCAGGATTCATCAATCAGTCCAGGGTTGGGCTATGAAAGAACGACCCAAATGTTAAAGGGGATGTCTCCTGCAAAATTCACATCCTGAACCTTTTTTGTACGTCCGTCGGAGCTTTTACTGTTTTTAAAAACAGCCCACTCACTTAAAAAACAAAACAAAAAAGTTTTCAACAATACCTTAACATTTCAGGAATGTAACGTCAAAAATCCTCCGTCGTAGCAACCCCAGTGGCACTCTAGACGTCTCCTAGCAACCATAGCTGAGCTCTAGGACGTTTGGTCAGGTGGTTTTTGTCAGATGGAGTCTCAGAAAGGTTTTAAAGAGACACAGGCCCAATTTCAAGACATTAAATTACGTTGTCAAGTTTCTTTAAGTCATATTAGATATAGATAAAACAACTGAAGGTAACATACTTACACAATTGTGCTATAAAATGACCCCATGTGGCTGGAAAACGCATAACACTGCCCCTTTAAAGGGGACCAGTCAAAGTCCAGATCTTAATCCAATTTAGAAATTGTGTCAAGACTTGAAAATACCTGT
Source organism: Poeciliopsis gracilis (assembly GCA_911649635.1). NCBI lineage: Eukaryota > Metazoa > Chordata > Actinopteri > Cyprinodontiformes > Poeciliidae > Poeciliopsis > Poeciliopsis gracilis. The sequence continues at coordinate 2,198,998 of CAJVRI010000435.1, read as the reverse complement.
TTAGAGATCCTTCCGGCCGACCTTTATCTAAGAAAAACGAGTCACAATATCAGTTTCTAAATGTCCAAAACTCAATTTCCTGTGAAATATTATTCTACAACATATTGTGGATAAATACAAATGCATGCCACACCGTTAGGATTTTTCATTGCAAGAAGTTAGACGAAAGCATAATTGTCCTTCTGCATTCACTTCCACCTCAAGGCTAGATATACTTCGCTCCGTTGAGCCGGCAAAACGCCGAACCCTTTTTCATTCCGATTTTACAGACGGACCCGCACCGGCCGTCTTAACGGGCACAAATAAATCAGCGACACTAAGAGGGCGGAGCCAGTCGTCCACCCCTCCTGCATCGGGCCGTTCTAATTAACACAAACCTAAATATGCAAATTAGATGAGACAGCATGGAAACATACAGGCCTGTTGCACAATTAACAGCACCGCTTGATTGAGGAGCATAAAAAGATTTTGTAATATCAGCACTGCATATTAACACGACGTAAATTAAACACGACCCTCAGGGAAGGTCGGGCCCTTCCCTTTCATCCAGAAAGGTGAACCATGTGACCTCAAACACAACGCTGCGGCTTCGGGTGTAGCGTAACCTGCGGCCAGGCGGATACAGGAGATGACACCGAGGAGACGAGATTACCTGAGAACGAGATGGCATCTAAATCGGCTCCGTGGTGCAACCAGATGATCGCGATGATGATGGAGAGAGACGGAGAGAGAGTGACAGTGAAGGCGGATCATCGGTTCGACATGATTACAGCACCGGCCTCCGGGGAGCCGTATCTTGATTTAGATTAAGCCGCACACCTCAAACAGACGGCCGCCGTCTTCAACGCGCCCGGGTATCAGCGGTCGCATGGAAACAAAAAAAAAAAAAGCAAAATCAGAGGTTCCATCGAGTTAAATGAAATTTGAATGAGTCAAAACGGCGTGGATCGGGAAATTTGAAACCGAAGGTTGCTTTTTTTTTGCTGTTCGGAATAAAACCCCATTTGATTGAAAAATCTGTTGCCGCAAAGAGATTCGCTTGAAAGATCGGACGTTTAAAAACGAACCACCTTCCTTCGTGAAAGGAAGCGAGACTTCAGAGGTCGACTCAGGGAAGAGGGTCGTCTGAGACTTTTGGCTCAAAATTGGGAACAAACGTCCAGAAAACTGCAAAAAGGCTGAAACACCGAGTTCCTTTGAATCAAGACGGAAACGCACCTGTTCAGAGTGGCTATTGAACCATAATGAGCAGGAACAACGACGTGTGCTGATGATTACGATGATTCCACTTGAAAACACGTCGGCTTTTTATGACTTTCTATTGTTGGGTTTTTATGACGTTAAACACTTTGAATTGCACTGGTTCTGAAATGTGCTATACAAATAAACTTGATTGAATCAAAGATACTATTGCAATTTATAAACGGTACGGCCTCTTTAAATCATTTCATAGTAATATTACTGCAAATTAAGAAACGGATACAAAATCCCTACTGTAATTATTTTGAAGTACTATTATTACTCATCTAATGTTGTAGTATTTGGACATAAAATGTCAAAACTACTATGCTAAGTAATTTATAGAGATATTACTGTGTTAATATGTTTTTATGTATTTTTATGTGCTACATCAAGTGGATACTTGATGTAGTATCCACTCAAGTGGATACTTGATGTACCATTTAACTACTTGATGCTAAATGTTACTTTAGCATCAAGCAGCTTTTATCAATTCATTTTTGTTAAAAAGTCATTTTAACCATTATTTTAATCGATCAAATTCAATTTGCTGCACTTTTCGGGTTGCCCTATTAGAGCAGACGATTAAAGCCACTATAGAATATAATTAAAGACCGTAGTTTGTTCATTATTTGTCGGTAGTTTGAAAGAATCCCTTAAAATGGAGAATCTGTAGCTTTGCAACTCTGCGCTCTATGATCAACCTTACTTGCTGCGTAAAGGCTCAGAACGCTGAAAAACAACAGTTCTGGCTGTTTCTAATTAGAACCAGTCCGATTTAATTTCTGAGGACAGTGTGCACGTAAAAAAACAGGAAGGAACTGAAAGAGAGGAACCTGGTAGCTGAAAGCTCTTCCTCCTACTCTACTTTTGCAGCTAAAGGGACATGCCGTCTGAAGCCAGGCTTTTTGTTTTGTTTTGTGATGCAGTGGATTTTTCTCCTTTAGTAATTTAATGTACCAAGTCAAGAATTATAGGTTCGTTGCTGGATTTACAGGGACCTGATAGAGAAGCCAACACTGCAGAAACATGACCTCTTCAACAAATTTTCATCAACACTGTCCAAGAAGATATTCTGGTAAACTTAAGGATTTGTGCAGAACACCAAGGCAGGATGTTGACAGTATTTAATTGGTAAAAGAAGGAAGTCGTTGAAACATGTTTTGTCTGATAAAGAACATTTCCTGGTTAGAAAGTATCTCCAAGGCCTCTCTCAATGATTCGGGAAGCCAAAACAATGCAAACGGCCAAGTATGCGACAGAAGCTGTTTCCATCGACCGTACAACTGCACAATTTGACATTTCGAGAATAAATTTGCTCACTGGAAACACAGCCATTTTGAAATAACCCGTGTTTTGATAGGTTTTGGTGCTAGTAAGAGATGTTTTTTTGGTAGTTTCAAAACCTCTTTATTCACAGAACTGCAATGGAAACAGTTTTACGACGTCACACGAGTCACATGATGAACAGCCAGATGTCGCCACTGGCGCAAAATACAAAGACGACGACAAGAAGTAGCTGGAGGATGACGCCGCAGCGGGTTTTTTTTAATGACTCATCACGTGAACAAATGTATTCACGTGTGATTTTCACTGCGTCCCTTATTTTATGGAAAAACTGCAATTGAGAAATTGTGGGGTTTTTTTTTAGTTTTTTTTTTTCCCCCCAATATTAGCAGAATGCTACAAGGTTTTTCACATATTTGTAATAGAAAATCAAGTGTGAAAGCAGAACTTGGGAAATGTCAGTGTGTTCTTAAGGTGCTCAGGGCAACAACAACAACAAAAAAAAAGTCAGGATTCAGATGCTCAGATGCAGAAAACGAAAAGTCATTCAGTGGCTTTTTGTCTCGGTTGATCTTTGTGGTCGATCTACGTGATCGGCGTCTTCTGGGATCACGGCTAAGTGGAGCTGAATGTCAGTGGATGAACAATGTCTGGGGTTTTTTGTTGATTTTGTTTTTCTTCCCTGCGCTTTGAGACATCACCAAGCAGAAACGCACACCAATCGAGCAGAACGTAGCAACTGCTGAAGATTGCTCCTCTGCGTTCAACATGTGGAAGGAGACGCTCCACGTTGTGTCGTAACCTGGTTCATTAGCCGTGGCAAAAACGAGGGAAGGAAAACAGTAGAGCGCTGTCGATGCCAGTTTTCACACAGTTTGTACTTTGACATTTTCAACCCACCTAAAGGGATTTTAATACCAATCCCACCCCAAGGTGACAGCAATCCCCACAGACTAACGGCAGTGGCAACAAAAAGTGCTTCCAAGCGAAAGACCCCAAGGGTGTCCACAGGAAGCTACGCCAATACACGGCAACCCAACAACCCAATGACCCAATGACCCAATGACCCAGAGAACAACGATTTTATTGCCAACATTCCAGCACCAGATGCTCCCAGAACCAGCACCGACTGGTTCAACTGGTTTTTGCTCCATGACAGAGACGGAAACAGACAGTTTTCTATGTAGAAACTAGCTTGGCATGCCTTTGTTTTCTGAATCGTGTCTCAAATCCACGATGGTAAGACGGAGATTTATCTCCAGTACACAAAGATCTGCAATAAGACTCTGCAGATAAAGAAAGAAAGTGACTCCCTGTAAGCCACGCTCCAGTTTGCAGCTTTTCCCGCGAAGGAGCTGCAATCAGCCGCCGCCGCGTTTCGATGTAGGCAGAGATCTTATAGCATCCAGCGGGAGGCCTTGCCAACTCAAGCTCATAAACATTTATCAAACCCGTGGATTTGACATAAACTGATACCGACGCTGAAACACCGCCGGAGATGCAACCGCGAGGTAGAAAGTTGACAGATAACACAACGGGGAGTGTAATTTTCCTCTGGGGAAGCCTGTGTCGGAGAAAAGGTTCCTGAAGGAGATGGATGACGATGTCGGGAATGTGACGTCTCAAGCTTAAACACATTAGCAACACAGACAAAAAAAAAAAAAAATCCCAAAAAACAGAAGAGGCAAAAGAAAAAACTTATTCAAGAACGTAAAACACGGCAAAAATGAAACGGTTTGATCAGGATGACAAGGTTTGCCAGAGGATCCAAATACATGTGCTGTGTTAATAAAATATCTGTATTGAAAACAAATTGGGGAAAATGTGTAACATGTATTATTAAAACAGTATGTAAAATTAGACTCTAATCAGAGGCAAAATGTTTACAGATCTTCCTTAGAACGAGGTGCAGCTGTATTTATCAGCTCATGAATCACACTAACATATCAGCCTGGAAAAGCAGGTGTGGGTGTGTGGCCCGGAAAGCAATGCTCTGTTTAGTAAACTCTGCAAACAAATGGGCAAGGAATAAAGTTTGCCAGCTAAATATGAATATAATCTAAAAGTTCAGAGACTTTCTAAATAAAGCACAAGCTTCTCCCTCCAAACATAAAAGAGTAAAGTGAGCTACAACCTCGACCTGTCAGCGTCGTTTATTTGATGCTGGGTGCTGAACTGAATCCCATCTGTACGTTTTCAAAGCTTTCAGTGACGGCGAACGCCCTGCTCCAGCTTCACCGAGGTTTCTGCTGAACGTTCGGACGGTGAAAGGTCAGCATGTACGGCTGGAGGACACAAAACCAAATTCTACAGGTGAAGGTCATTATCGCTGCTGTTCTTCAACCGGAAATGAAGCCCTGAATGTTTGCAATTTCTGCACAACTTGGGGTTTCAACAGAGCACTCAAACAAACCCCCGCAAAAAAACATCACATCTGGTTTTGGAATAAGTAAATAAATACACTAACATTACCCTCTGGCATTGCCCTGACTTTAACCCTGCTTTGCTTTTCCTGTAGCCTGGTGAAAACCAGCTCCTTGTTCTACGCTTCGCTTCGTGCAGACGGTTTTCTGGACCCCCGGCTATGAGAAACCATTGCTTCCTGCCGATGTAGTTGAAGTTTAAAATCTCACCCCATCGCGAACATTTGTCTGACATATTTAATGCTCCAGTTCGATGATATGAAGCTTACCAGAAATTTCCTGCACTGTAAACAACTGTTCTCCACTCAGGAGACAAGTGCCAACGCAGCTGTTGTTGTTCATTCAATATTTGGCCAACAGATACCGAACAGCTTAATTCACTTCCTCTGCTGCCGTCGCTGAAACCACAATCAGGACAGACTGCAATTCTGAAACAGCGCAGAAAACCGACGTCATCGTTCACAACGTCTCCTTCTGTTCTCTGATTGGCTCGGTCGAATGCCGGAGAGAAACCGAGTGAATGGGAGAAATCCCAGACGAAGACGTTATGGGGGAACTGAATCAAAGTGACTGGATCGGCCCACTTTTCCTGGTGCCCAAAGATAAAAGCAACAGCATTCGCCCAACAGCGGCGTAATTGATTCATGGTCTCATAAATGGATGCGTAGAAGCAAACATTGTACCGCGGCGCCACGACGGCAGCTGGGCTGCAGCAGCCTGGAGACGCTGATCCCTCTTTCAACATCAAACTCTCTCTCATTTCTTTCTGTACTGCACACTTTGCTCTTTCTAGGAAGAAAAAAAAAAAAAAAGACCCAACAAAAACAAAACAAAACATGTCTTCGGAGGTGTCAGCCAATCAATATAGTGATGAGGGTTGTTGTTCCGAGGCCTGATATACAACGCGCTCAGCATCACAAGAGTAATGACTACTATCCAGGGGCACTGTAACAGTCATGAATTATACTTTATTGGCTGCACTTTGTCAGATATATGACTCTCCTGCCTCCTCATATGTATTCTGCAGCTGACAGGATTTGATACATGCATGAGTAAACACACACACACACACACACACACACACACACCCACACACACACACACACACACACACACACACACATACACACCTGTGAGTAAACAGCGATCGCAGAACATTTTCTAAACTCCCCAACCATATCCTGAAGCACTCGCTGGCTCACAGAAGAGAAAGCGTTTGAAAATAACATAACAAGGCATTTTCAAATCAATACGTGTTTCTCCCTTCTTTTTTCCTCTTTTTCTTCTACTTCTTCTTCTTTTTCCATCTTGAGTAGTGCTTGATGACCCGCGCCATTAAAGCAGGCAGGGAGGCGCGTCTCAACACGCCGAACAATGCCGGGGCTGATTGTAGGAGTCCGCGTGCTCCTGGGGGGGCTAATAAAGGGGCTTGTTCGGCGTTGTAGTTTCTTTTTGCTCATTTATGTTCGGCCAGGTGGAGGTCGGGTGTGGCGATCCCTAAAGCCGCGCGGCGGCGCCGAGCGCTTTCGCCAGAACGGGAGCGCCGCGGCCTTGACCGGAGAACCAGGCGAGCAGAGAGGATGCACACGCTCTCTGCTTCAGTGATTGAATCAATCTCGGATCAAATACCCTGTGTGCCTTGGCCTCTGAGAGACATATGAAAATAAATAAATAAATACAGCATGGCACAAAGTGTGTATGGATGCCCATGTGTAAATGCGAGCCATTAAATAATAACGCGAGCTATAAATGTTAAAGAAGACGTGCCTCAGTGGGCTCAAGGGTTGAAACGGGGGTAAACAGCAGGGGGAGACGCTGCCGAAATCAGATATTCACATCCACAGAATAAAAAGACATCTACTTTCTCTTTCAAATTGTCTAACAACTGTTAGGATAAAGTTTTCCTATTTGTCAGGAAAACTTTGTCCTCTGTCGTATTGGGTAGAATAAAGCTATTTAAAAATAGCCTAAAAATAGATCAAAATAAGACAAAGCTATTTGTCCTGCTTCCCCATTTGATGAAATGGCAAAATAATCAGGTTTATTTGGAAAGTACATTTCAGCAACGAGGCAGTTCAAAGTGCTTCTCATAAAATCTTCATCCAATCAACGATTGTGAAAACCAGGTTCACTTTTGCCAAGTGTCGTCATTAAATCATCAACGCACCACAAATATGTTGGTCAATGTTTCAAACAGGTGGTGGTTTTGGCCTGAAATTCAGCATGTCAGCTGTTGTGTTGTATTCTGGGAAATAATGCACACGAAATATTTTTAGCTATGTTTAGAAAGACATATATTTATAGATGTCGGTCATGTCAGTCCTGCCATGTAATTTCCATTAAGCATTAATAAACACCTGGCTTTCGCCCCTTCCTGCTGCAGCGCAGTTTACAAAAACCCCATTTCTTCACCAGTTGGGATGAGCTAGTAAACAAGCAAAGCGAAATTTATTTATAAAGCACCTTCTCGCAGACAGAAAGTCGCAGTGCGGCGCAATATAAATCACATTTAAGTTGTAGAAACAAGATGAAAGCAAGCAGAAAGAAACGCGATAAAATCACGACATGAAAGCCCGGCGCTCAAACACTCCAGATGAAACAAAAAAAAAAAATAAAAAAAAATGGTGAGTGACAGAACAGCTCACAACTCAGCCCAAATAGGTGTTGACAGCAGAGACCTGACTCCTTATTCTCAGCAGGGGGGCACCTACTCAAAACACAGGGGCGCCAACTTCCCAGTAACTACACGTGCATAAAAGCGCTGCAGCTTATTCAGGGCAGAACTGACGGATAAATAAATGATCGTTCTACATGGTGGTTCTGTCCCCTCGTCTGACCCCACGCAGGTCAACAGTGTATGTGGCTCTTTATGCACTTTCGCAACTCCTGTTCCTCGTCTTCAATACTTTTTTCTTTGTAGGTGTAGCTCACTTGGATTCTTACCAACACCTGCTGAAGGTTCCATGTCAACACCGTTACAATTACATTTACTGAAATAATTGTTGACGGTACATTTTTTGCCCCCCCCTCATCGCTGTACCTGTCTGCACGCAACATAAGGCTGAAGTTACACTAGCGGTGCAAGCAGCATAAAAAATACACACGCTGTCACTACTGTACACTCACACATGAACAAACAACTGGCTGCAGAGGCTTTAGATGCTTCTACTTGGCCAAAAGTTGCTTCATTCCACGAAGCCTTCCAGCTCCCCTGGAGTTCTATCGCCCAGCCCGTCGACTAATGACATGACGGAGGAGCTCCATGCGAGTAGCCCAGCATCTGTCACCGCACCAGCTCCACTCCATATATTTATTTGCTGATCCTACTTAATATTTCTGCATATAACCAGTTGTTTGTTGGGAGGCGGACAGTGATGCATGTTTTCCCGGTGCGACGCCGCGCAAAGGAAAAGCAATCTCCCGCAACCGCACCCTGTCCGCGCTCCCCGGGCTTCTTCTAAATGCACATTTTGTGCTGGCTTTGCAGCCCGCTGAAGGTCAGAGGCAAAGCAAGGCAATCTTTATTGTGGGAAGAGGAGAAACACATTTGGCAGAGTTAATGCGAACTGCATTTATCACAGACACAATAAGGAAGGCTCGATAATGCATCGCGCACAATGCGAGAGGAATGCATTAGGTGGAAGTGTTGTGGCGGCTGTGTCTGGGTGCTATCTTACGTCGTCTGTTTATCTTGCGTCGTGGAGACATTTGGGTTCCTGAACGTCCAAGGTGCCCCCCTGAATTAACTTATCCCACCAGGCCAATAAGCATTTTTATGGACTGCTACTTTAACAAATTCCTCAACCTTATCTTTAACAAGAAAGTGGCCCGATATCAAATCACTTCTGACACAGCCTATTTGGCATTTAGCTGTCAGTACCTTATCAACTTGTGTTAACATCTCCCCCTGACTTCCTACGTTCTTCCTCCTGCAGGGGGTGGGGTCAAACGGCAACGTGGTTGTTATTGTTTCCCCCCGTTCCCTCCAACCCAGACTCTGATCCGGCGCCAGCCTTGAGAAGCGATCCCTCGCCGACGCGGGGCCTTGCTCAGGTGCCCCCCAGCGCTGACTGGCAGGGCTTTGGAAGTGGAGAACTGCTTCAGCCCCGACGTTCAGTCAGCCTGCCTGCGCGCTGACACATCCAGACAGATAGATCACGGAGGGCCCAATGACAGCTCGTTATTGCTCGAGATGATAGAGGCTCACCACGGGGACTGGAATCAAAAGCGTCGCTGTTTGTGTGTGTGCGTCTCTTCATCTGCGCTTCGGCATCAGACGGTGGGAGACGATGACTAGGAGCAGTTTTCCCCCAACTTGAAGATCAGAGACATGCGGCGGTAGTGGAAGGCTCAAGGTTTACAGTACGCACAGAACTCTAATACGTGTTTGGCAAAGTCGCTTTCCAAATAAGTTTGATCTGTTTGTCAAAAAGTCGATGTCCACTGCTTTGGCAGAAGATTGCGCACCCCATTAGCCTGTTCACACAAAGTGGTGTGGTTTTCAGATTTTTTTTTTTCTTTTACAAGAAAATATGAAAAGTGGTCAAAACACACTTTCTGCACACTCTTCTTTACAAAATAGCTTAATCAGAACTCAAAAAGGACAGAGAGCATCTCTGAAATCCAAGGAGTCTCAATTGGATTTGAGTTGAACACCAACACATGAACAGGCTTTGAACTAAAACAGTGTTTCTCAACCTTTTTGGGGCCAGCGCCCCCCTTGTCCATTATTCAGGTCCCTTGAAGGTGTCATCACCAACAAAGATTTTTATAAAATGAATAAAACAAACTTTAATTACCCCATTTAACACTTTTGCCCTGTATAATTCCAGTTTATTGCTCCTTACCTAACCTGGAGAAATCAGTGGTTTATATAGACAAGGGGGTAAAATACAGTACTTTCCCAGCTGAAACAGGAAATTTCATAGGTATGGTTATAGCGTTGTCAATCAAGCTCGTGTATGTGCTGCTCACAACCTCCCCATTTCTCTCTGCTACAGGAAAGCCCTTTCACCACAACAATAAGCACGATGATGATAAGCAATTTTCCTGGAACAGCAAGTCGTTTTGCTGTCATTAGCAGATTTAGCATTGCGCACATGACATTGATTGACAGCATCAAGACCCTCCTCCTGGCTCTGATTGGTTGTTATTGACCAGGAGCGCTGCGTTTCGTCAGGCGGCTCATGGAGGAGGTGGAGCAGATTGTCTGTTTCACATGAGGCCATCAGAACATGACAGTTTCAACAAATATGTAAAAAAAAAACAAAAAAACAAAAAAAAAAAACATTTTTGTAACTTGCATAACTGTGAATTTAATAGGAAAATTACAACTTGTCTAAACCAACATATCTCACTAATCTCACACAAGATGTGTTTGATACTTTTTTTACGCTGCTGTATTGACCGTTTTTGTCCTGTCAGCACTTTGTGATTCGGGGCCTGATCCGTTATGGCTTTGATTTCATTTTTTTTCTGGGATGGACGGATGCACATTTATCTGTGTAAAGCAGTAAAGCCCTTAGTTTTGACGTCATTAAGTTTGTCCTTATCGGTCAGACTGAACCACAATCAGCTATTTAGTGGCAAGGCAGAGTTTAAAAGGCTCTTTCATGGAGACAGGGAGGGCTATTGATCTGAGAAATGTAATCTGAAAAGACTTCTGAGTTATTATTTCTAGTGGACTCTGTGACCCAGTTAGACCATGAAATGGGTCTGTGTGTGTGTGTGTGTGTGTGTGTGTGTGTGTGTGTGTGTGTGTGTGTAAGGGGATGATGTACCTCTTTTTATATCTGACCTCGGTTATGCAACACAAGTTATCCAACATGCTGGGTCAGTGGGAGGGTTACGCCCTGTTGTGAGTCTGTGTTTTTCTGTTTGTGTGAACGGTGACGTGTCTGCGTGCCCATCCCGTGTTTCTTTTTTTTTTTTCTAAAGATAATTTTCACCTCTCTGCATGAGGTGAAAAGTCCTGAACAGCAGACGGACACGTGCAGCTTCACGTCATGGTTTTCAGGAATACGTGGCACACAAAACAGAAGAAAGAGCAAGAGCTTCTGTGACCTACTGTTAGACACAGAGTGTGATGTGATGGTAAGCAGATCCTCCCGGATTAGCCCACGTGTCTCTGGAATAACCGCCGCTCTCAGACTCACTGAGTTTCAGGCCCAGCCGAGGCAGAAACCGTGTCAGCCGGACGCCGCAAGAGGATCGGGACTCTGAGTCTCTTTTTTCGGGGATTAACGACAGTTTTTACGTTTTTTTTTTTTTCTTGTTATTTGCCGATTACAAAGTAACAGATCCAGCTGTAATCAACTTTTCACGGCACATGTTTGTGTCTTCAAAATCTGGGATAATGGGAGCAACTGGGTAATGACGGCAACAACATGTACATTACATCGACGCCGCTTCGAGATGCAGCTGCACGCAACAACATCATGCTATCGTGCTATCCGAGCATGACGATTCCTCCTCAGTTCTCCCTTCCTGTCCCTCAATATGTTATTTAGCTGATTCAACCGTCAGATCGATATAAAGTGCTATTACGCCTTCTCGGCTTTCAAAGTGTTTCGGGAACCCTTGATCATTCATGCAGCTTCTTTAAAAAAAACACCTTCAGAAACGTGGCGTATGGATGCTAACATTAGCAATAGCGATGTCTGTACTCACTAAACTAGCGCTGAGGTGCTAAATTAGGCTGCAGTGACTTCGCTGATAGGCTAAACTCCTCGCACACAACAAGTTAAGATCAAATCTGACACAGTTGGAGGTGTGTGAATGTCTTCGGAGCCTGATCTGTTAGGGAAGTACCTTGGTTTGCATGCAATCCATTCGATCATTTATCAGCGATCAGAATGATACCAACGCTACTGTACACTTTGGTACTCAGAGCTAAGGAGGGCCGGCGCAGCCGTTGCACGGCAACATTTCCGGATTTCATCACCTCCGCCGTTCTCACATGTGAGCACGTCTGGCCTCCTTCGGGGAAACGGGTCTGTCATCGCGCAGGAATCACAGCTTTGGCTGTAAATACTGCTGACGTCTCATATTTCAGGTGAACAAATAACAGCCGAGCCCACGGCGCCGGTTTTCTCCCCTCATGCTAATCAGGACATTTGTAGTTTTAAATCTGTCGGATGGGAAAACGAGTCCCTTCATCCCTCTTAGGGTTTTGGTTTTGTGCCTGGTTTTCTTCACACCTCAAAGCGTGTGGGATGAAAGTGTGTGTGTGTGTGTGTGTTCATCTATATCTTTAATGCTCATCAGAATTCATCTTCTGCAAATGTTTTTTTTTTTCTTCTTCTTCCCAAAATGGCCAGAGCTCCAGCTGTGCGAGGCAGATAACAAGGATGCTGAATCCCTTTGAACGTCACTTAAAAAGAGAATAATTCTTTAAGTACTTGACCCTTTGCCTGGCTAAAGAGAATACATAATTATGCCATTCAAAAATGCGAAACATGACTGCGAGATGTTTAGCAGTAAAGCTACTTCAGAAGTCCTTCTAAGATTTCTTTTTTTTCTGTCTGTCTATAGGCAGGACTTTGAGGAAGCAGTTTCAGGGTTGAGACCTCGCTGGCGTGAAGACTTCACGTCTCACTGATGGAATAAAATCAGCGCCTTCGTGTCTGCCCACATTTTCCTGAAAAGGGAGCGAGTCAAAAGAAAAAGGGCCAGTGCGATGTTTTCAAAAGCTACTTTTCAGGGAGGAGAGTTGTGAAAGAATCGCCTTTATCAATTAGCTGCGTAAAAATCATGAAGCACGAGAGGCGAGGAGGGTGAAAAACAGAAGAGGAAAATTAAAACGCTCGTGAAAGCTACATATTCCATACGGTCCGGTAACATTTGTTGCCGTGGATTGTGCTCAGCTCTCTGCGTATATCCAGCTCAGGAGCCTCCCCGTAGTTTTAATTACCGGCTTGTCAGACTCCAGAAGCTCGTGGGGCTTCAGCATCTTTCATTTAGAGGATCTGCGCGCCGATTCTCTTCAAACTCGCATTTTCTTCTCCCTCAGCCTTTGCCTGTCTTCCTCTTTTTTTTCTTTTTTTTCCCATCCCTGTCAGTTTCCTCTTGTCTTTCTTCCTGGTGACATGACACAACGAAGGGGGGAAAGGAAAAAAAAAAGAAAAAAAAGGCAGGCGGAGCGTGCGAAACGGAGCCGCTACAAACGAGGATTGCAGGGCAATTGCGCGAGAGACAAACATCAACAACTCGCCGCGCGACGGCGTTAGCAGCTGTGGCCGAGCTTGTACATCATCATCATCATCATCATCCTCACCATCATCATAATCATCATCATCATCTTCATCCACAGCGGCGGCAGCTTCCAGATTATATCTGCGGCTAAGTTTAGAGCCTTGACTGAGGGTATCGGTGTTATATATCGGAGAATTGAAATCGGTTTGGTCTCTGCGCTCAAATAGTTAAAAGGACGGAGCGCGAGTTTGAAAAGAAGAGGGAGAGACGGCGTTCTTCACAGACTCTAATTCCAGCACATCCGCCTCGGGGAGCAAACAAAACGGCAAACCTGATGAACTACTGTTACCTAATCCTGCCACACACACACACGCGCACACACACGCACACACGCACACGCATGCACACACACACATGCATGCAGACTATCTCTCTGCATATTGTTCTCTTTTTCAACAGAGTGCTGGCTCTCCATCTTCAATAACACTTTACATCAGAATAACAGGAGATTCTAACCAGAAGAGGTTAAGCTCAGTTATTAGCCTCCACAAAATGCAGAGTGCTGCTTTCAGTCTTTTTCGATATCAGGATTTTCTGTCTCAGACTAAAACTGTGCAACGGAAGGAAAATAACGCCTTTTATTATTATTATTATTATTATTATTATTATTGTTATTATTATTATCATTATTTGTTTTTGGCTTTCCCAAGTTGGTCGGAGTTACAGGTTTACCAGTTCAGTTTTCTCTTCCTTAATCACGAACTTTCCATAGTGAGCTTCGCTGTTTCGCTATTTCTGAATGACATTTTGTTTTCCCAAATCCAGACGATTTAAAAGCTACTTTGTTTCAGCCTTTAAAGCTGCAATATGCAACTTCTACGTTTGTTAAAGCGGAAAAAACAAAGTCTAGATGCTAACCAGTTCTTCTTCCATATATGCGAGGCTACTAACGATTATATTTGCCGTACCGCCATACGTTTGGTTGCGTCTTGCAGATTTTACTAAAGCATACGAAAGTGAATCGTGACCTTTCAAAGGTTAGACGTCATTATGATTGACGGCTGCTGTCCTTCACCGTCTTCTTTCCTCGTCAAAAGGTTTATGACAAAGTGAAAAGTTTGGCTTGTGTGCGTGTCCATTTGTCCACCCTATAATAAAAGCGATGTGAGTTGAGCGATTGTCTGTTTGTTGACAAACAAACACGAGTTACAACACGAGTTAGCGCGCGTGCAGGCTGCGTTGACGTCCATCGTGGTGGACTGAGCCGCTTCCTGAGAAGCGTGACGTCACGTACAAACAGCCTGTTGCTCTAACCAAAAGTTTACTAAACACCAACCACTTGTGCATGTGTTACTAGTTGCCCTCACCTCTCATCTCCGCGGCCAAAGCATAAAGTCCAGTAATTGGATGGACATATGTACCACAAACCCGAACGCTCGCCTCACCGCCCCGCGTGCCCTCAGGCAAGGTCTGAGCATGGATTTTCAAAAACTGTCTCCAGAAGTCCGTGCTCATTGGCAGTGCTGGGGATTTTAATGTGAAATCCAATATTTTCAGGGTCAAGTGATCTCTGACAGCATGTCCGGATGCATTATTTAATGCCAGTGGAGGTTCAGGAAGCAGGAGGATGGATTCAGAATTTTCAGGCAGACTGGCTTGGAAAGAAATAAGAAAAAGGCACACAAGAAACGAGACAATGTGAGCGCTTGCCCTTTAACGATGCGTAGAGCTGAAAAACAACAGTTTTTCCCCTTGTTGTTTGGTGCGGTGGAACATTATGCAACAGATTGAAACTTGGCGTCAAACCACAGAGGTGAAACTGAAAAAGCGATCAGAGGTGGCATTTGAACCCCCGCAGATCCTGTTGCGGCTCTCGCATAAGGTCTCAACATTTTTTTTTATTTTTGTTGCTGTCATGTTCAATCATCTCCCTTAAGATTTGGGTCACACCCCCCCCCCCTCCATTTCCTCCACACCCCGTTCCTCCTCTCTTTCCCGATCTCATCCTGTCCCTCCATCTCCATCCCTCACTCCAGTCATCCGAGGTTTTTTCCCTGAGACGTAAACCATGCTGTTAATTAAAAGATTCCTCAATGGGGCATCTGTGCGGTCACCGCGTTTTCCCCCACCCCCCCGCACGCGGGGCGCTTTGACAAAAACGCATAACTCTACCCATGCATTAATGCATGTATAATCATCCATATACAAAATTACTCCAGGAAGAAGAAGTGGGAAAAGGGGGCAGAAAGATTGATTGTTAATAGTTTTATGACGGATAAACAAAGCGATCGATCAAGGCACTCGCGCTGAATCGCGGATGACGGCGTTGGGGGTGGAATCATTTGTCATCGCACAACGTTAACCCTTCTGAGCACAGAGGATGTGGATTAATTGCGAGATGCCTCAGATTAACGCCTTCGAACGTAACAGCTGCATTGAATAGCGGCGCGCTCACGAACCAGTCTGCCGGTGTTGTACACGCAAGTCACAAACGTGTTGGGTGGAAATAGATAAAGTGCGTATAAAACCTTTATCGGAAAGCAAGAAAACATCTTACTCTCCTAAAAAGTCAAATTCATTATCTATACAGACTGTGCAAATGGCGAAAGACAATAAAATTCACACGTTTACGTTAATGTCTTAATTCTTTCTCTCCACCCGTTTTGGGGAGTCCTGAAACAGTCCCACCAGAGGCCGGATCAGGCCGCCATCTGCAACATCCCATCTGGGTTGGTCTATCATAAACGTTGATTTGGCCAAGAACAGGCGCTCTCTAAACATAGACGCCTTTGCCAATGGAAGCGGTTGCCAAGAGAAGGGAGTGGGGGGAAGAACATTTCCACAGTTTTCAAAGCTAATTGTAAAACATCATCATTAGGAGAGGAGCAGCGTGCCAAGTCAGTCAAATCAACATCAGATGAGGAGAAAGAATCGCGAGACAGGGTTCTGCAGAATAACCTGCGCTTTCAAAACGCCCCATAAAGGTTGCGCAACAGGTTGTTGAGGACGTGATGATGACGATGATGATGAGCAAGAAATGAGATGTTATCTTTCTTGCCTTACAAAAAGAAGTTGTCACTTGTCAACTTTTTCAATTTTCTTGTCAGTCCCAGATGACACTTTCCAGCCAGGATCGCGTTTTGTTTTGAAGGCTAATATGGATTAAAAGTCCGTTTCCATTGCAAAGGTGCGAAAGTATTTTGCTAATGACAAAAAATAAAAACCCACAATTTCCCAATAGCGGTGTTTCCATTACGTACAAAATTAAATTAAAATCAAACGTGAACGAGGATGTACAAGCAACAAGGCATTAAAAATGAGCAGCAATGGATGTAAAGTGACATCGGATTATATTC
Source organism: Poeciliopsis gracilis (assembly GCA_911649635.1). NCBI lineage: Eukaryota > Metazoa > Chordata > Actinopteri > Cyprinodontiformes > Poeciliidae > Poeciliopsis > Poeciliopsis gracilis. Next base: position 2,182,500 of record CAJVRI010000435.1, on the reverse strand, counting down.
CTAATTCAGCCATGATGCTAGTGCTCATCATTCATCAGCCATCAAGGGAGATGTTGCCATCTTATTGAGGTATTGGGGTGACAAACCCCTTATTCTTGGAAGCAGCTACTTATGAGAAAATTGTAGTCGGCCATTTTAGGGAAGAGTGACAGATTCAACACACTGGAATGCCACACAATTTTTTATGATCTGTGCAGTGTTGTAAGAGCTCTGGTGGAAAGAGCTGCACATTGTCCAAAAAAAAAACAAAAAAACAAACACAAACCATCATTGTCCTGTTGTCTTCTTTGTTGTTTCTGCCAGTAGTAACATCCGGCTTTCGATCATGTGACTTGTGTGATGTGAAAAAGTGTTTCATTGCAGTTTTGAGAAATGGCTGGTTTGTGAAAGTGAACCACAACAACTGAAAATGTACAAATGTTGCAACTTTGGTCCCCAATCAAACCAAGTTTACTTAACAACATCCCAAGTTCCTCTTAAAAAATACTGTTCAAAGTTTACGAAGTGCAAGGAGTGATTTAAAAATATTAGCGATTCAAAACGTGCTTTGTTGATTACAGAACCACCTACATGGACCTTTATTGCACAAATATCGATCAGTTGTCTATACTCACCTACACTTGCAGGATCAAGGTGTCTATCTCCAATGGTCATTGAATGAGAAGCGGGATTCACCTTGGATACGTTTCCAGTCCATCACACAGCAACATATAAACACACAAAAGACAAAACTACATACAAATGCACAAACTTCTGCTTAAGGTCCCTTGGGAGACACAAATGACCCAGTCACGTTTTTATACTGTAGGGTGAAGCTGGAGTACCAGGAGAGAACCCACACATCCAAAAGGAGAACATCTAAAAAGATCCCGGGCCGGGATTCAAACCGAGGACCTTCTTGCTGTAGCAGAAACATATGCTGCATTTTTTTTGTTTCTGAGAAATCGGTGGTTAACGAGGAACATGACAGTTACGTCAGTCATGTATTGATGCCAGAACAAGACTTCTGACTCTGTCTCTCCTACTTGATATTTCATGCTCTGATTTGACTGAGAGCAATGAACCTTCCCTCCAGACAGCAGGAGACTGGGGAGACATTGATCTGTGGATCCATACTTGCAGTTGATAACCAATTCTCTCTGCTGAACATTACTATAGGTAACTAATCAGTTCTCTGCAGGATGCTTCACACCCCTGTGGGGTCACTTTGCCTTACCTGAAGCCTTTCTTTCAGGTAATAAGGAAATGTAGTATTGCATAAACCTGGTGTAGACAACCGCAGAGGACTAAGATAAACAATTTGCAACAGAAAATCTCAGTGTAGCATTTCCCAACGTGTTCGCCTGCCTTTTAGCCAATAATGGCGGGGACAAGGGTTAACTGCTCTCTACGCACATAAAGATTTCTTCGTGCATCTAAAAGATGAACCGAAAAATGGACATGCTAGACACGGAAAAGTAAAACGAATCACCAACGTTGAAACTCTTATGAAGAATAGATGATCAATAATTCACCACAGACCTCCTACCTGCTTAGACTGAAAACTCATTCAAGATACTAAATAAAATCAGAATCAGCCACGAATGGAATCAGTTTTATTTTAAAGATCATGATTGGTCAAAAGACTGCAGTCAGTGCAAAACTAGCAATTGTGCTACTTTTTGTTGGTCTCCAACTCAAATTGGCATTTGTACTTAATTGAACAAGCCAGCATAAGTCTGTGGGCTATATAAAGCATCAGTACTTAGAGACACAACATCATTGTCAGATATTGAGATTTCACCCAATCAGATCTGCCTTTTTTTTTTTTGAGCTCATTAAGGAATGAGCTGTTTCAGTCCTTGTGTCACGATTATGAAAATAAGCTGCTGCTGGCCACGTTTACTTTAGAACCTCAGACACACGGTGGTACGAACAATCGTCTTTGACTGTGAGTCAGACCCAGAAGCAGAAGAAGTGGCGCCTCCGGAACAAGCATCAAGCCACAACCACTGAAGAATTAAACCTGCGGATCTGACTCATGTTTATATTGTTATTGATTCAAAGCTTGAGGTTCTATGTTGCCATGACGTGAAGTCCAGCAGCCAACATGAGAATAAGAAAATGTTGTTTTTTTTCCCACAAACGTGACCTTTTTTATAAGATATATATTAGCGAGGTTAGAGGAGAAACACTTCTCTCAACGTGGACAAAAAAAAATCCAGACAATGTTGGTGATATCCAGCATCTTTTGACAAACTCTTGGTCTTTTCAATGCATCATTTTCTGTTCCAACAGTGAATGCGCCAATATTGTGGGTAATGCAGCTGAGACACAGGACAAGCAGAGGCTAGCAGCTATCGCTCTGCGTTAGCCGATGCTAAATGACAAATCAGGTTCATGCTGAACAACAATCCAAAACACACAACGCATCACTATGTACTTACACGGCCATCCTCTTGCAGATCAACAGAACCTTCCTTCAATCCAAGCCTTTTGGTAAATCCTCCCATGTTCTCTTGGTAGTTTTCAAAAGACTATTTTCTAAATTGATCTGCGCAAACTACAACTTTCTTTGGCATCATCGTAGGGCCATTGCAAGCAAAAATAAAATGAAGCCACGCAGCTCTGTTCTCAACTGGGAGAACTGCATGGACAGATGATCTGCATTGCAGCCGATAGCGAAATATTTTTCTTTTCCAGCAGCCATTGTACAGCATGAATCCAGCAGGACAAACTTAGCGGTGACTTGTAATGAAGTGGGTGGAGATATACTTAGGTTGCCAGGTAAGGGCCCGAGCTTGGCTTCAGGTTGCTAGGTAAAAAATTGTGATGCAACAATTTGAAGGTTTTTGAAACAGGTCGTTTTGCAGACTCCAGCACCAACTTATTCCCAAAAAACAGCTAGGTTTTTTTTTTTCTAGAAGCAGGAGATTCACAAACAGAAGGACAGAACCATGCAAAAAAAAAGTGAATTTTGCATAATAGTGAACATTTAAGGAGTTGAAATGTATTTTTGTAAAGTACAGTAGGTGGCACCACATTTCAAAGAAACTGCAGCATTTGATGCACTGGGGAATGAAATCAGACACCCCCTTTTCTCCACACTGTGGCCCGTCTTATGATGTGAGCCACATATTTTGAGGAAGTTCAATTGCAGTTGATGTAGAAGGTTTTAAATAAACATCAAGTCTCGAATATTTTATCTCCAATATTGGGCATATGAAGGAAAAAAAAAAAACAACCTATGTTCAAATGTTTCCACCATTTTCTATCTATTCAGATGGCAAAATATTTTCTTTTCATACATCTACAGTCACTACCTAATGGTTAATGTAGTCTAAAATAATAATAAAAAAAAAAGCCTACAATAAATATTGCTGCCATCAGTAACAGCCAGCAGTATAATAATCTACACTGACAAGCCTATGTTACCCAAAATACTTATTCTGGCACCATTGGAAAATTTGCATTTATATTGGACGATTTTCTTTCATGTGCACAGGAGTGGTACGGTGGCAAAGTGTTTTGGTGCTGAAAAATGGGGTGGGGGGGGTGAAAAAAAAACACAGCTATGGGCAACACAACCCAAACGTTGTGATGGCGGATGAAGCAAACGGAGGCCATGCAGTCGGGACGCGGTAGACGGGACGTCAAACCGTCGGCTCTGTTTCTGGACGCACCGCAGGCCAGTTCCCTGCACCAGGTGAGGCATCCAGCAAGAGCGAAGGCTGTTGACGGTGAGTCAAAGTGACACGCTCACATCACACTTCTTACGAGCCAAAAATCCCAAACCACGGCGCGCCGGTCCTCCGCCACACAGCACCTTCGGTTTCATTCCGGTGTCATCACCCGGATTCCCCCTCTCCCCCTGTAACTTGTTTGCCTCACCGAAACTCGACTCCCCCATTATTCCCACCTCATCCGTCCAAGCTAACGCACATAAAAGGAAGCGAGAGACGGGTTTGTGAGGAGGAGTGCTTTACAACAACGGTGTTTGCGAATGTTCAAACGCTTCATCTCCCCCTCTTCCTCCCAGGCAACTTTCTATTGATCATATAGGGATCAGTGGCTTTTTATTTCTTTTGTGTTTAAAAAGCAGCGCTGGACGTTTATGGTGGGAGGGAAACTAATTAAACGGTCTAAACAAAGAGATCTTGGACTAATCACCGGTCCGACCGCGTCATGAATACCTCATCTGAAGCAGTTTGCTTTCAGAAAGTCAGCCTGAACCTCTGACTTCTCCCTCAGCAGAAGAAGTCGACCGATGAATGTTTTCTTGTTTTGTCTGAAGATTTTTGGAGTTGAGCCAAAGTTTTTATCAACTCTCCTTGCAGAGTTTAAGTTTCTCCAACATGTTTCCTTCCACAGGAAGCAACAATGACATTTTGGCTAACCAGGCCCGATAGGGAAGCTGTGGGGTGAGCTAAAGATTAGGGCGATGGCAGTGAGGCCGTCCATCCTTAAAAGTACACAGTCCATCATCAGAGGCAATCAAAATACCAAGAGAAACGTGTAAAGACAGTTATTATGAGAGCGTGATTGCTGTAACTCCAATATTTTTGGATATTTAGCTGCACCAGCTTTAAAAGAATCGTACACTGGTCTTGGACAAGGTTCACGAAACGCGACACAAAATGTTCAGGCTTATTGATTTCTGTGCCTGGAAACATCACTGTAATGCATATATTCTTTTTGTAAAGATTAATTGTGTTTCCACCAGGGGTCACTAACCTTTCTGAGACTGGGAGCTGCTTCACGGGTCCAGAGTAACACGTAGGGCCACTTGTTTGATACAGACATCAATTTTCTTGGCTCAGCATTTATAACAATAACATATATGGTTAGCTTAGCATTGGAACAATTTACATAAGTGACGAAACCTCAAGATCACTTCCTTTATCTGAATGTTCTACCCGTTTAAAATGAAAAGCTGTAGATGTATGCACTAATCCTTTTACTAGAACATCCAACCCGTTAAGAAATATTTTAAATACCGAGGTGTTTGTAAGAATAAAACGATATCAGGTTTTCATTGGACATGCAGTCTGAGGCGCTCAGTAGGAGCGGCAGATGTCTGCCAACCGGCGACCTGCCAGAACCGCGCACACGGTGAAGAGCTCAGCCGTGATCCAAACGACCGCTGTTAGAACTACGAGTGGGATCAAACTCCACTCATTCATTTTGAGCTCACAGAAAAAGCGACAATCCACCAAATAAACGTAAACTGACCAGTGACATTTAGGCTTTGACGTGCCCTTTGACCCCCACAGACACGCTACGCACAAGATGTTTTGACACAAGAGGATTTTGGGGGGGGTTTCCGTATAATTTTGCTAAAGAAAGTTGAATAATAAAAAGTCCGGAAGTTGTTCTTTTCTTTTTTAAAGGAAAATCTCAAGGTACGCAGAGTGGGTAGAGCTGCAGGCGCTGCTGCCCTCTGATAATGTCCTGCAGGCGTCTGCGCATAATTCTGAACTATAACACAGGAAAACAGTTGCATAGATAAAGCAATTTATCTTGGACCATATTATAATTCAGTTTAAAAAAAAAAATCTAAAAATAAACAAATGTTATTTCAAGGTAAAAACACTTAATTGAATAGATTTTTTGGCAGTGATCCCTAATGACAACGGCTATTTTTAGAACTTGGTTTACACACTGTCCCTATGAATAATTTTTAAAAAAATCTAACAAATAATATGTCATTTCAATGGCTCATTTTTCACATTGCTTCTAGTTTCTTTGGGTTAGAAAGTGATGAAAAGGCCTTTTTTTTTTTTTTTCCTTCTTTTCGACTCACTTCTGAATGAATGACATACCAACACATGACTAATAAACATGGCTGGTCTTTGGAGAACACCTTTCCAGACATTCGCTCTCCAGCCTCTTGGGGCAGAGCGGCGTTGGACCGACGTCAGCCGTCCGGGGTCAGCTGCCGTGTGGCAGAAAAGAGGATGGTGCGGTTTATTTACACCTGTGAGGAAAATGTTTTGAAGGGTTGTCATTTCGGGGGAGGCGCGTCCGCGGCGACACGGCGGACCAAAGGTGCCAGGGAGTTCTCCGAAACCAAGTCACACGTTTGAGCTTTCGACTCGCCTCGGAGAGTGATGGATGGCTAAATTGTTCCTGGCGGATGTCCACGTGTAGCTTCGCAGCTCGCTGTCTTTCCATTCACCTCTGTCCTCCCTTCCCCTCGCACTCGTTTTCCCTCCCTTTTCTCCGGCAAAGAGAAGCCGGGGATGTGAACGCTCACCTCTTTGCCAAGCCTCACAGCTCCCCTGGCACCACACTGCAACATAACACCTTCCAAAAAACCCCCTCCTCCTCCTTCGCCTCCTCCAGCCCTCCTTCGCACGCCTTCCCCCCTTTTTTTTCCTATCACAGCTGGGCTGAACAGCATGTTTGATTCCACAGGAGCTAACTCTGCTAGGTTTCGCCCTTTATGGGTTTTCAAGGCCGATATTAATGTTTTTGGAAGGAAAGCGCTGACAGCAAAAAAACAACAACAAAACAAAACAGAGGGATCTTCACTCACTCTTTCATCGGTTGTTCTGAAGCTAAAGAAAAGCTGAGAAGAAGCATCAAACCCTTAGAAAAAAAAAGCCAATTAAAACAACTGTAATTCATGCAGCTGAAACAGCAATTCCTAAAGGCTTTTTTTTTATTTGATGTTGGTAATCACTTCCTTTTCTGTTTTTGTGGATCTTCAGTTCATTCAGCCGAGCATAACTGAGAGTAAAAGTGTAAAAGACACCATCACCCAACATCCATTCATTTTCATTTTTTTAAACCAGCAAAGGTGGTTGAGAATATTTAGACGGAGCACCAGTGCAGTTTGACTCCCGCATATTTGCCTTTTAGTTTTCGTGGATTCAACTTTTTGCTAGCCTGGCCTTGCTAGCGTTCACCTCTCTATTCTCACCTCCCTCCAGTGCTCAGTCTGGACTTCTTCCTACTGAATTTCAACCTGGCAAATTAACAAACAGAAAAAGAGGTTGTGAACTATTTTTGAATTGCAGTCTGGCTGTAGTTTAAGCAATGTCAGCAAAGAAATGAACTGATTTCTGGTAAGCTTCATAGCGTCAAAGTAGTGAATTATATTCCTAATGGCTAACGGATAGCAATTTTAGGTTTTTTTTTTTGTTGTTTTTTTTGTGATTTTTCTGTGTTTTTTTAATGTATTTAGCAAGACTTGTTTGTAAATGAGAATGAGTTTCAAGAGATTTTTCCTGTACAAATAATGGACTATATTTATATAGGTAAAAGTTTAAACTTCAACAAAGTCCACGACTCGTTTCTCATGGAGGTATATTTAGGTATATTTGATGTTTGAGCTTTAAAATGAGAAGCTATAAGTGTTTTTAGAGAAGGTCTCAGCTATTCACAGATGAGTATGGTACTCCCTCTCCGCCCTAAATTTCTTTTTGATCGTTCATCTTTTACTAAGTGTGATTAATAAAAGTCAGTGATCAGTGATGATTTGAGATTCTAGGCATTAAAAAAAAAAATAAAAAATCGCCTGGAAGATCCAAGTGAAACTAAAGATGGACAACTTTCTAGCCGCATTTGCTTCCTCCTCCCAAAGAAAAAGAAGCCAAATTTGGTCAGCACTGAAATCAGCTTGCTTTCAACAGGATGTTCTCTCTGGCTTTTATTTCTCGCCCAGTCTTTTTACCTTCCACGTTTCTCCACCGCAGCGATGACAGTTTTATCAGTTTAGCCACGCTTGCCATCTCCGCGACTGCTGGGCCGCCCTCCAGTCCTGCCTCCGCTGTGGCTCGGCTCAACTGAAACCAGACACTCACACTCGTGTATCCATTGCGTAGGTCCGCTGTTGCTGCCGTGGTCAGACTGTGAAACCATACAGTGTGAGCTGAAACCCGGCCAGGTTTAGCATATGGGACCCACTTGCCAAAAAACTTCAGCAACATCTCAGTCTCTTCCAACATTACGGAACAGAACGTACAGAACGTTCTGTGCCATAAAGGATATTCAGCATCGTTACAGCAGAGGTTAAAGAAAACACATTCTAGAATGAAGTAGGTTATTTTATGAGTGTTATTGTATCTACATCACTGCAGCAAAAGAGTACTTCAAAATGGCACAGTTGTAACAAAAACTTGCTAAAGCTGTAGTATGTGACTTTTATCAAAAAAATATTTTTACATATTTGTTTTAATTATCATTATGTTCTGAAAATCTGAAATAAAAAAATTGAGCTCCTCTGCCTTATCACAGTACTAACTTCAGAAACACATAGTCAGAAGCAACCAATCAAGAATCAGGCTAAGGCTAGTTAGCATTCGCAGCAGAGCATAAGCTGTTTTCCTGTGACGGTGAGTCATTTCTCCACTAATAGCACATTGAACAGCGCATACACAAACATGATTGACAGCACTAAGACCCTCCTCTATGCTCTGATTGGTTGTTTTTGACCAAAAATGCAGTAGTGGAGAAGCTTGATTTTTTTTTTTCTTTTCTTTTTCACAGATTATCAATTTTATTTTTTACTGTCATCGTGGTGATTAACAAATATGTAAAATACTTTTTTTTTTAAATAAAAGTTACATACTGCAGCTTTAACAACATCTTCAAGACAAGAAAGTTGTTTTGCAGCGGCATCGTTCTCAAAATTGTTATCAAAGTACCAAAATATGTTTTTAATCATAATTTTGATGATCTGCTTTATAACGGCATCATAACAAACCTATTTCATACCTGCATTACTGCAATGAAAATCTTGTTGTACACCAGGATTACTGGATCAAAGTGGTAAAAAAGTAAAAATAGCAGGTCAATTGTAGTTTTTTGTTGAACAGCTCATTGAAGTTTAAACAGTGTCATTATGTCTTGAAGTCATCCCTAGAAGTGCAACAGCATTGTCCTCTACCGTTTAAAGATAGCTTCGTCTTTTTATAGTCCACTGCAGACTTGCACATTCTATTTCAGATGTCCCAGGCTAACATCATTGTTTGTTTTAGCTAGGTTAACCTTCCCCCATGTATTTATAGGTGCGGGGGCCTGGAGAACGACCACAGTAGATCCATAAATAAGCTGCCAGGGCCTCCAAGTGCTCGTCCTGACCAACAAAAGCCCAGTCATTTCACAGGCCATTACTCGGTGCTGCTCAGGAGACCGGCAAGGCAAGGGAGGGTCTTTGAGGCAGAGTCAACTCGGTGGGAGGAAAACGGAGATGTTTTGATTAATAATACATATGGTGATTTGTTTTATGAGACCAAAGCCTGTGAAAATGTGAGGGGAGTAGATTGAAAACAACCAACTTCTATCATTAGCGCATGAAACCGTTTGTAGCGGTGGCCAAGCAGAATGTTTCACAGCCTGGAGCTGCAGTTTATCCCTTTGCAACGTGCACCTCGGTTTGTCTCTCTGAACTTTTGGCCCCTGAACCCTGCTGGAGGTCCGGGCTCGTGTCGGCCGGCTCCTGAAATAACGGCGAGGCAAAACCGTAGCGCATTTGCACAGGCTCTCAAAACCCATCCGTGACCTCGGCCTTTACCAGAGTGTGTGCGCTGTGTTTTCTCGTCACCTCTTATCTCTGCCTCCACAGGCGCAGTGCAGAACGCCAGGCAGCGCAGGCCACAGCCAGCGCACTTCCACAGCCTCCATTCGCTGGCAAGCCAGACCTCACTGCTCCGAGGAAACGGCACCCTCCAACACAAACAACTCGTCAGCCGCAGCCGGCTTCGGCGCTGACCGTTAATCCCGGCGAGGCACGGGCACCGAAACGCCCACGCCGTTTTTTGAGAACTGGGGGCTTTCGTCTTCGCCTCCTCGTTTTAATCCGGCTTTTCAGAGACATGAAATATTCAACGGCATTGTTTCGCTGGGGCCGTCGAACAGTGGCATTTGTCCTAAATATTGCTGAGCTCATTTACCGGGTGGCGACAGTGATGATTCCATAAAGCACGGGAATGGAGAGAGTTGTCACGTGGATGTGGCGGAGCGCCGGAGGCTCGTGATCTTAAATCAGACGGGAGCCCTGCCGGCTGGCACAGAGGGGGCTCCGGTGGAGCAACTACAACTGCTAATTTGTCTCAGAATGGCCCTTTACAATTTCCAGAGCACCAATAACTGTTGGTTGAAGAGATGTTTTATATTTTACGAGTCAACCCTAACGACCCGTGCTGCGTGTGGTGGGGTGAGATAGGAGTATGGAGGCCATATCTTTGCCTGTTCAGGTAATACTTACAATTCGCATGCATTAGCTTTCCGTGGCTGCACAGAAAGCTAATGCTTTACAGAGCAACAGAGGCATAGTTATGCTCAGATATTGTTGAATTGATTTGCTTCATTTTGAATTTGTTCATGCATGGTGTTCATACTGGGTTTCAAAGATATAATTGTGCAATTTGACATTTCAAAAATAAATGTGCTGAATGAAAACATGGCAATTTTGAGAAAAAAAATTATTTTTTTTAAAAAACATGTTTTTTGGGGGGCCATATTGAAATTGATTTATTTCACAAATCTGCAATGGAAACAAGTTTTTCGCGTCACACATGATCCACAACTGGATTTTGAAACAAGCGCAAACCACAACAAAGATGACGACAGGAAGTAGCTTGATGATGACTTCACAGGATGTTTTTTTTTTATCGACTTATCACCTGAACAAACTTATTTACGCGTGATTTTAATTGGGTTTCTTATTTCGTGGAAACACCTCAATTATGAAAATTGTTGTTGTTTTTTACATTGGCGGAAAATGAAAGCTCTGCACACATTTGTAATGGAGACAGATTGAGTTGCAACATTTATTGAGATGTCTTGAAAATCTGTGGTAACATTGTTTAGCTGATTACGAGACATAAGCACCAGTATTAGATTTTAGGGCAGTTGGTACTAGAATGTTAGTTACCCTAATGTTTATAAAACAGCTGCTGCTAAATATTTCAAAATTGGAGATTGTCGTCTTGTTTCACTTCGTCAGCATACAAAGAAAAGGTTTCATCTTAATTGCCTTCATGGTTTGGCAACTACCAGTTGATATCAGTGTTGAATTCAGCCATAGGAGGAACAAAAGTACCAAACGACACACAGAACAAAAGAGATTGGTCAAATCTCTCAACCCGAGAGTCAAGTTTCATGCAGAGTTCCTAGGAAAGAGTTTTACAGCTCCATAATGTCACAGAGGTACAAAAACATCAGCATAACAGAGTTTTCTCATTTTTTTTCTTTACTCTGCATTGGGAAAGACATGCATGTTTACACCTTGTATCTTGCAGACCAAGTAAAAGACTACATCTTTAACCGTCCTGGAGTTTTAGCACGTTGCTCCAAAGGCGCCTGGCAGATATCACGGCCGGACAGTGGGGAAAAGGGGCAGTCGTCCCATCGGACCTAAGAACCAGGACTCTTTGAGGAAAACCTTTGAAATAAGAGCTGTTGAAAAACAACAAGTGTGGTTTGATGTCATACAAAGTATTTTCTGCCTGACATTTGGCATTATACACTTGATTTGGCTGTAATTTCTTGCTGTATATGAGATAATTCTTCACAAGAAAAGTGGGGAGATAATGGTAACCGATACCAACACACACACACACACACACACACACACACACACACACACACACACACACACACACACACACACACACACACACACACGCAGTCAGAAATTCCAATCCGCGCCATACGTCTCTTCATACAGCGAAACAGCAGTCATTAGAAGATGTAATGGATTAGACATGGATGGAGCGAAGGGAAGGCAGGGAAGAGAGAGGAGAGGGGACAAGCCGAGATCGAAGTGATAGAGATTGGCAGATGGGTAAAATGGATTGGATAGACCACTACGGATGAGAAGACAAGACGGAAAGCTGATGCCTACCACGGCACGGGGAGATAATAGAAACTGATTGCAAAAGAATCAACAAGGTTGCAATCATTCCAGGTTGCAGTATAGCAATAATATGATTGGTAAGGCCCCCGGAGCTGCTTCAAAACCCAATTGTCTCTTGAGAATTTTCTTCCAGGGCATCAACAAGTTCTGAATGTAGAAAGAATAATTGACAAGGTGACAGAGATTTTATTATTATTTTTTTTTTTTTTCCCCCTTAAGATGGAGCTGGAGAGACGTGTGCCAAGAATCACTTCTTGTTTTCAGGGATTCTTGTCTCTTCTGTGTGGCCTTCTCCTCAAAAAGCGGCCGTTGTGTTTACGCCTCGGCTCTGTGGCTCGGGTTCGTCAGAGGGAGCTGCTGAGAAGCTGCAGGAGACAAACAGGATGTCTGTGGGAGGACAGATGAGAGAGGGGCGAACCTGACGAGGAAGTTTGCGCATGAGTGTGTGTGCATTAATCCCAGGAAGGACTTCCTCTGGATCCGAGCTGCCTGGGAGTTCTGTGGGAGTCGGTTCCAGACGTTTGGAGAGGCGGGGGAGAGGCGGGGGGCAGGGGGGGGAGTAGGAGAAGAGTGAAAGACGAAAAGAACGAGCTCGGCATAGGGCAAGAAGAACGAGGGAGGGAGAAGGATCAAGGGCAGAGGCAGTATTGAATCCCACTTCAAAAACATGAACGCACAGAGAAGCCACCCACACACACTGAAAGGGTGCAACAGCAACAGCCTGAACAGACTGCTTTAATCAGTTTCTCCAATTGACTGACTAAGCAAACGTCATCTGATCCTAAAGCTGACTTTTAAGACCACACTAAGGCTTTTGTATCCACTACGGCCTATGGCGGAAAAACCTCAACAGGATGAAAGTTGCAAACTGACCAAACGACTGAGACTGTTTTTGCTCAAGTTATACTGAAAATCGCACACTTTGATTCTTCCCTCAGTCACAACTCCAACACCGAAGAGAGTCGTGGTTTGAGCAACCAGAAACACTTGGAAATGTTGCCTTCGCCAGATAAGCATCTGGTTTTCGTTTCAGTCTCTGACAAAACTGTTCAGGATCAAGTCTGCAAGCTGAAAATAATGATAACTGAGGGCGTCTTTATGACAAATTCCCGTCTCCCAACAGACGATGAAATGGTTATTGATTATAATAATTGAATTTTTATGTGACAACCCTGACAAAGAACTCCCATGTTCTGAATGCCGTGTCTCAGACACTCGTGGTACAAAATGGTATTTCAGCAAACACCACAAAGCTTTAAGTGGAGCTATAATTTAGACTTTATAACTGTACAGTGATGCATTTAAGGGTGTATTCACACGACGACAGTCATTCTGGACCAAAAAACTCAGTTTGTGTTTTTTTTCGCTTGGTGCGGTTTGCCTTCAAATTGCGCACCAGACGGAAACACAGAGAGAGAGAGCACAGACTCAAAAAGGAAAAAAAAAATTGTTCGGTGTGTTTCTGTTGTATACATTTATGCTGTCCTTTCAACTGCAACACCATTCTGAATGTCAAGAGCAGCTCACACAACCCAGGTTTCGCAATGCGAGCCAAAACGTCCCTGTACGAGACGAGATGCTCTGCGACATGCTAGCATTAGCATTAATAAGCAGAAAACTCTAGATCAGGTACAGTTTTAGTACAATCAGTACATGATTCGATGCCAAGGAACAGTGGCTCATGAAGTCCAAAAAGACTTGTGTTTCCTGTAGTTACTCTGGATCAAGGCCGGTCTGTGAAGGTTTGTAGGGACTGGTATACTATCTAGAGTATATCTTGTCTTTTGTCCCTTCTTCATAAGGTGTGAAGATGCTTTTCTTCAGCTGGTGAGAGTTAAGATTAACAGAGCCTCTATGCTGAATACTTATGTATTTAATGACACTACACGAGCTCCTTCTGGACATTAAACCTCCAGCTATCGGGGAACTGTAGAGCTCCAGTTAATGTTGGATTTATGTGAAGTCTTCATTTTGAAGTGGAAACACCTAATGCAGTGAGATCATCACATGTAAAAATTAAGCCTGAGAGTCATAACCCACATAGAAAAGTGCAAGCAGAAGCACATTATCTTCTGATTTGCCTCATTAGCCGAGACATTTCCCCTGATGATTTCACAGTGAGGTCATCGGAGTCCGCAGCGACATGAACTACGCTTGAGTCAGAGAATTACGGGAGCTTTTAGATTCCGAAAGCTGAGCACATTCTGCACGTGAATTCTTCAGAGACCGCGCAGTCGCATACGGGAGGAACTACAATGCTTCCGTCTGTGTATTTAAAGCTGAATGCATGGAAAAAACCTCAAAGGCTTGGACTCCGCTTCAGTGATTCGGGGTTTCGCTTAATGCTTCCCCACCAGGCTCCTTGCAGCGCTGACGCGCTGTGGAATAATTCCTGCAAGATGAATCGATCTGAGAACGAGAGCGATCGCAGTTCATCATCAGAGTGTGCATTCCTCATCCCGGATGTAATTCAAAGCAAATAAAAAGGGAAGGAAACAGCGTGGAAAGTTCACCTGAGATCTTCCACACTGTAAATCGTAGCATTGTAATCGAAGGAGATGACTTGACTTTTTAAAAGTTACACTCAATTAAACCAAGTCCAGTGAATGTCTGGTGTGTGGTGAACTACAGAGTTGACTTTAATCAAAGACATTATATGGATTTAACTTTTTTTTATTTTTATTACATAGTTATATAAGCTCTCTATTTAAATTTAAGGTGAGGATCCTTTGAGGTAAAACCATTTTAAAAATTAACTTAGTAAATCTGAAGTAATGTGAGAAAGACAGGTATGTGACAGTGAGAATTTGTCAGCATGGTATCCCACAATGCATTGTGCCACCAGGAGTAGCAACTAATTATGTTTTTGTCACAAACATTCATTTTAAGATGTTTAACCCTCTGATTCATGACATTTTGACTATACAGTCTTCTAGGAGTGGGTATTTAAATCAATGTGTTTTGATGCTACTTTCGTCACTTTGATCCAAAATACTGTTTAGTATGATACTTTCTGCTGTGTTTTATTTCACACAAGTATTGAAATATTTTCATTTTTCACATTTTTAAGCATTTCAAGAAGAAATTGTAGAACATTCGTGGCGATTTGTAGAACATTTATAAAACGAAATGACAACATCAGTCATTTTACAACAGTAATGTTGGAACAATGTCAGTGCCCATATGTGTGTGTGTGTGTGCATGTGTGCGTGGATGTGTGTGTGTGAGCAGAGGGAGAAGGGGATAGGAAGAGCACGTTTCTTGAAACTAACTCGCTAACACTGCAACTTTTTTCAAGCAAATTTTCAACTTTTGGAGCTCAGAAAGGTTCCTGTTGTTTTTTTTTTTTTTCTTGAAACCTCCTAAGATCAATCTGAAAATGTTGAGTTTTTGTTGTAAATTTCTACCTCTTTCCTACTTTTCCTAATTACAGGGATCCTAATGTTCCTTGAAAAACTCAAAAAGTTTGAGGCAAGTCTAAGTTTTACAGTGCGCCCTCACAAGCAACTTCCCCCATATGTGTCATGTTAAAACATATGACTTCTTCCACCAGGAGGTCTTTAAAGCTTACGTAACTGGTAGAGGCCACACAGCTGTCCTCTAATTAGACAGAGGAAAAATCTGGTCAGTGAAACGTTGTGTAATATACATATATATATACACTCCGAACTCCCTGGTGAATTCCGCCTCTCGGTTTCCTCATGTGTCAGGCAGAGCTCTGGGTACCACACGCATACCCACGCCATCAGATGTGTGCTTACTCATCATCGCGGCGCCACATCAGAGGAGCCTCGCGCACAATGCACTTGTCTGCCAGCCAAATGTGGGGAGACCACAGCAAGGGGACCAAAGAGACCGCAGAGCCCGACCTTCCCTCTCCCAGGCCGACCTCTTGAGTCATTTTCTATTACGGCGTCAGAAGCGTTTGAGGCTCGGAGACTTGATGGTTGCAGTCTCGCTGGCCGCGTGTGAAACGCGCCGTCTCTGCTGCGAGCGCGCCCATCAAGAGAGGGAGAGTCGACGAAGAAAAACACCAATTTAACACTTATCCTTGGCATCCGATGTGTCTATGTGTGTATGGGGTGGGGGGGGGAGAAGTGCCCCTAAAACTAAGAGCGGTGCACTTGTGAGACGTCAAACAAATCTGACAAGGTTAATCAAAGCTTGTTACTTTCTTCCCCCCCTGCTAAAACCAAAAAAAAAAAAATAAAATAAAAATTTCAGGACCAACGTTCTGCAGAACCAATTACCTCTCTTGAATAAAAGGCCGCTCGCCTATCGAGAGTGAGCCTGCTTAACACGGGGTCAAATGCAATTCGCCGTCCCGCCGCTTTCAAAATAACATATCAGAGTGTTGCCACTTCCATTTGCGACAGTAATGTGCACCTACTAAATTGCACCGCCGCCTTCGGCGGCTGACAACGGCTAATTGTGAGTGTCAAAGTGATCCGCGTGTGTCTCGCGATGATGGCGCGTGATTAAAAATCACCTGTGCTTCTCCTCGGATGTTTGATCTGGAATTTGCCGCGCAGCGGCTGTAAACATATACTTTAGCCCGAGACAAGGTGCTGGGGAGGAGTAGCTCTTTGATTGAGAAAAAAAGAGAGAGATTGCTCAAATCGAAGCAGTTAGACGAGTGAAGCCTGCGAAACATTCAAGCGTCTCCAAGTTTTCCACGTTTTGTCACGTTGGTGTCACTTACTGTTTGATGGAACATCGCAAACAAGAGAATGATTATAAAAAAAAATGTAAAATCTGAAGGAAATGTGACTCGCATAGGTATTCAACATTTTTTACTTGGATACCTCTAAATGAATAGGTTCACCAGTGTTGTTCGCTTGTTGTATACTTGCCACTTGCTTGACAAAACACAAGTAGAAAAAAAACGAGAGGAAACAGATTTCACCCACTTCAAAATAAGAGCATGAATGGAAACGGCTAACTGCTTTAAAAGTTCAGCCGGCAAAAAAACTTCAATGCAGACGATGAACTTTATTCGATTGGACGTCTACTAAACCACCAAGTAAACCAGTGATTTAGAATTGAATGAAATTGATTTAGCGGAGGTTAGCAAAGAACCGGTAAAGTTACATTAGCTTCGTTAATAGCATATTAGCAGGTGTGTGCCCACTGCCGTTTTTCCATTAGCAAGCTTCTCCTAACTCAGCTTGACTTATACACACACACATACTAAGGTTTTACTCTACTTGAAGTACTTTGCTTAACAATAGTCAAACGTTTCATATTGACCAATATAATCATTTGATTGGCTCTCCAATACACGACAGGAAGTATTGAAATAAAAGGAACATTTTTAAACCAGGCCTGGTGAAATATACTGAAGATTACAGACTGCAAACTGGGAAACGGTTCAATGGGCTGGACTATTTGTTTGAAGCTGTAAAAATAAATAAATAAATAAATAAAATATTCCTCAGAATGCAAGAGATAAGTGGCAAAGATTTCCTCCAGTGGATCGTTCAGAAAACCATTAGCTCTGCTGCTGGCAGAGGGCAAACACAGAACCATAGAGGAAGACTTTGGGGTATAGCTTGGCTCTGATCACCCACTGTAATGACCAGGAAGATGTGTGTGTGTGTGTGCGTGCGTGCGTGCGTGTGTGTGTAAGATGATGACAATGTTTTTTTTTCTTTCCTCCCATGACTACGATTAGAGGTTGTCAGCCATGTTTTTACTAGACCTGATGGGTAATTTCACTCTGTAAGATAGCTTGGACTTGACAACCTCACCATCAAAAACACACACACATATTAATCTCCTATGAACGATGAAAGCAAAAGCCGAACACACACACACACACACACACACACACACACACACACACACACACACACACACATGCACATCCATTTGCAAACCCCAGGGTGCGCTCACTCACATCCCCGCTGATAAGACAAACAAATCAAGTGGCGTGTCTATTAGAGCCGGCTAATCAACAAGGCCTGCGTGTTGTGTCACAACTCGCACAAGAACATTACAGATAATTTGTGTCTATAACATTGCACGCAATTATGCCGGCATACGTTGCCTTGTGCCTGGCATTTAATGAGCCGGGCTAATTAAATATGGAAATCAAGGGAGATCCAAAGGAAATAAGGAAAAGCGAAATCCTGATGCATCTGAAGAAGCCGCTGAAAGCATTCTTTTCTTTTTTTTTTTTCTTTTTTCTTTTTTTTATGACATTAGGGAGCGAGAGGAAAACGTGCCCTTCTCTAAGGAGCCCATCAACAAACAGAGCGATTAGCGCGAGCCGAAGCCACGGCTATTAGTTACTTTCAATCCAGTAATGAAAGATAAGAAACAGCAGAGAGTACGCCGCTGTCAGCTGCTCATTCGTGGGCCTAATGAGACGGAACGTGGCAGGCATGGGAGGCCCGACTGTACTCAAAAATAAAATGATGTTCTTTATAGATGGAACGACACAGCCTGGAATTGTTGTTGCAATGAATTTAGTAAACCACGAACTTCAGGAAGTTGACTGTTGGAGTGAATTTAAAGGCGATTCAGTGTGGATGTGATGATCTCACACCTGATGAGATATCGTTTAAAGTTTTTAGATGATTTGTCCCGTTACAGCCACTAAATTCAATGTCTTATTGGGTTAGAACAGAATCCACAAAGGTTACAAAGTTCAGTTTTGACCTTCCATTTCTTTCAGCAGAGACATTGTTCTTGCCACTCTTAACTGATTTGTGAAAAATGCATCTTGGTCCTGACTGCATATTTCTGGAACTGATCTTAGTTCCCACAGTGAATTTGTAAAGGGGCAGTGTTAAGTAAAATCACATTTTTGAAACTTTACATCATGCTGTGCTATTTTCTCATCAAAAACACAGCTGGAGTGTTGCCCTGATTCAGATACTTTAAACACAGATTATTGCTTCTATAAAAACTTAAGAATGAAATATTCTTTGATTTCTCAAAAATATGACCAAAATAAAATTTTCATGTTCTCTTCCAAGACACTGTGTCCGTTTGAAAGTGTTGGAAGTTATTGTGAGAACTTCACTCCCAATCATGAAGGCCTTTCAGAGAGTCTCGCTGTGTGTGTGTGTGTGTGTGTGTGTGTGTGTGTGTGTGTGTGTGTGTGTGTGTGGGGGTGTGTGTGTGTGTGTGTGTGTGTGTGTGTGCGTGTGCGTGTGTGTGTGTCTGCATTTGGCCTGTCTGACACATAGGGTCAAACACAGTTTACAGACATGCTGACGATCTTGACAGAAAGAAAAAAGAAATAGAAAAAACAAGCCACGTGACACAAGGCGGCTCGAGGACGTGTGACCTCAGACTGGAACAACATCAGGCTTCCTTCTTCTCCCAGGGGGAGTACCTGACAAGCCGCCTCAAAGACCCCCGTGCGTGGCTCACGAACGGATCAGCTGAAATTCCCACTTCGTCATTCCACAGGCGTCGACTTTTCTCCCTCCCCGCAAAAACAAACTCTCCTCCGTTTGACCGCTGCCCTTTCTTCCCCCTGATATCACGTACGACGTCACCTCTCTTTCCTTTTCTTTTCTTCTTTTAACTCTCTCCATCTCGGTCTAGAAGTGGAGGAAGGAGGTTGAAGGGAGTTCGTAATCCGACGAGCTCATCTCTCCCCGGCCCTGTTTGTTTACACTCGTTATTTTTCAGTCTCGTGCTTCTGCTGCCATGTCGAGAGCACAGCTGTGGAGCGTCAGTTTGTAAACAAGGATCCTCTAAAGCTATTTCCAAAACGGGCCTGATCAAAATAATTTCTAAAAACTTGATATTTGCAAACCCTGACATGTTTCATTCTGATAATTAGCCAAACTGAAATTGAGCCAGGAGGAGGGTCTCAGCTCTGTCGATCAAGCAAGTGTAAGCGCTGCTAAATGCACTGATGGCAGAGATACGACATATTGTTACCAGAAAGCTTTTTATCCACCATCATCAGTGTCTATGCTAACGAGTTCATGATGTGCTCCAGCATGGGAGAGGAGAATTACCGCAGCAATTCTTCATAGTTTGAAAAATGTTCATAATATGCAGTGCATGAAACCAGAGCAGTTTTTTTTCTGTTTAATGTGACATACATTAGAAAAACAAAAACGTGTAAGCTTTATACAGCTTTTTTCCCTGCGTCCGTGAATGTGTGCACACATTCTCATGTGTATGCATGAGAATGTGGGTGATGCATACACAAGCCTGATTGACAACGCCAATATCGGTCAAAAGATGAAACATTTTTTTCAGACCAAATTTTTTCCTGTTTTTAATTTCTTGTTTCAATTTTCTAAAAAGCTATTTCTAGTCATACATCTTAAAAGACAGTTATGCCTGATGCTGAACAAATAAATGCAGGTAAACATTTTAGTTCAAGAAAAGGTGCAAAAATTATTTAAAAAAAAAAAATAAAAATAAAAAATGCTCTCGCCAACTTTTCTGGCAGTTAGCAAATCGAAATAATTTTGGCAATTCTAACTCAGCTAAAACAAGAAAAGTTTTGGTCAGATTCATCTTCAGATAGTGAGAAGAAAAATATGTGCTTGCATCTTTTTGATCACTATATAAATATCTGCTTTCAGCCGCAGGTTTTATTGATATGATGTGACATTCAATCCAATCGTCTCACCATCTGATGAAATGTGGTATATACAAGTTCTTTCCTCTCTGCTCCTCTCCAGCATGCAGTAAATAAAATATTTCTCAGGAGAGGACACATCTACAGGATGTTCCTCAATGAAACGTTATTGTACATTCTCTTTGGGAAGCCTTGGCAACAGCCACTACATTTTAAATAAATAACCACAGATATATAAAGCAAAGACGGTCATTTTGGTGTTTCACCATTTTAGAAGGACAGCTGCATTATTTCATCAAAATCATGCGAAATGGATTTTTTTTCAGTCGTCGGCAAATTCTCCTCCTGGTGGCGCTAGCGCACAAAACGACGACAGCAAAGATTAAGAGAAAACATCGACGCACACATGATCACAATACAATACTTTGACCTTTTTGAATTCTGCACCGAAAAATTAAGCAAATTATGACAAAAGTAAAATTATAACTAATAAAAACTGAGCAATATTTAACTAATAATAAATAAAAACAAAACTAAGTGAATTAGACAAACAAAAAGTCTCGACGAAATACAACTTTCGTTGGAAAACCCCAAACTATTATAGCTCTGCCGTGGCAACGCTGCCAAATGATTCCCATCTCACAAATCTTTCTACGTGTTTACATTGTCCTGTTTCTTTTTTCTTTTTTCTACAGCCATCAGCTTCAGCCTCCTGAACCAAATAACCTCAAATTAGACTCAATGAAAAGATCGTTTTCCACTGGCACATAATTGCCTCTCTTCCTAAATCGTAAACAACTTTAAGAACTTTAAGCACCACTGGACTTCAAGAGTTTGCGCGTTTGTCTAATTCTAAAGTTTTACCAATAAAAATCCAAACGACACAGAAAATCTTCATTATCTTTTGCGTTCAATCCACAAAAAAATAAATTCCGTCCCTTTCATGATGGTACCAAAGGCAGACCTCTGTTCTCGACTCTTTTAGCTCCTAAAGACACGGCGACTGATTGAAACGCCTCACATTTGCATTGATGGCAAAAACAGGCAAAATGAAAGGAAAAGTTATAGCTGCCCGCCACGGCGTTCACTCTCGTCACAACACAAGAAGAAAAACGCTATATATGCTAATTCCCCATACAACGTGAACATCTAATTAATGGCATGCAAATTAGACGCCGCCATTGTTGGACGCTGTTTGATATCAGGACGGACGTGGCATTAGAAGGCAAAAAATAAATAAAAAATAAACGTTGGGAAAACAGCCGGGGGAAAAACATCAATTCGGCTAATTGTCAAATATCCACACAAGAAAATTGAAGCGGTGCAACGACGTGACGGGGACGGAGGGCGGCGGCGAAACGCACAAACGCGCATCATCCCTTTAATGTCGCTGATATTTAGAGCGCCGTCCTCTGATCGATTCCCTCGATGAGAGCTTCGCCGTAGAACACGCGGCGGCGGGTGAAAGGGCTTTCCTGCTGGAACACGGCCATTGACAATTCCACCCTTCAATCGCTTGTGCCTCATCTTTCTCCCCAGGACGTTACATGATGACTTACTAAAAAAAAAAAAAAAAGATCATTTCAAAAAAAGAAAAAAAAAAAAAAAAAAGATGCAGTCCAGCCAAATCAGTGACAGGAGACGAATAACTCAGGCTTTTTTTTTTTTTTTTTTTTTGAAGAACAGAACATTCTCCCCTCCCTTCACAAGGGTTTCTGGCTGAACTGAATCACCTTGCAACAGAGCGTACGGCATTCATCAACAAGCCAAGAACAGGAGAAAGTCACCACAACATTGGTATTCTCCTTCTCTCCTTCCTCTCTTCCTGTGACTGAGTGGAAGTCAAAATGCAGGGGAAAGTAGACATCCACACAAAAGGATTGTTTTTTTTTTGTTTTTTTTTTCCTTCTTCCTTCCAGAGAAAGTTAATTGAATTTGTATGTTAATGAAGGCTCCGCATAGCTAACGAGCTCCGTGTGCGACCCATTAACGTGTTGAATGATTGTTCTGCCCGGAGCAAGAATCACCTATAGAAGCTGGGGAACACAAAGACAAAGAGTCAAAGTGAATACATTACGGATGCATATCCATCAACTTTACACGCCGATATGCAGAAATTTGTCACTTAGTTCAAACATTAAGAGACTTATGTGTAAGGCTCTCTGGAAACTCAAGACGACGCAAAGGAAAGAAATGCTCGGAGACGTCTTTAAACCCATTGAACCTTTTCATATTTAACCTTGTTACAAACACAGACGTCAATGCACTGAATGGCTCGATGCTGCGATTGCAACTGCCGAGACTTTTCGCAGCTGCAATCAGGTCTGAACTTCATATCGTTTCAGTAGAAGTGGGCGTATCGATCCAAAATGTCAATGAAATCGATGCAAAGTCGGCATCGGATCGTCACGGGCACATCACGTTTGAAACCTTTGTTTCAGATTCCCACTTGAAATTGAAAAGCTCGTTAAGGCGCACGCGGGGGTCAGCGCAACCCCGTCGAACTGCCGCAAGGTAAAAAAGGCCTGTGTGGTTCAAATGACCCCGAGAGTTTAAAAAAAAAAAAAAAATGTGTCATAGGTGTACAATAGGTGGAGAAGCATTGATGCCTCCGTCTTAAAGAGACGGAGGCCAATATCAAGCTGTCAGATACAGCTGCAATGTGAGGTCACATTTCTTTTAAGTGCTTTTGACATAGACAGCATTTTTATAACAACCAAAGGTAACAAGAGTTACTTGATTGTGGTATAAAAAGGTGCTATGGGACTGGAAAATACATAATACTTTCCATTCAAAAAACAAAAAGGGGCGTCAGATGTCGTAGCGATAGAGGTGCCCCCCATACACAGGCTATTTACCCTTGTTCAACTCAATTCATGACCTTTTCCTTTTCTGCATGTCTTCCCACCTTCTCTTTCTGACCATTTCCTGTGTGGTAGCTGTCGACAAAGGCCACTAATGTCTGCGAAACAAGAAGCAATTGTGTGTTCTGAACTTCATTGGAGGACAACAGACTACAGGGACTTGAATGCAAATATGCCCTACACATAAGTTGTTCAGTTTTTCACGAAGTGACGCCTTGACTCCAAATCTGACACCAGACACCCGATGGGCCTCAATGAAAAATGCCAACAAGCATCTTGAACACGTCGACGATTTCTTCGCCTTTACCACAGCGCAGTAATTTGAGCTGGTTTGTGACATACTGTAAAGTGAGACAATGTGAAAACGTACATGGCTGCTCTCGCAAATCCCTGCGGATCGTACATCTCGTGTCCACGGTGATGCTGCAGGAGTGAAGAGAAAAGGCCTGAAACCACGGCAGCCACTCAAACTCCGGAGATTTTGAATGAGTCATTGAGAGCTTTGGCTCAATGATTCCCACCTCTTTGGAAACGAGGAAAATGGTGTGATTCAGTGATTCTCTCTCATAGCAATGACAGGGTGTGAGGCACAGTTAGGCTCTGAAGGTGTCAGAATGACAGCAGCGCAGTTTAAAATAGTAGCTATTTCATGTAAATTCATGAAAAAAAACCCAAAAAACTGATGTTTGACAGGAACTCATCACAGCAGTTCCTTAGACTAAAAGCAGACTTACATTAAAGATGGGCTAAACGTACTCCCCGAACTTTAGGAAAGAAGTAAAGCACTATTTTAGAATAAATTCAGAAGGTTTTGGATCATTGTTTTAAATTCAGTTATAGCCTTACTGCAAAACCAGAAGTTATTGAATGTGAATATCTAACCTACACAAATCTAAAAAAAACAAAAACAAAAAACAAACACACAAAAAAAACCTCCACAATTAAAACCTTATATTTAGTGGCTGGTTTATTCTTTGCTCTATAGAAGTTTCACTTCACTCCGGTCAGTCCTCCAACGGAGCTGGTGAGTTCCTTTGGCCTCTTCTGGTTGCTTTTGACGTTTTTCATTTGCTTTCGACATCGCTCATACATTGTTTGACACTGTGGTTCGACGTGTTCTTTTCAGCTAACATTAAATTTAACATTATAATTTATAATCAGGGTCCCGGAGTCTGGAGGAACAGTGGGGAGGCACATAATCCAAGTTGTTTGGAGTCAAATGGAAAGTTTCCGTCGACAATGCTGACTTAGGGAAAAAGGCTGGTGTTGTTCCTTTGTGTTTTATCAATTACAAAGTCAGTGCAGCTGTATAACTACGACAGATCACAGTATTCCATCCTTCTCTGGGGCCAGTGTTTTGGGTTGGCTTGCAAATCTAAGAATCAATGGAATATTTTCAAGAGGAAGATGAGCAACACAGGACCTAACAACGGGCGTCGTTAAAACCACGGCGGGTTCCTGAACGCCTCATCTGAGCCGCAGATGGATCCCTTCCCGCCTATGTTCAGAACATAGTTTTCCAAAGACCGACCTTTCTTGTTTAATAGTCACATTTTCTGAGAAACCGAATGTTTCTCGGTTGTGATCTTGAGAGTTTTTGTTTTTGCCCATCATGAGAGACATCAGTTTGGACCCAACAAGCTGATTCTCACCGACAAAGAGGCGGAATGACTCTGATCATTGATGGATTTCAGCTGTTTCTTGGCTTTCTACATCCCTTTCTGCATTTTACATTATTATACATAGACTTAATTACTGAACTTATTTCTCTTTTGTTTCATGTATTGATTTCTTCACTTCTTTCTTCAACACCTGGTCAATGGCACCTTTAGAAATATGTTTAGGGTGAAAAGTTGATGTCTTCCATACTTGTTTACCCACTGTATTATTCTGTGACATACTGGTTTTATTTTTTGAATAGAATTTAACAATAAATAAATCCTCGCCATTATAGACTGGTGACCTGAGATCCCTGCCTCTCATCCAATGACTCTGCAACTCTGCAGAGAGAAGCCAATATTGATAATGTTAAAATTAATCTAAATGTTCCTTTATATGAGGGATGCTAACTCACTTCTATGCAATGGTGAAGATCCGTCGAGTTCCTGCTGGGTGCCGGCCAGCCGTTTGATGGGTTTTATGGCTTAAAATATTTACTCTCACCTTAAGTCCCGCTTTATTTATGCCCCTTTACATCTCCGAGATTACGTCTTTCAGGCGACGTAATTCGGGCCATCAAATTTTTATGGCTGCAATAACTCCACAAAAATGCAACTGAGGTGAATCTCAACCATGTTGATGTTGAGTAAATGTGGTTTAAGTGAGTGATTTTATCTGTGATGTTATGGAAGCATCTGCTCATGTGAGCTCTGCTTTTGCCTAAACCGGCCAGGTGGCGTGTTAAAACCACGTCTTAAAAGCTACACAGAAGATATTGCTCTTAAAACTGCAGAATGTAACTTTTATAAAATATATATATATTTGGGTTTTTTTTATTGCTGCAGAAATATACTAAACAGAAACTAATAGTTGTTTTTTTTATATCTATTTATGACAACAAAGATTTGGGAGCATTTGCTGGATTTAGTAAAGAATAATTAATGAAAACAGAAACGGTATTAAAGAAAACTACATTGTCTTTTACCTACATAAATGTTTAAAAAGAGTACTTGTGTGTTAAAATCTCAAATTGAATCGCAAAGTCCCTCCTTTCTTAAATGGTGGAGTTATGATGTAACCCAGAAGGCCGCAAATGGACCCCAGGCCACACTTTGATATGCGCCGTGAACGAGAGGGCGCCACGTTTTCTTAAAGAATCTGGAACGCATTGATCACTTACGCTCCACTGACTGATCAAATGTCCCCCTGATCAATCTAAAACCTGTTTTGTGAAGCCCAGGACCTAACTTCAACCAGGCTGATATTCATACTAACACAAAAGTGTGTTCTTTTTTATTTTACTGAAAACATAAAAATACCGGTCGACCAAAAATGAACAGACATCCTTCGCATCGTGTCCTCATCTCACTTCTGTGGCGTGGGGACTAGAGGATTAGAGTCCCGCCACTGAGTTGCAAGGAGATTATAAGCCTCATCACAGCAGTTGTACAGCTAAAGTCTAGACGTAGCTGCTCCCTCGGGGTGTCATTCATATCTCAGAGAAAGTCTAATCAGCACAGGCTTTTTAAAATGTGCACACTCAAAGCACATCAAACAGAATGGGGAACTTGGAAGGTTCAGATCAAACCTACATGTATCATTCATTCCTCTTCTTCTCTGCCTCACGCGCTCCTCCCTCGGTGGCAAGGCGGTTATATAAATTTGCTCACATCCACTGGCTGAGACTGCCTGCCGTCCTCCCGGCTCTTGTTTTTTGTTGGGTTTTTTTCTTCCTTTTTCTCTGAGCTTAATACCCGAGCGCTTATGTATTGACATAGCTCCTTAAAGCGCCGCAGTGGTGTGAGGGCAGCATGGCCTGACTGGAAGAGATCTTAATGATAAGGTTAATGAGAGTGGCTGGGTCTCAGGCATGACTCCATGGAGAACGGACATAAAGAGAAGGAAGGCAAATCAGAAGTCAATAAAGGAGGAATAAATATATGCTGTGGTTTGAGTGCCAAAATTAAGACTATTACTCAGCCATGGGTGGCCTCTGATCTGATTTGCTGATAGGCCTGTAACTGAGAACCCGGAACCGGTAAGTTAGTAGCCAGAACTAGCAGATGGGTACTTACTTGTGTTAGCTTTGGATATGCTGAGAACTAGCATACCTCTACTGGGCGTTCACTGGATTGCCTTCTTCCTCAGCTGTCCATTAGCATGGACAAGCTAGCATTACCATAGGATAAGCTGGCAACTTGCCTGCCAAGGCTGGTCACCTACTGTAGTGTCCTCTTCCTCTGCTGGCCATTAGCATGGATAGGCTAGCATTAGCTTTAGACATTCCAGTAATTAGCATGCCTTGACTGGTCACTCACTGGATTCCCTTATTCCGCTGCTGTCCATTAGCATGAATAGACTAGAGCAGCGGTGGGCAATCCGATGTCCCCCAACTCTTAGATATCTTCCTGGTCCAACGTGCTTCAATCAAACAGCTGAAATACCTCCTAAGTAAAGTCAAGTTCTCCACAGTCCTGCTAAAAACCTCATTATTTGACTGAGGTGTGTTGAAGTAGAGACACATTTACAGTTGCAGAACTCCGGCCCATGAGGCCTGGAGTTGTCCACCCCTGAGCTAGAGTTAGCATCGGATTTGCTGGCTTTAGCCTAGGACAGGCTAACACTTAGCATGCCTAGACTGGTCATCCGCAACTCCTACTTTCTTCTTTAAAGAAAACTTTATCAATGGAACTGGTTTCCTTACAATGTCTGCAAGTGACATACATGAGACATGTTGATAGTTTACTGTAATACAATGAGAAATCAAACATAAACACATTGTATCTGAAGTTGATATAATAATGATGGACAAAACGGAAGGCATTGAGAATACAATGTCATGCTTGTCACACCTCTGAAAATGTTTTTCACATCTCAACCACAAACTTCTACGTATTTTATTGGACTTTTCTGTGATTGATCATCACAAAGTAATGCAAAATTGGAAAGTGGAAGAAGTAGAACACCTGGTTTACATTGTTTCTTTTTTGTGTGTGTGTTTTTTTTTACTAATCAAAATATAAAAAGTGTGGAGTTCGCAAAAAGCAGAGCCGAGGAAAAGGAGGAGACGTGTGCTTTTGAGACATGTGCTCCCTTTGTGTTATGTTCCAGTGTGTCGCCTGTGGGAAGAATATGTTGTGCAGATAGCTTTTAGCTGCGCATCCGAAAAAAAAATCTTGTCTTTTTTGAAAGCCAGCAAAGAGGAGAGCTATTGTTGGAAGAAAGAAACGAGAATTCCCCTTTGTAGTTTGCCACATTGGTCAGGTGAATTCGTAAGGAACTTTTTGGCACACGTGTGAGACTGATGTGTGGCTGAAAGCCAACACGGACCGGACGGCGCCTACGCTGTGGGCTCAGGGGCATCGAGAAGAAACGAGGAAAATGAAAATTGGAAAAGGAGAAAATCGAGCGAATAGGAATAAACTCAAAGTGAATCAGATAAGAGAACTATAGAGAAGACTGGAACAAAGAACAGGGCACACACACATACACACGCACACGCGCACACACCGCAGGACACGCTCATGCCTCGTCACTTACAGTCAGTAAATCCCCCCTCTGTGTTTGTGAGCCTTCCTTCTACCCACTTGCGGTTCATTTTACTGGACAGACAACAGCATTAATCAGCATGTGTGTGACTTTATCATCAGCCCAGCTGCTGGTAAAGAAGCTGCCAGGCTTTTGTCAAGATCCAGGGCCGTCCTGCTCCAAGTCTGCGACTCGCACGGAAACGCACACACACGTGCGGTTAAGAGTTATTAACACATGCTGCTTTCTGTGCACTTCACCTGCTCTTACCAAGACAGCCCAGGGGGTGCATTAGATTAGCCCATTTTCCTCTTTAGCCTCTCTAAAACCCTGAATCAGCCCCAGAATACTGCTGATGATCATCTCAAAGTGGCTAATCTACCAGTTTCTATGTTAAACACGCTTTTTTTTTTTGTTGCAAGTGTTGGTGTGTGCAAGTCTTTCTGAGATTAACCTCATGGTGTCAGTGAAAACCTTTCAACGTCGCGCTTCGGTGCCCATCTAAAAAGTGCTTATGCAACTAAACAGACCGACGGAAAACATTCAGAGATTTCTTCTGCCCCCTCCAATCTTTTATTTTCAGCTTCTTTTAATGGCTTCTGGCTGATCCTCAAACTAAATGGGGCTTAAAATGTGCAGAACTGTAGAAGAAGGCTGGATTTTCCAAGAGGTTACAGTCAAGCAAGGGTGCAAAGGACAAAGTTCGGACTGTAAGCAGCCTTTAGAAAATTATACAACTGGGAAAGGAAAACACTATTTTTAATCTTCCCTAAATACACAAAGTAAGCTGCAGTTTTTAAGCTGTGCATGGAAATTGGGGAGAAACAACCGTTAAAAAGTATTTGCCCCCTTCACGATTTCTTCATGGTTTTCCTTTTATGACACACTTAAAGGTTTCACAGCGTCAGACGAAAAAAGACATAAAATGCATTTTTTAATTATGTTTTCTTAATGGAATAAGAGTATCCAAACCAACCTGTTCCTATGAGAAAATATAATACTTCTCAATCAAGAACATGAAGTAAACCTCTAGAGGAAGAAGGTTAAATATTTTAAAAGCAACATATCATGCTCCGACTCGAAGAAGTAGTAAAAAAGAAACAAAATAACTCACATCTATCAGTCTGGAAATGGTTACAAACCCATTTCTGAGGCTCTGAGACTCCAGCAGACCTCAGAGGGAGCCATTATCCGCAAATGAAGAAAACATGGGACAGTGGTGAACCCTCCCAGGAGCTCCTGGCCTACCAAAATTACTCAATAAGTGCATCAACGACTCATCCACGAGGCCACAAAAGAACCCGGAGCGCCACATCAACCTCTGCCGTGAAGGTCGGCGTTCGTGATCCATCGCTAAAAAGAGAAACTGGACAAACACGGCATCCGAGGGGAAAGCTCAAGGTGAAGACCACTGCTGACCAAAAAGAAAACAAAGGTTGCCGTAACATGTGCCACACAATCATTTTGATGATCGAGCCCAAAGACTGCTGGGGAAGGTTTCTGTCGACTAATGAGACAACAGTGGAACTTTATGGGAGCACGTCCCTTTAAATTTGGCAAGAAAATAAAAAAAGAACTGAAACGGCTTTCTACTCTCACACATGGTTGCAGTTGTGGTTTGGTGATCTGGGGCTCATTCAGTTCAGTTTAGGAACTATTTCAGTAATTGATGAAACCAGTTAAAGTCTGGCGGATCAGTCAAAGTCTGGACCTGAATCAGATGTAGGTGCAGTGGGGTGATCTTAAACAAGCTATCCTCGAAAATCCTCCAGTGGGAGAGAATTTGTGCATTTCTGCTAAATTTATCCACAGCCATAAAATGGAAACATTACTAAGTATCAAAAACTCTTGTCAACGGTTGTCGCTAAGGTAAAGGCAGATTTTCTTAGGTTATCCTTGCTGATAAAATGTGTTTTATGATCTGAGCAGCACATACATGAGCCTGTCTAACAGCATTAAGACCCTCCTCCTGGCTCTGATTGGTTGTTTCTGACTGGCAGCGGTATATTTCTTCCGATGGCGGTAGGACCACAGGAAGAGAGTGGAGGAACTTGACTGTTTCACAGATTATCCTTCTCATATTATTGTGACAAGACGTAGTGACAGCTTAAAGGGAAAGTATAATGTATTTTCTAGGTATATAGTTCCATTTTATAGCACAATCCAGTAGGTTTGTTACCTTCGGTTGTTATAAAAATGCTGTATATCTCAAATAACGCCTTGATAACGCCTCTTATCTTATCAAAGGCGGGGCTAGGTCCACCCAGGTGTTTTGCACAGCTGAATGGTTGCCATGGGATATTAAAGGATTTCTCAGACATGAATGAAAGAATCAAAGCAACACCCGCGGTATTTTTGATGAAGGAATAACATTATAACATCATGTAAAGCTAAAAAAAAGTACATTTTACATAATACTCCCTCCTTTTAATGAATGTTCAGAAAAATATTTTCATGCAAGTTACCTACTGCAGTTTTAAGCGTGACAAAGATCCTAACGTCTGTGAAAATGCTAATGCTTTTTTTATGATATTGTGGATGAACGTTCCATGTTTTCCAAGACATTTACTTCAGCTTATTCTTAAAAGCTTATAAATGTCCCA
Organism: Poeciliopsis gracilis; assembly: GCA_911649635.1. NCBI lineage: Eukaryota > Metazoa > Chordata > Actinopteri > Cyprinodontiformes > Poeciliidae > Poeciliopsis > Poeciliopsis gracilis. The sequence goes on along the minus strand of CAJVRI010000435.1, from coordinate 2,151,444 downwards.
AAGCTGTCCTCTCTCCCCTGTCTGAAAGCCAGCCCAGTTTGTCTCTTACCTCAAATGACACTAGAGCCAATACATTACACTTTCTCACTGACTAACCTTTTGAACAGTAAATCAGCGACTTTATGCCTTTTTACTTCCTCTGCCGCTGTAGCTCACCCCACTTTGCCAACTAAATTGACTACGGGCGCACTCTCGCTGATAGGAGAATGACAGTAACGCTGACATAAAGAATGAGGCCATTATAGTGGCAAGGGAAAGAATCATTTCTTGCTACAGTAGGCTAATGTGTCCATTTGACATTTGCTTGAGTTTAATGAAGCCTGTGACTTGAAATCCAACGCTGGAACACAGTGTAGTCCAGCCATGCATTTTAATTGTTTTTTCCCCATTTATTTAGTTGAGAGAAGAAGAAGAAGAAGAAAAAAGAAAAAACTTAAAATGCCTGTTTGAAGAACAGACCTGAGCCGGATTTTATGTGCTGCGTTAGCTGGCCGAGAAGCGGAGTGCATCACAGAGTGAGGATGTGGGAATGAGGTTACGCTAGGTCCGATTCACACTGGGCACTCTGCTGTTAGCAAAGAGCCAGGAGGTAATGTTTTTAGTCTTAATGAGGTCTTCTGGGGCGTGGTGAGCAACTTTGTGGAATAGTTGAGACAGTTTAACCTTTACTTGATGCACAGAACTTTCTTAAGACGGTCATGGTGGTTTCTAGCCACATGTTTTGGTCCAAAGAGTGCCATGAGTGGGGATTAGTGGCAGCTATGGCGATTCTGTGGGTTGAGCTCTGACCTGTATGGTCTGGTCAAAAATTTCATGCAGCAATGGCCACACTGTTGATATGCGTCTCGGCAGAGTGAACCACTCTGCACCCCGTTTAGCATCCTCTGAAATCTTTGACGGTTCCTCCCACACAGCAAGAGAACTAACACCGATCGACAGGACTACAGAGGAATGTTTCTATGATAGTCTTCCAATAGCGGATCACTGATTAGGCTTTAAAATTGAGCTAAAGGAATGCAAGGTTGACCTCTGAGGGCGTATTCACACCAGCCTGGTTTAGTCCACTTTAGTCAAACTTTAGCTCGTTAGCGTAGAAAGTCCGGTTTGTGAACGCGCAATCGAACTCTGATGCGGCCCAAAAAAAACGAACTCCTTGACTGACGTGAACTCTGATGCGACTTGAATGCCAAGTGGACCAGAGCCCGCTCCAAGAGCAGGAAGCAGATTACAGTACATTTCGGGTGAATACAAGAAGGAAGTAGAAAGTTGGGGTGAGTCTTCTTCTGAAGTTTTTGTGCCGATTCCTTCAGTGCAACGTCACCACAGGAGAAGGAGTGAACAGGTATTTTGAAGGGTCTGGTCCGTTTTAAAGCAAACCGCGCCAGCTGAAAACAAATGTTGCAATTGCGTTCTCAAATGTGAAAACACGCTTAGTGTTTCCTACAAAAGTCTCAAGCAATCAAATATATGTGCACAGACTTTACTTACTAGCATTGTGAAGCCTTTTGGGCGCTCTGGATTACACACACACACAAAACCGCCAGCTCCATAGATCAAGTCACGACCTATTGAGAGGAGATAATTGAGCTTACAAACCCACCTATGGAGCGACACTTCATATGAGCGAACATTAAGCTTGATCAAACGTGTGAATGCGGCTCTACGGAATGCTGAATGGCACTCTATCTGTGATCATCAGCGTGTGTGAAAGCTCCGCTACCGTGACGCTTTGCGCTTTCTACGTGTTAATGGGAATTTCTGATCAAATATCCTCTGATCACTGGAAGGCGCTCGAGAGTGACACGAAGTGAGCTAAACCGCATCCATCACGGGGCTGATGGATGCTCAGCCAGAGCATCCATCAGCTCTGGCTGAGTCCTCAAGGAGGCAACATGAAAATACCTCCTAACAACATTTAATGAATATGAACCGAGAACATTAAAGAGAGTAAGAGAAAGCGAACAGATCTGGTGTGTTTTGTCAGCCTTTGAGTGAGACAACCGCAGATACTCCTGATTAGATTTCCTCCTAGTGTGTTCACCTCCACATGCTTGCTGTTGTCACTCAACATAAGTACGTTTTCCAATTGAAGAAATCCGTACAAGAGGAATACTTTTCCACTGCTATTCGTTTCAAAGCCGTGAGAACTTGGGGAAACAATGTGAAGGAAAAAAAAAAAAAAAAAAAAGAAATAGTGGGATATTTTACATATCCTTCCTGGCCTGAAAACCTAAGGGAGACGCTACGCGTTTGTCCGTGACCCTCGGCAACAGGATGTGAACAACAAAAACCTGTTGTGCAAAACTGATCCTTCCTCATCAGACCGCTGCCGAACAGTAAGAGCCTGATGAGTGGACGGAATAAATATTTATGGCTCCCCAAGTCGGCCTATCCTGCTCACTTTTCACCCGCATGAAGTGGATGTGTGGGCCTAATGTGGGTGGAAATGGAAGTAAAAATAATTCCGAACCAAAAAAAAAAAGAAAAAAACTATTTAAGGAGACTTGGATAGATTACATCCGTTGGGATTTTGTTGTTCCGGCCTGAACTTTAACTGTTCAGCAGTTGGATCCAGAGGACTTGAAGTTACTTCCAACCTTTCAGAGGGACAAAAACAGAAACCCCCCCAAATAAAAAAAAAACTACCAAGCATATGCACCTGAACACACAGAGGGAGATATATGAGGAGCGGCAGAAGGTGGAAGGAGAGAAGGAGGTGATGAATGGTGTTGTTTTTCCTCTGTAAGGAGGATAACCGCGTCGTCCACTGGGAGGCCACGAAGCCGGAGCGCGTCAGCCATCACCGGTCATGTGTCTCAGAGACAGCCAATGGAAAACGCCAGATCTGGTTCACATGCGAGTTTACTGGGTCAGAGTCAGAGCAGCGGAGGGAGCGGCAGCCAATGGCGGCGAGGCGCGGCGTCTGGAGGATTAGCCAATGGGCTCGGAGTGTGGTGTCTGGTACCAGTTGATGTCTGACAGTTAGACAGACTGTATCTAATTACCACAGCCGAGGCTCAGCGTGGGTCTGGGTGCATGTGTGTGTGTGTGTGCGTGCGTGTGTGTGTGTGTGGGTGTAACTGAGGAGAGATGGAGTGAAAATTAAAATGAGAAAAAGGAGAAAGGTATTTTCTTTTTTTTTGTTTTTGGTTTTTTATTCGGCAAAAGTTGAAATCAAGGCATCAGATCTGGAGCAGCGCCTCATGATGGAGTGGAAGTGGGCCAAAAAGACACAGTGGATCTAAATATACTGCCTCTGAATTTACAATCGGCTCCTTAAATCACCCATATTAGTCACAATCCGATGCTCTGCCGAACTATTCTGAAAAAATACTGATAGTGTGCGAACAAAGGAAACGTGTATAATGGCTGGATGTGTGTGTGCGTGTGTGTGCATGTAAGCATGAATATCTGTCTCTTTCTCCTTTTCCTGTATGAAAGAATAGGCTGTGAATAGAGTTCAGCTTCCCACAGTTGTAATGTTGTATTATTGTCTCCAACATAATGTTCCTCTCACTGCAGGCAGCTTCGTCCCATTCAGTCTCTCTATTAGTGACTGGACAAGACAGAAGCTGCCAGGTGTTAAAGGGACACCCGTACACACACACACACACACACGCACACACCCGTACACACGAGCTGTAAGCAAACTCTCTGCATGCATACACGACTAAGCTCAACAGCAACCAGAGGTGAGCGGGGTGACAGACAAGGGCAGCTGCTTGCAGGGGATTTTTTTTTCCTGTTTTGTCTGGTTCTGTCTGGGCACAAATGCTTTCCGTAACAACATACACACACGCACACACACGCGCACGCACACACCGGGGCTATTTGCATTGTGTCAAACAATGAATGCCATGGCTGGTTCTGCTTATTTTCATATTGTAGTAAGCTGTTAACCCAGGCGATATCTTCCCAGCGACGCTCTACTTTACGTTTCTTTCCAGTAGCTACAGCCTCTTGCAGAAGGCAAAAAGTATTCACTCCTTTGAGCCGATGCTTTTACTGCAGGTCTTTGGTGGTGCGGTACATCATAAAAACAAGAAAATAAAAGTCAGAAAAACATCACACAGGCACCGGTTTGAGAAAGAAGGTCACAAACATCACATTGTTATCGAGTGCCATCATCAAACTTGTCAATTCGCATCATAGATGTTGGTCAATGTTCTGTTTATTATACAACAGCATGATGCTACCAATACCATTTTTCACAATGGGCATAGTGTGACTAGGGTGATGTGCTAAAAAGCTTAGTTTACCTCCCATCTGACCACGTTTGCTATGTTCCCTGTAAACTGTAAAGGGAACCACTCATGGTTTTCTTTTAACTAGAATTTTATTCTGGCCGCTCTGCCACACAGGTCACACTTTCAGAGGGGATTGGTAATCATTCTGCAGACACATGATTTTTGAATAATCACTATTATGCACTACTTTGTTTTCCATCACAAAGAAAACTTTTCTGTGCATTAGAGATACATTACAGTTGAATTTTGACAAAAAAGTAGATGCTTTTCGTAAACCTTTCAGGAATCACACAAAGAGCTTCAAATACAACAGAAAATGCTCCAATTTATGGCAGTGTCAATTAAACTGTCAGTTAAACTGCAATGTTTAAGCTCAAACATTGCTGTCTCCAACTGCATCCTTAACATCACCCAGTGTCTTTCAGGTTCTAGGCGCTCCAGATTACCCCTTCAGTGCATCTGTAAGTTCACAGACCCCCGACTCATCAATTAAAAAAAAAGCCCTGTATACTGAGCCAGGGACACATTTAAAGCTTGATTTGTACAAGAACTGGTGCAGAATGGGAGACTGAAGTCAACATTCAGCCCAACAATGGAATGGGTTTGCTGTAACCGCTGTCTCCACTGGTATACTCACTGAGTACCATGTGGAGATAGAGGGATGTTTTTTTTTGGGTTTTTTTTGGTTGAGATTCTAGCTTGATTTATTAAAACTCCCCTCTTTGGAACATGTGACCAGAGCTACTGTTTTGTCTCACTCCTCACCGAATTCAACTCTGGACACACAAGACAAGCATGACGACTAGGCGTCAGCTTCCCCCTAGTGAACAGAGAGAATCCTTCAGCAGCTGTGTCTGGCTGCCTGAAAGTACTGAAGATGGACAAAGACGACGCCACGTGTCTGAAAATCAGTCGGCATGTTCTGTGTTAATTGGAAGCAACGGATAAAATATGCTATGAAGTCACAGTTAGCAAACCAGTCATGCTACCTGGCATCATCTGTCAATTAAGAAAAGCAAATGGGGACGATTGCAGATAACGTCTTGTGTTTGACAGATGTGTGCGACTGCTAGGCAACCACAAATTTACGTTTGTAATAGGGCTGTCAGCGTTAATGCATTACTGTAGGCGGTTAATCTAAAAATCTTAACGTGTTAATATAACACAGATTCATCTGACTACCGTCAGCTCAAAGTTTCACCTGGACGAACTACGCCGGTCGCTCGGCTGAATGAGGACAAGCGACTGTCGCCTCATCGCACAAGTTCCACAGGAAATGAATGGAGAGGGACATTCCTAAATGAACGTTTAAAACAAAATGGCTTCCTTTAAACTTTCCTGAACATAAAAATCTGGAATCTGTGAAATCTTCAGGCATGTTAGGTTGGAGACAATAGTACTTTGTTTTGAAAACTTATGTTATACAGCGGCGGTTTTTAATATGGGCTATTAGGGCGTCAGTCTGTCAGTCGTCCCCTGAACAAGTTTGCTATGATTTGTATGCATGTGTAGAAATTTTCCCTTAATTGCTGTTGAGTACAGGAAGACTACATTACCTGCTTAAAAAAAAAAAAAAAAAAAAAAAAGGAGAAAAAAAATCGGATAATTGCTTGTTTACGAGAAAACTTTTCCGGTGGTAAAACTGGTAGTGGTGTATTCATTTAATTTCCCTTTGGGATCAATAAACTGTCTTTGAATTTTGAAATATTTGAATAGATTCCAAAATGTATTTTTACTGCTGAAGTTTGAGGGATGAGATCCAACAGCCTTAATGCTGTTCTTGAATCTCTCACTGGTGGCTTTAGTATGTCAGGGGAAGGATGTAAGGGAACACGTTTCTTCTGTAACATATTCAAAAGTTCAATGAAGAAACGGATGGAAAAAAAAAGATCCAACAGCAAACGTCCTCTGAAAATATAAAAATCAGCAAAATCTCTGACCGTCCTGACAGCAAACCACCTTTTAGGACGTTTTTTTGGCCTCATTTTCACTGTAAACTCCCAGATTGCGCTTCATGGTTTGTTGATAGCAAACTGTTAAGAACTCCTACTCGTATATTTTCTAAAGAAGAAAACACCACGGGCAAAACAACAGTCAGTCACCGTATACCGCTTCATAAACCCGACGCCAGCTAGTTAGCAGTAAACATGCTAGCAGTGTAGCTCCTAGCCGTCCATTGAGAGTCTCATTTTCAGCCGTATGGTAAACTAAAAGCAAACACTTGCTGGCTGTAGCTTCATATTTTATAGATAGATGAGGAGAAGCATCAATGTTGTAATCAATATGCATTTTTACTTAAAGACAGGCTAGTTGACCATAAGCTAAGTATGTTTTTTTTTTTTTCTAACTACTGATCACCCTAGCAACTCTGCTTCCTGTAGTGAAGTGTAATTAAACCAGGCTTGTGTTTAGCATAAGCTGATCCACATTGGCCTGATTCAGTCCCACCTGGCTAAAAACCTTCATTTCAAGTCCTACTTTCTCTCCACCTCATCCGTTTTCTCTCAAAAATTTCTCTCAAAGAGCAAAAACAAAAAACAAAAAATAAAAAAAAACAGAAATAAACTCGGACCACTAAACTAAAACAGCGCAGATCGAGGATTAGTTCTATCCTGATGAAATAATAATCCCAGCGTTTTCAAGTCAGCAGAGAGCATCCGCACTGGTAGTGCTCAGACCCAGAGAAGGCCTGTTGTTGTTATTCTTTGATCAGACCAGCAGGAATAACAATCTATAATTCATAATGCTCAGTCTAGTCTGGGAACAGTAGGCACTCTACCTTTAATTATTGATCAAACAGAAGAGATTTAATGTCAATCACTGAAGCATAAGCAGAAGTGGGCAACGTATGAGAAATGGGAATCTCACAGGCTCCGCTATTGAGCTCTCTAATGAAAACAAAAAAAAAAAAAAAGAGAGAGAAAGAAACACTGCGTGCACAACACTGAGGCGGTTCTGGTCTGTAAACAGGATCTCGGGGCAAGCTCGGACAGAGAGAACTGTGATACTGATGGGATGTAAAACTGCAGCACTCCGCGCTTCTGTGAATGGGTCTACATTATTCAGCTTTCTGTGTAAATATGATTCCACGCGCGATTGGAAAAAGTTTCAAGTGCGCCCAGGGATTCACAGTTAGCTCAAGCTAGCTTCTAAGGAAAACAAGTATAACTGACTAAACAGGCCGTCCACCAAGCCTGTTACAGAGTTAAAACCGGGTCTTTCTCTGTCTACTGGCGAAGCCCCGGGTCTGACGCCTGAAAGCTGCTTCTGGATCCCCGTTGGCCCTTCGCAGGGGCCAGAGAAAAACAGTACTTTCATCAGGAGTTTGAGGCAAACTTGTGGATACAACTGAAATGTTCGAAGCGCTTTGTTCAAAAGTTTTGAGTTTTGTCTACAAGTTGAACAAGTTCACCAAAAAGGTAAAACATGGAGATTTAGAATAAGGACAAGACTCCTGACATTTGTGATTTAGTTCAAACTAAAAAGAAACTTCACAGATAAAAAATGACAGTCAGAACGGCAAAATGTAATCAGAGACACAAAATATTGACTCAACTTGCATTTTTGGATAAGATTTGTGATATAAGAACAATTGTTCACTGTTATAGAATAGAATAGAATAGAATAGAATAGAATAGAATAGAATAGAATAGAATAGAATAGAATTCAACTTTATTGTCATTACAATGTCACATGACAATTATTGAAACATCTGGCAGATTTAAGTTTTAATTGATCCCAACTGGAAGCAATGTTGACATTTTGGACTGGCCTAACAAATCCAGACTTTTATGTCAAGTAAACCCTGAGTTAAAGTTGAGGAAGGAAATCTGCCGTCCTCAAACACCTGCGTGCTCCCCATCGAAGATGAATCATCAAAATATCAATGGAAGTGAGCAAAAATTTCAAGAAATCTTAAGCGGTACCCACTATACAACCTTTTCCATTAGTTATTGAAAGGGGTACAACTCATTTTTAAATAACTGCAGTTCAGCCGAGTTCAGATTTTTCAATATGTTTGTAGCAACTTGGCTAAGCTAAAGATCCAATTGGCCAAGTGTAGAGAGGCAGTATTGCAGCAGCATTATTATGCATCACTGGAAAACACTGAAACTGTATGCAGTACAGCGACAGCCCTGATCTAATACCAGAAACATTTCATGGAAAACCCCAAGTTGTGAGACAGTGCAGCTGTATTGTGGGTGAGTGAAGACTCAAATGCAGAAACTGAGGCAGTAACAAAGAGCCAATGAGCTTTTTCAAATATATGCTGTTAAAAAGCATTGGCCGCCACAGGAGATGCAGGATAGCGCTTGACCGTCTTTTGACCGTCTTTTTACTCCGTACGCATCCATGTTAAAGAATTTGCTCTTTGAGGTTTGGCATTAACATCAACGCCACATGTATCTGTAAAGTAAACACACACATTAACAGGTACAGGTCTGAGGCAACGTCGCTGATCATTAATACTTCAGATTAACACCTACCTCTAACACATTAGTTCTTTTTCACACAGCACTCAAGTAATGTTGATACACCTTTGCTGTTTTCTAGCATCAGGTGTGAAATTACAAAGACAGAGCAGGGAGTTCAGAGCGATCTACTTCTGACAGACCTCCGAGGAGGTAGTCACAGTGTCAATGTGGCGCGTATGTGTGAGAACTGGCGGCAGAACAGCGTTGTAACAAATGTCGCTGTTGTCACTCAGCCTGTTCGGTGATGCCAGGTAAACAGAAGCAGATAAAACAAGAAGGACTTCCCTTGTTTCAGTCAACACATGAGTAAGACTTCAATAGTGCAAGAAGTTGAAACGAGCAGGGCGGCTACACATAGTTTTAGCGATAGGATAGAAAAATGTGCTCAGTCACCTAGAGTGGCCTCAGAGCTTGTTGGGAGGATTATATTTTCCTTCCGACCTTGGAAAGTTAAAGATTCCCAAAGGATGAGCTGAGGAATGTCGCTGGGGCAAAGGATGTCTGTGCTTCCCCCATAGACTCCAGGCCTGTTGCCTTCATGACCACCGATTACGAGTTGAAGGCTGTAATGTGTTTGACCCGCCTCTCCATGGGAAAGGATGATGTTGATTGTTAAATAAAAAAAAAATCATAAGATCAAATTTCATCATTTGTGCTGAACACATTTAAATAAGGAACGTTCAGGTCACAGAACAAACTACCATCTACCAAAAGATTCAAGGCTCCTATCAACTAACAACGTCTTTTAGAGGCTTTGGCGCTCCTTCTCCAGTCTTACTTGTTCCAAGTGACATTCTGAAAATAACACTTTCTATCTCTACACTTCAAGTCTGAATGTATAGTACTTTGAAAAAGTAATCAAATCCATTGAATTTCTAATGGATACAATAAATTCCATTGTATCTTATTGGGACATTTTTGGATCAAGAGAAATTAGCCCAAAGCTTTGGGCCAACCTCTGGCTCACGACTTTGTAGTGTCACATTTTCCTGCGATTCTAGCTACAAGTCTTTTGGTGTTAAGTCCGTCCACCTTTGTACCTCTAAAGTTGGAAACATTTGCCCATTCTTGTGTGCCTATGATCCAAAAAACCTTGACCTCACTCAAGTCAGATTGGGAACATCTGTGGACATCAATCGTCAAAGCCTTGCCCCGTGTTTAGAAATTCGAGCAACATCTGGACTTTGTTAAAGCCGTTCTTAAATATAGATGTGCTTTGATCCAAACACATACGCTGTGCCAACCTCTGGCTATGTTTAGGTTTGCTGTCCTGCTGGAAGATAAACCTCTGACCCAGTCGTGAGTCCAACAGGTTTTCTCCCAGTAGTCAAATCCAGTTAGCTCCATGCATGTGTCTTCTGTGACTGTTTCACCTCTGCAGTGGTTACTTCAGGGAGATGTGCTAGTGTTAGACCACATACCAGAGTTTGACATTTAGGTCTGTTTTGACCAGCCGTGTGATATCCCCTACATGACTTCAGGCAAACAGCAAACGGGACTAATGGCTGTCTTTAACATAGCACCTTTTTTTTTGTTGTTTTACTTGCCATTCTTTCATAAAGGTCAGATTTGTGGAGTGCATTACTAAGAGTTGTCTTTCCTCTACCTTGGACCTCCTGGATGCTTCTCTGATTATTGCCTGTACTGTCAGATTAGACGGCCATGTCATGGTATGTTTGCCGTTATGCCATTCCCGTCCAAAGTTAAGATAATACAGTCGTATTCAGTGAATTAGAATATTATTAAACAATCCACTTATCCAGAAGTGCTAGTTAGCATTAGCAATATTTGTTGTGGTACTCATTGCGCAACGATAAATCTTTCTCCCAGTCACTGAGGAAAGAAGCACTCTGTTTTTCCCATATTACATATTAACAGGAAACTACATTGAAGCAACAATAGTTGCCATGGAAACATTTGTAACTGTAGCCCAAATAGTTGAGGTTGTGTAGATCTGAGATCGTACTAATGGTTCTGCTGCAGCTGCATCAGAAAAGCTCAGATATCCAAAACAGAAGTAGTGGATTAACGGCGCACAAGCTGCCGTTATTTCTGTTAATGATCATTTTCTGCTTCTAGAATAATGAATAAACAACGTTTAAGATTAGAATCTGCTTTCAGCCTTCTACCTGAACCGTCTGCTCTGTTCCTTGGTCTTCATGTAACCGCTTAATTATTATTATTATTATTATATATTTTTAGCCTTTGCTTCCCATTAAAGCTCTGAGGCCTCCACAGGACAGCTGGGTTTGTACTGAGACTCAATATCCACCACTTCTGTTGTTATGGAAATCTGAGCAGTTCTTATAAGCTGCAACTCTGTGTTAGTGTGATCTCAAATATACAACCTCAACTGTTCTGACTGGAGTTACAAACGTTACCAAGACAACTATTATGCAGTTTTCTATTAATATGTCTTTTTTTTTTTTTAAATGGATATTACTTCTTTCTTCATTAACTGGATTGAGGTTTATCATTGTACAATAAGCATTACAGCAAATATGCTAATGCTAACCAGTACCCCTGTGTCAGGAATGCCATAATACTGATTTTTCTTGCAAAAACTTCAAGAAAGTCTGTTTTTTGTAGGGGGTTTTTGTGAGACTGAGATCTTAAATGAGATTTTTACGAGTGGCTACATTAAGTATTCAATTGTCCCTCTGTCAAAATTAATCTCATCTCAGCGTATTAATGATTCCTGCTTGTAACTTTGCAGTGAGACATCAGTCAGGAGCTTAACAAGGCAAAAATGGTTTCAGTCCGCTGAGTGAGAGAAATGTGCAGCTGGAACTCCCTGATTGCTCTGGGCCTGTAAGAGGCGTGCAGCTGCTCGAGCAATCGAAGGCAAACTCATGCACGCACATTAACCCACACGGTGCGAAGCCCCCACATGTTTGCAGCTTCCTGAACTTTCTTAACTATTGTTGTCTATAGAGAGAAGAGAGGCGAATCGCTTGCAGTTCCAATTAAGAAATAGTCATTTTCTCACACTCACGCCAAGTCTGACCCGTGTAAACCCACTGGAGTTCCTGCAGTGTGAAGGGGGGCCCTTTTGGCCTTCCACTTAGTAAAGGAATGCAAAGAGGAAAAGAGAGAGAGCTGAAGAAAGCAAGTGGGACTTTCCCCAGGACTCCGGAGAAAGGAGGGAGAGAGGAAGCAGACAGTGGGAGCGACGGAATACAGGAACAAATACAGGAGGAGGGAAAATGGATGGGTTGTCTTGTGCATGGGTTTGCTTCTCTTTCCCACACTGGAAATGACCTAGTTATTACTGAACTCTTTCTGAAGGTATGGAGGACCAAAAGTGACAACATTTTAAAAAAATAATTAAAAGCAGAAATATATATTTTGCGTTTCTGTGAAGAAATGCGTTTTGCTTTTTCTTTTTCATCAAGAAATGATTATATTTTTTGTTTTCCTTTTCCTCATGCATTTATTTTCATCAACAAATGTAAATATTTATTTTTTTCCGATTCATTATTCATGTGTTTGTTAAGAAATGCATGTGTTTTGTTTTTTCTTTTTCCATATACATGTGAAAAAGGAAATATAAATGACTATGTACATTGGAATTAAATTTGTTGCACTTATTAAAGGGGCACTACAGTGTGTTTTTGAGGCACATAGTGTTATTTTGTAGCATAACTAAGCAACTATGTTCCCTTCCATGGTTATAAAAATGCTTTATATATCAAATGTGATTTTAAAAAGTTGTTGAACGTCCTGAAATTGGGTCTTGTCTGTGTGTATAAGAAAAAAAAAATGAAAACAAATAAATTTCTTGACTAAAACTCATGTAAAAAAAAGAAAAGGCAAAGCAATATATGTATAAATCTGCTTTTATTTAAAATTTTGGCAGCTTTGGTCCTCCATATAAAGGAAGCCTTACTTTATAAAGAAGGTAAAAAATAAAAAATCCCGCAAAGGAAATTTACCAAAACTTTGTCCCATTAGTTGTTATTGAAAAAGTGAAGAATCTTCAACACGCTTTAAAAGATCAGATGCCTCTGCAGGGCCGACTGCGGTCACCGCTGGTGTTCCCACTGATCCCACACACACTACCCAATACTGCGTCCCATATGCCTGGAAGTGGACTCGTGCGATAGGGATCGGCACAGTCTTGATTGTGACTCAGTTTTGTTGCTTGTGTGTAAAATGCACAAGGGGAGTGTGTGTGTGGTCTCACTGGTGAGCCAGCTGTGGGTATTCAGGGCTCTCGAGTGTGTGTGTGTGTGTGCGTGTGTGTGTAATTGCAGACAGCAACCTCTCTGACATCCACAAACCTGCAGTCTCTTCTCAATCACCCTCACTGTGATAAAAGTGGAGTTGGGAGAGGGGGGGTGAAGAAACTCATTCACCGTGTTAGAAGCGCGCGTTTATGCTAGTTTCCAGAAACGAGTTCACCACTAAATATGTGTTTGCCTGCATAGTTCTGCAGCAGGTGTGTCTGCAGGTCGTTTTGGATGTGGCTTCGCACGCAGGTATGTTTGTGCGCTGATGTGCGTCCGCCGACACGCCTGTATCTCGTCTCAAGGCTGCAGCAGGGGTGGTCCGCACCTGCGGATTTGAAATGCTAATAGAGACGAAGTTCTTTGCTGTTTGAAGTCATTTCTGTTAAACGAAAATTAAAGAGCTCCTCTGCCCTTAAAAAAAAATAAATAGCAGAAAAAGAAAATGTTTGCAAGAAAAGGGAAATATAAAGGCCTGATTACTTTAGAATGTCATTTTCTCACTTAACGGAGTGCCATTACGTTTACCAGGCACATGGTACCATTTATAGCACAATCAAGCTAGCATTTGTCATAAAGCTGCTGCATACATGAAACATAATTTGAAAGAAATTTTAGATTTAGTTTGTAAGAATGGGGTAACTTTAGAAATAGCAAATTGAAAACGATTTATTTAAATTCCTTCAAAGATTAAACGTGCTAGCTGTTAACATAAAAAACTTATCCATCATTTAGCACTTCGACTTTAATCCATTCGACTGTTTGTTTTCCAGCTGGTGTTCCGCATAAAGTAAATGTTGGCGAATCAATCTTTTAAAAACGGCCAATTTTGTCTTGTTTTGTTCTTAGCACAAGCAGTTAAACCTGGCATTTCCTCCCTCGTTTGACCAGACAGGAAGGTCCATTGTGCTGAAACGTTGTCCACTAGACACTATTGTCAGAGTGAATGAGCGGGCCACAGCCATAATCAGATTTCCAGAATTTATTTTCAGCACCTAACCCACATACCATGCATTTATTAGATAATGTGAGGTAACTGCTCAGGATGCAACATGAGAAAACGAAAGCCGTGTTTAACAACGTTTCCCCCACTTAAGTGAATGACTCAGTGCTCTCTCTAGTACTCAGGCTCCATGTTGTGCCTGCTGCGACACATGCTCATTAGTTTCGTTCCCTTGCCCCGGCGCCCCGTCTCAGGCCTGCGATGATGTCAGAAGCAGAGATTTGACAAATATTACATTTCTACGGTTAGCTGTTTCCACAAGGCTGCTACAAATTGGTCCCAGCGCTCATTACGCCGCATCCAGTTTCCTAAATGTTCATGTCAAATTACTGACCCTACCCTTTCTCTAAACCAGCTCCTGCTTTGGTCCCCAAAGCTTGACAAACATTTGGAAATTATTTAATTATTAAATTGGAAATCTTTAATTACCTCAGTCGTACATTACTTTCAGTGATGCCTGCTTGCTGGTTTCCTTCCCGATTTCTCATTTTTGGGAACTATCGTAATTGACTTTAAGTCACGGAGTTATGTGTCAGCGCTTGAAAATTTGCTGATCAACATTTGTTGCAAAACATGGTAAAAAGTAAAAGCTTACACTTTACCAGTTCTGGAATTTGATACCTAAATGGTTAAGTTTGACACAATGTAAATAAAAAATCCAGTCTAATCTCACATGCACAAAACTGCATCATGGATTCTGGTAAACATTTCTTAGACAGAAATGAAGATTGCTGGAAAAGATTGTGAAGTTAGGTATACCCCTTAAAATGAGTAACCCAACATCTGTCGTTTACATTAGATTTTATTTACAATAATAAAAATGTGCAAGCAGTTTCTTCTTGGGATCAGCTTTCTGAGCACTTTACAAAAATGAAAAAAGATGCATTCATCTTTCTTTTGCTTTCCTTCTGTTCATCTGAGAAACCCTTTGAAATACTTGCTACCTCACCTCGCCTGTGGTGGCGCTGAACATGGAACCACTGAACAACGCGACATTAAACTTCTGAAGAAGACATGAGCTCAACTTCCTTCTTCACAAAATGCAAACAAAACTGGAGCAGCGTCAGACTTTAGCAGTTGTAGGATTTTGCCTTCATGTTTGGCAAAAGACCACAAGCTACTTCTCTCACTAGTGTTAAAGTCTCACGTTGGTTTACCCAGAATGCATTATGTTATAGTTCACTTCCTGCCTTTGGAGGATTATGTATTCGAACCGCACCAGAGTTCACTTCAACTGAACCAAATACTTGGGTCTGTCGGCAGACCAGAGGTTGCTGTTTTGGTCGGCGTTAGGCGTAGGGTTACCCAGCTGAGAAGGTTTCCCAGGAAATCCTCTCCTTTTCCAGGAGACTCAGACGTTGGCAAACATGATCCCTCAAAGATGTAACTGTTTAAGATTGGAGTGGTTCCGTTTACTGAGAATTGTCATATACCCACAGGGCCGCGGAGAGGGGAAAACTATAAGCTGGAAACGGGAATCATTAATGTTACAGACAATGGAAAGTCCAGTAGTGGGTGAAGTTGAGATAAATTCAGCCACAGTGTCTGCAATCCAATACGCAACGGTGGTGGAAAGAGTCCAGGTTAGCAACAGAGCAGGCAGAGGAGGCAGAACCGATCCAGAATCCAATAAGCAACGACCAGGGGTCAGATACAGTACATAAGGCGAGGTTCGGAGCCAAAGTCAAAATTAATCTCAGAGCAGACGAGGGGCAGGTAAAGCCAACGGTCAAGAGGCAGAAAACGGGCCAGAAACACACGAGGGTGTGAGTCAGAACATTGAAAGGCTGTGAAAAGGTTGACGACAGACGATCTCACACTGAGTGAGAGCAGAACAGGGGTTTATATAGGCAGCAGAACAGGTGGGAGCAATCACCAGCCAGCAGGAGCAGGAGGTGCTGAGCAGGGCAGCAGCATGAAACGCTGCAGGAATAAGGAAATCTGAACGGCAGCTGCTGCACTGCCCAGGAAGAAGACAGACTCCGTTTTCCTGAAGATGGATACGTCTCGGTGAAAAATGTGGACACCAACCCCAGAACAAAAGCTACTAGCAACGGTTGCGTTTTCCCAATGATGAATCCTCCAGTGGGATGTAGAAAAAGATTGAATTTCTCAACATGCCTTATTGGAACATGACACCATAGGCAGTGGGAAGTCAAACCCAACATTACTGGCGGAGAGCGTCTGGCTATAAGTGCAGTGAGTAACGGTGTTATAAACTGGTTCCTTTGACAGCGAAAAAAGGGGAAACCAAAAATAAAAAAGTACTGGCCTCCAGAAGACCACATCAGGTCAGCCTCAGCTGGCGCGTGAGAGAGAGCAAGCGTGACACTGCAACCCACATCCCGGGCTGCCAAAAATCACATTTCCCCTCCACCGTATAGCTGCTTTACATTAAGTCTCACGCAAGCGAGGCCGAGGTCCACCCACTTCACATTTCATTACCATCAAAAGCACAAACTCCACACCAGCCGCACCAATAAAGCTCTATTCTCTTGTGTGTGCCTGCTCTTCGCATAAAACAACAACTGTAAAAGGGGGTTCAGTGCTTGCGTGAGGCTACAGGAGAAATGGACGGCAAATAAAGGCATCTGAAGCGACTGCTTGCCTTAGAAACAGTAGAACCTGTGGTCATAAATGCCAGCACCATGTGTGATCTTGATGGTTCTTTGGAGTTCTTTTGTAAATATTATATACTAAGAACCACTAATATACCGATCCCTGGCCAATGAGTGTAATGTACAGTATTTTTCATAGCCATTTCTTGGTAGATCGATTAGTGAAAAACAGATTTTCAGATTAAATGAACCAAAACTTCAACTTGATTCAAAACTGCAAACCAACCAAACCAACCAAAGTTGTTGAATTTTAAGCAAAGGTAATATGAATACACATTCACTGGCCAATTTATCAATTGATTGTTTACACAAAAGATGAAATACCGAATGATGTGGCAGCTACTTGTTGAATTTAGGCATCTGGATTTTGGTGTCAGGCTTTCTAGTCTGTATGTTGTAGAAACTGTTGGTCTTTTGGGATTTTCAACCGTAATTCTGGTTTACAATGGTCTGAAAATAAAGAAGTACCCAGTGAGCAGCAGTTGTTTTGATGAAAATACTTTGTTGATATCAGGGGTAAATATATCAGGCTGGCTTAGGTTGACAGGATGGCAACAGAACTCAAATAAACTTGCTACGACCAAAGTAGCAGATCGGCTACAGCAGCAGAAGGCCACAGGAAATATTACTCTTGAAAGTGAAGAACAGGAAACCGAGGCTAAAATTTACAAAGGTTCACTAACATTGGAGAATAACAGATTGGAAAAATGTTGCCTTGACCAAATGTGGTTTGGTCTGACTCAGAACGTAGCCCAAACCAGAAGTGTCGAATGATTTACTGATTGACGACAGATAGTGGAGTTATATTCTTTGATCCAGCAAAACAATCCAAAATCCAGAGGACCGTGTTGGTTAAAAAGACACGTTTGAAAGGAAGGCGGTCAGAAAAGCTCACAAAACCAGGAGCAGCAAAGGAGAAGATAAAGGTCCAAAGACAGATGAGCATCAGGCAATGATGACGGCAAAATTAATCTGGACAGGAACACTAGACTGCTGAGACACAATGTCCATCTGGTCCTGAATGAGGAGAGCATGAGCTTTATGGTGTTTTCACACTTAATAGTCCAGTAGACTTCGTTCAACTCGGGACCAAAATTGTCACATTTTTCTCTTGTCTTTGGTAAATTATGAATTATAAAACTATAGCTATTTTTTAGACCACTGCTGTGCTCTAATGTCCTCCATCATCATCAGACTCCAATCCAAAAGAGCGTCCAGCGCACCTTCGTTAAGCGATGAAAAGGGAGGTTTGCATCATGTGAGGCTGGAAAATCTGCTGCAGCTGATTGATGCTACTTTGGCAAAACGGACCAAAATCTCTCAGGAACTTTTCTGACACTTTGTTGAACTTGTACCATGAAGGTTTGAGGCAATTCCAAAGTTAAAAGCATGGCCGAACCCAGTACACCTGTTAAAGTTTGCTGTGATTGTTGTGTTCCATGTTTCACTTTTTGAGCGATGACAGGAATACCAAGAAAGGGTTCAAGTAAATACTAATTTCACCATGTGTTCTGGTTTTGACACTGATTTTCCCTGACTTTAAACATTTCCACTTCCAATACCCAAAGTCACACGACACCCACACATCAGCACAATAACGTGACGAAGTGGAACTAATCAGCGGTCTGGATGTTCAAAACTAGGATTGCCTTTTCCCACCATGGAGCGGGAACAAATTTCTATCCAACTTCAGTGTCGGCTATGGGTTCCTTTCCACTGCTCCTTTAAAAACGTTTGACTTCAGCTAATCAGAAACACTACTGCTGCACTGTAAGCAATACCCTACAGGTTTTTAAAAAAAAACAAAAAAAAAACATACACCACTTAATACCATAGCTATATTTCAAACTCCATTAAGACTGTGACATTTCTCTCTCTTTCTCCTTTCTCTTGCAGCCCATATGGATCAGTTTAAATACACTTTGGGTTGGCCCACTTTCAGAATGTCACAGGACATTTATCTTTATTCCCTTCTTCCTATCCTTACCTAACAGAGAAATGGCTTTGACAGATGTGCTCCATGCACACTCATCTACCTTCTGCACGTCACTGACATGGTTTGCTGGCTCCTGCTTCGCTCTCAGCCTGCGCCTTAGTGAGCTCTCCATCTGGAAAATGTATCCTTTTCGATGCGAAATGTATGGCTTTTGTTCTTCTTTCTGCTTTTGTTTTCAATTCGTCTTCCGCCGATTAGAATCACGAGAGAAACGTGAGGCGGTTAAGAGTCGACTGGACCGTTGGTCGATGCCTAGTAGTGATAACTTGACAGCCTATGTTGGATGTGGCACCAGAGCTCGAAGGGACGCAAAGAAACATACAACATTCTCCGTAAATACAAGTCTATTTCTGCTACAGTCTCTGCTGGCAAGTAGTGACTCAACCAGCAGAAAGTTCTTGAAAGCTTTGTGTTGACCCACCTCTGGCTCACAGTTTGTTTTCTGCACCCAGCAAGAAGCATGCATTTCTTGAAAGTACCTTCACATACTCAAAGACATCAATAGAAAACCCAGAAATAGAAGGTTCGGTTTGTGCGACGATCAGATAATAGCGCACAGTAAAAGGTACGGAAGCACAGAGGTGTTCTTTTTTTTTTATTATTATTATCATTATTTAAATTCATTCCCAGCTGTAGTATTGTTTGTGTGTTTTTGGTACACGCAAGTACAAAACTTCAAAAGACTACATGCAGAATATATAGGAATCAATTTCTCTTAAAATCTTGTAAAATTCAGAAGATAAACCAAGTTACAAAAATATCAAACAAAAAATGCTAGCAGTATTTTCACTGCTGGAAAAAGTAACGTATGTTTGTTCCAAGTTCCAAGTATATGTTACTTAAGGTGAAGTAACTTAAGTTACTTAAGTTGCCTTACACTGCGAAGTTGCACTGTATTTTGTATGCATTTTGTCACATTACAATGAGAAATATTTTTACGAGAAGTGTGTTGGTAGCTGCGTTTCCATTGACCATAGAATTAATTGCATGCTGCAAAAAAAAAAAAATTGGTAAACGGAAACGGCAATGAAACGATAAAAAGTTTTGGCATCCAGATGAGGTGTTTAGTTTTTTGTTTTTACCCTATCAAAATTGGTTTATTTTACAAAACTGCAATGGGAATGCTTTTTCACACCACACAAGTCACATGATCAACAACCGACGTCGCCACTTCGCCAAGAAGACGCCGACAGGAAGTAGTTGGAGCCTCAAGGCGCTGCGTTTTTTGGGGGGCCTTTTTTTTTAATGACAGCGCGTGAACAAACGTATTCACGCGTGATTTCAGCTGCGTTTCTCATTTAACGGAAACGTTGAATTGTGAAATTGTGTTTTTCGATCCATTATACCTGATTGGGTCATTCTAACACGACTTTGCTTTGACCGATGCTGCTGTAGCTCTCGTTGTGTTTTTAGAGACGTAATTCTGCCCCATGCTCATGTTTTCTGGCCTCTCCCAGGTTTTATTCCAGGGCCAACTCGCAGAAGTTTAAAGGGTATAATTAGTTTTTTGAGGACATGTTAACAAATAACAGTTAGCATCCAAATGGATCTCCAGCAGCTTTACAGACCGCCGCATGCGAGTAACGTGGTTTTCTGGAGTCTCGGACTTTCCAGACTCATCTGTTGATGAATTTCTGCAGCATTTCAAACATGAGATCGAAGATTTGAATTTAAATTTAAATTAAACTTTAATATCTGTCTTATAACTTGAATTTAGAATATATTTAATTTAATTTACACAATGCTAAGTGTTTGATGTATTTATCACTTAAATGTGTTTATTTATCTTTCCGCTAGTGTCCTGCTAGTTTGCCTTCTCCAGTTTGAATGATAATCTAGAAAAACCACTCATCACTCATTTCAGTCTAATAAATTAAGTGTCTCCACCTGTTATCTTGACGTATCCCATAAAAACTTAAAATGTGTATCATTCATTTAAAAAAAATTTGTTTGACTTGATCATCTGTAACAACTAGCCAAAGTGTTTTGAGCATTAACAGACTCCTCCACGCTGGATTGTTTTTTTTCCCCAGCTTTCCAGTACATCTTAAACTTTACAGCCTCTACAGCAGATGGAGAGCTTATGAAACAATTAAAAAAAAAACAGTTTTAGAAACACGCTTTACAGCTGCCAACTAAACGCCTCATTGTGATATTTCTGCTCCGCAGGTTATACACTCCAGACGTTTTTTTTTTTTTTTTAAATGATTTTTCTCCAGCAGCTACATCCTTTTTGCTGCTCTGGCTTCCACGAGAAACCGCAAAACTCTGAAGAGCATCTGGGTCGAGTCTCCCAAGTTTTTTTTTGCCAATGTTTGACCTCGACCGGCGTCTAGACGAGCGCGGAGACGGAGAACAGCGACCCGAGTTCACCATGGATCGGACGCAGTGACCCCACCTGCCTCCACTCCACTTATATAAAGGATTACACAAGGATTTTTCTTTTTTTTTTTTATTTAAAGCAGAAGAAGAAAAGAGGGGAACAGACGAATATAACTCAGCGAATGTCTCTGAGTGTTTGATAAAGAGTTTGAAATACAGTACGTGGAAACAGACGGTTTGAAAGAAAGCAGCAAAACAAAAAGAATGGAGGAAAAAGGAGGGAGAAGAGTTTTGTTCGCAGAGGAAAAGGGGGTGGGTAGGAAAGAGGGGGGGAGGGGGGCAATTAATCACCACGCCGCAGCTTTAAGGTGCGAACTGTTTGGGCTGCTGCACATTTCCATTTTACACAACTGCTCTGGCAGCGGCGCATCTGATGAAAGCCGCAGCCGTCAAGTTAATGCGGTGAATTATTTTAGTGCGAGAACAGAGAGAGGGAGTGGGGAGGCACAGCAGACAGGGAGAGGAGGTGGTGTGGGTTCGACTAAAACAGCAGAAGGACTGCTGGAGCTGCTTCCACACTTCAAGGGCTTCAGTGACAGGGAAGCTGCTCCACTCAGCACCGTCAGCAGTTTTCTGCTCATGCGTGCAGCGCGTGTGTGTGGCGCATGTGTGTGTATGTGTGTGTGTGTGTCCATGGGGAATGAAAACTCCCCGTGTTGTTGTTGTTCCATAAAGCAAGGACACTTTGCAACATTAGGTGCAAAAAGGACAAGCGTGTGTATGCTCTGCACGCCGCGCACCTGCACGCGCAGCTGATGACGGCAGTGGTTAAACTCCGGGCTCGTGCCGCTGAATCCATCTCGCGTCTTCCGCTTCTCCTTTAGCGCCGTCAAAGTTTGGTGAAATATTTATGTTTGGTTGCTTAATAATTCATGTTATTTCTGTAGAAAGACCTGATATGTAACTGGAGTTTGTTCATATTCATGACTTGCACCATCTGTTTTTAGGTTTCCTGAAAAAGCAGTTTTGGGGCATGATATTTGCTGAAGGACTGCGTGTCGGTGCATCAGGCGCGGCTTTATGCATTTGACCTGTTGGACCGCCGTATTGCTTTAAAAGGAAGTATTAAAAAATAAAAAAACTGCTCCTAATAAACACTTTATCAGGCTGAAGTCGACGAGTTAACGAGTTTGTCCTTCAGAGTGACGATCTAGTCATTTCAGAATCACACAAGGAACTTAACTTCAGTTCCACTTTGCTCTGAAAACATAAAAACCTAACAAGTTTTGTTCAAAATATATATTAAAAGGTTTTTTTTCTCAAGTGAAATCAGCAAAACGTCCTAAAACTTGAACTGTCTTAGGTCAGTTAAAGTTACCAAAATCTCTCCTATTTGTAAATGCCACAATGATGACAAAGAATTATGTCACAGATTTAGTTATCAACATCTTCGATTGATAAATCAGCTGAAGCTGCGAAGATGGTCGCTGTGCTTCCACTGACCACATAACTGTGCAATTTGACATTTCAAAATAAATGCGCTTAATGAAAACACAAGTCACATGACCAACAACCGGATGTTGCCACTGGCTCAAATCCCGAGAACATATGGAATATGTGGGAACATTGAAGCAAACACCTAAAGACATCGGCCATCTCTTCTGTCAGACTGCCTCAGGGCAGCTGGAGCTACTATGTAGCTTACCACTAACAGCATGTCAAAGTGTGATTGAATGGGTGAATGACTGACTGTAGTGTGAAGTGCTTCAGAGTCTTTGGACTTGATAAAGATCTACACAAGTACAGGCCTTATGCAGCAGACAGGAAGCTTGGGTGCAGCCTGGTCTTCCAAATGGACAGTAACCCTAATTATACAGCTAACGCTTTCACAACGTGGCTGAAGGACAACAAAGCCAATGTTTTGGTCTCAGAGAATTTATGAGCAGATCTGAGAAGCGTACTTTTACCTTGTCTGGGTCTCTTGTTAAATCCCATGAAGTCACTGTGCAGAAAACCATGATTTCAGTGACGTTGGTGTCAGTGGAAAATGGAGAGAACTTTCCCACAGGGGACTGTTGAGGTTGATTTCTTGAATATTTTTGCTTGTTGTCCCACTCTTCTTTTTCAGGTCGTCTAATTTTATAGACAGCTATCCTGAGTTTATAACGTTATCTGCAATGGAGGATTTTTGAACACGACTGGCCTGTAAGGTCTCGCCGCAGCACCAGAAAAGGAATGACGATTGGATTTCGACTAGGGTTTAAACTATTACAGCACAAACCTAAAGCCAATTAAACGAGCAGCATCGTGTAAAAATCTCTTTGGAGATTTACATCATGCTGTAATGTTATTCTCCCATCATGTTTCATGCATGTCTGAGAAATCCTTTAATATCCCATGGCAACCATTCAGCCATGTGAAACGCCTGGGTGGACCTAGCCCCACATTTCTAGGTGCAGTTCCTCCTCACAGCTGCAGGTTCCAAGGTTCTGAGCAACCGTCCTCCACGACTCCCTCACTCAGCTCCTTCAGACTAGCCAGCAGTAATCAGCAAACACCTGATAAAGCTGCACATCAGCTAAGCTCATTATAGAAGCTACTAGAGGGTTAAAGGAGAAGCCATGTTGAGTTGATGTTCTCCAGGCGGAATTTCAAAAAGAGCATCAGTTTTTAAACAGAGGCCCAATTTTTAAGCTGTTAATTGACAAAGTTCAATTTCTTTTAATCCTGCATATTTGACATATGCAGTATTTTTACACCTGCAGTTAGCAGGTACATAATCTCGCCATAAAATGGCTCTATGTGCCTAGAAAATACATCACAGTGCCCATTTGAAATTTTTATGAGTAAGAAAATAAATCAATCGGACTCGCACCTCTTTCTCTGCACCATAATTATCAAACGACAGAGTATCACTGGAATGTGCTAACATGAAAAAGTATCACAGAAAACTCGCTCATTAAATAAAAGTATGTGTGTGAAGTGCAAACATTTGAATGCTTCGGAAAGCTTATGTCGACTCAAACGCAGCGCCACAAAATGTCAAACTCGTCCCGACTGGCGCTACACAACAGCAGAGACACCATGAAAGAGTGTTTGTCTCATCCAGGAGGCGACGAGGACTGAAGAAAATAAAGATAAAGGGGAGACAGAACAAGTTGGAGTTATGGTGGCGCCCTGCAGTAAAGAGCAGCCATCCCTGGCTGCCACATAGGACACCCATTCACTCTGTGACAGGGTGTCACGCCACATGATTTATGACGGGTAATTATGGTTATGGAGGTGACATCATATCCTCTCCTCTGGTTCCCGCGTGTTGCCGCGCTGTGTGAGTGTGCGCGCGCGTTCGCATGTGCGCTCCTGACTAATTAGTTCTGCTGTCTGGATCCAGCGGCGGCCGTCTTTGTTTTTTTCTACAGAACGGAAGACAAGGCATGTCACAACAACGCGTCTCGCAGTTCCTCCAGACGTGCCATTATGCACAGGAGCACGCGTTCGCTCGTGTGGACCCGCAGGAGTTTGCCTCTCTTCGCGCCAAATTGTACCAGTTTGCCCCCAGTACCATCCAAACCGATTTCAATTTTACGTTTTTTTTTTTTTTTGTCTAACCAGATTTGAGCCAAAAGCAGAACGAAGAAACGAAAGAAGAAAAAAAAAAACAACAACACAAAAACAGGAAACAGCAATCATTGATGTTGCCTGACAGAGTTAACCATCAGTTTACCACGCTCTGAAATTGGCAGCACGCAATTAGAAATCATTACTCTGCACCTAACAGCTGCTGACAGGCATGGGCACGACAAATGGGAAAATGAAAAGATTATAACACAGCTCCTGCACACACGCTAATTCCCTCACCAGCTCTGAATAAATCCTTTTTTTTCTGTATCTATCTATGTATCTACATGTCAATCTGTCAATTGATAATTTTTTTTTTTTAAATCAAATGAATCATCCTATAGCGTTCTGATTAATTACTATGCTTCACTTCATAGTCATTGAAGAAGATTTTTTAAACGAAACGTCTCAGATTTCCAGGTTTGAATATTCAGGAAGTCATTTTGTTTCAAACATAATTCAGTAATGTTGACAAAAAATAAATAAATAAATAAATAAATAATGGTTAAAATTCAGCGCCACAAGTACATATTGTATATTACATACACCACCACTGTGGCTGATTTAATTTAAACGCTTGCTCTGCTGATGATCTGTCAGAGTTGGTGTGCAGGTCACTTTTTGGTTTGTTTTTTTTTAATCCAAACATTTTTTTTCCAACTAAAACTTTGTCCTGACCATGTTATCTAGTTACAGTGTTGACAATCAGCATTGAAGCACCAAGTCCCTTTTTCTTTTCCATATCACACGCACATTTCAGATTTAGCGAGTGACGTTGACAACTTGACAGTTGTCGTCGGCAAGTAGCTTTTTGTAACACTACAATGTGTCTCTAATATGTGTCTGTGTGAGTGTGTGTGTACACACACACTCACACAGACACACGTTAATGCACATTTTCAGCTATTTTCTTACAACCAACAGCACTGCAGCACGTCCATGGTGTTTTGGGCTGCTTGGGTATGTGCACAGGTCGCTCTCTGCAGCTAATGTGCAGTGGTCCGGTGGGGCTCAGGAGAGAGCCCTTAATGAGCCAATTCAGAGGAAACAAAATAATCAAAACTGAAGGGGAAGGGTATTAGACTGGCGGAGTCAGTAGCCATAATGAGTACAATTCTTTCTTTGTTTACTCTTCTTTTTTTTTTCACCCCCTCCCTCGCCACTGAGTGGACCCATTTCATTGTTTACTCAAATGTACGGCCGTGTTGCTAGAGGGGCTCCGTTTAGGAATGGGCTTCAAAAGTCCACAGCTGAACTCTAATGTGTGGTTAAAACCCAGCGGCAGGAATTGCACATCAGTTTCAAAGGGTGACTGTTTGTAGGTTCCATTACTTTTGGCCTGAGCATGAAATCTTTAGAAAAAAAATCAAATAAAAAAATCCTACTATGGCCAGATGTATGCAGTGTCTTGCCAAAAGTATTCACATTCCTTGGAATTGTTTACATTCAGACACAAACAGGAATGAATTTATATTGGGATATTTTAAGATAAACCTGCATGAATTAATGAATAATCTCACGTGGGGGGAAACCCACATTTTTGATTCTAAAAACGTTTTTTGCTGCTAAACAGTTGAAATGGACGTGCGAGCTCATCAACAAAGGTATTTATCGGTTTCAGTCTGTTATTTAAGTATGAAGCAATCAGATTGGTGAAAAGTTACATCATAACAAATTCAGTTTCAACATGTTAAAGGAATCCCTGATCATTCATTGAACTTCATGTGGATGCTAACATTAGCATTGAGGTGTTATTTTAGGCTTGAATAGCTTCACTGCTAGGCTAACTCCTTTTAACACAACTTTCACACAATAGTCATAGTAACAGTAACACGTAGTAACACCGCTACTTAGATTGTTTTATAAAGCAAAACGTTTAAGCCTGGTGGGCCAAAAGAAGCGACTCCGTCGTCCATCGCTGTGTTCTGCGGATGTCGCTCGTACGCCAGATCTAAGAGTCTACCGGAAACGCATGAACACAAAAAGGTTCTGGATACAATCTTGAATATGTAAAAAAAAAAAGAGACTGTGTTTACATGCTTAACAGATTAAATTCTATGAAATTCATTAATCAAAATTAAAGTGTTAAAGTTTAATTTTGCATCAAGCATGATTGTGAAGTGGTGGGAGAGGGGTTGTTGGTTTTCAAAAGTGGTTGGCAAATTAAAGAAGTCTAAAACTCAGGCCTGAATAACTACCTTTTCCTCCAGTTATTGCAGGTTTGATTTCACAACTAAAAGTGAGAGGCACAGAGTCGACATGTTGATTTGATTTTCAGACAATGTTATTGTTTTCTAACCTTTAAAGCATTAGAAACTCCACCATAACTTGCTACCCGAACCGCCTGCTATGTTACCGAGCTTTCAGGATGCTGTTTGTTCCCTAATGGTATGAGTCTAAATTGTACGTTCACTAATACAGTGACCATTTGAAAGTTATGCACAGCTTTATGTCGGTCCGGCACATAACATTTACATCAATACAATATAGTACATCGCAGTTTGTAGATGTAACCTGTTGAGATTCTGCTATTTTTCAATAGATTGCTGGAAAATCTTTTGAAAAATATGCCAAAATGATGAGCTTCAGAGAGTTTGTCGCTTTTTAAATTATTTCTATCGTCCCTGCATTGTGAGGAACACCCGAATGCTGACTACAGACAGAAACCGCACACACATAATCCCTCACAGATGGACAGCTAAGCAGTGATCTTACTTGATTCTGCTCTGAAAGTCCACCATCATCCCCCAGACAGCGAGAGGACATCTCTTTAAGCCCAGCAGAGGATTTTCATCCTGAAGAGTTTGCAGGTAGCTCAGAGCTTCAAAAGCAATTGTTGGGTTTAACATTCAGGAGCCTCTTCCCATCCCTCGTTCCCGTGCCGCCTTCTCACCCAGCTCGGCTGCGTTGCTGCCCGGCAGGGCGCCTGCTGGAAGGAAAGGATGAAAACATATTGTCAACAAGTCTTCGATGGTTGAGTGCTCATGACGAAAAAAATAAATAAAAAATTCAGAGACGGCACTGGTCCACTGAGAATAAACCAGGACATCCGACCAGGAGTTGCAGCCGACTTCTAAGACTCCATCTGGTACAGCTGCACCCAAACACCGCAGACCCCCATGGAGCCGTCATCCCACCGCTGCACATCATTTTAGGATATCCCAGCAAAAATGATGACATTTCAGACATGCCAGCACACACAAACCTGTGGTGGTAAATTAGTGGCAATTTAATCCCACACACTGCTCATTTTCTCAATTCATAAAGGCAGAACTTGTAGATGATGTAACTGTGTAAATAAAACACCACCAGTGCCAAATGGCACCCGCACCTGTAGGGAGGTTTGTTGCAAATTAACAGTCAGTTTTTTTTAAATGTCATTAAAAATACAATGCGAACTTATAATGACAACCAATCAGAGCCTTCAGAAGCGACTTCATTTACTGACTATGCTAATGGCGGAGAAACAACTTACCCATGCTGGAAAAATGGAAAAATATGGTGTTTTAGAAGACAATTTATCTTTTACATTGCCAATAATGGTAAAATTAATAGTAAATAATAACAACTTTGTGGTATTCTCGTTTAGTGACGTAATTATATTAGTTGCATTACCACTCCCACACCACTAGAGGCAGTATCAGGCCCGAAAAAAAGTACACAGAAAGCTATGGAATTTGTTAAGAACTGTGAGCTGCACTGAAGTAAATAAAATAGAGAATTTCATAGTATTTGAACTCTCGGCATGTAAACTGAAATGTGAACAGAAAACAAAAACCTGTATTCAAACAACATAACCTTTGCAGAGTTACACTGGGATTAAATGAGGCCACGCCCATAGGTTAGCTCTGGCCGTCGACTAAAGTCGTGTTGAAAGACTCTGCTGAATACGTCAAGCACACATAACAATTTGGTCGCATCTCGCCGGTTGACACACTGTTCGTTTCATGTGCTGCGCTCTGATTGGCTCTTCCTACCCCCTCCAGCACCTCTTTTGGACTAGAAGCCCAGAGACCAACTCCTCATTTCCTGACATTCGGAAGACAGGATGAGGAGGTGGAGATGAGCTCATCACTCCATGACATGCAGAGCAGCAAGACCAGGAAGCAATGAGATCAGAGCCCGAATGCCAAACCCTAACACTATATTGGGTAAGAAAAATGCATTGAAGTATTTGCACAAATTGCCTGACCAAAACCTTTAAAAAATTTCACTTAAATTTTCCAAGCCACACCCAGGAATGATTACCGCCAGACCTGTACAATCAGGAGATCCCGAATCAGAACCTGTTCCATAACATAAAATAAGTAGAAGACTTAAAAAAGCAGCACATCATGACCCACTTTGTGTTTTAGGGAAACTGAAAGGCTGAGTTTCCAGGGGTCACCAGAGGTCAGCCTGCCTTCGCACCGCACATTAACGAGATGAAACAGAATTAAATCCTATCCAAGTTTATTTGTATCACACATTTTAGCAACAAGGAAGTTTAACGTCACAAAAACGACACAAATGTGAAGCAGACAATAAACATTACATTTTGTCAAATGCCAAAATCAAAATCAATACGTCAAATGGATGAGCTGCTTCTGCATGCAAGTTATTTTTGAGTTTTTGTTTAACTCAAAAATATCTCAGAGAAATACAGCGTAAACCTTTCAATATGGAGGTAAGCAACAGTGTCATAGAAAATGTTGAAATTATGTCCTGGAGCCATAGAAAGGAGGCTAAAAGAATGTAGCCATGGTGCTGGATTGCATCTACAAGTGGAAGTTGAAAGATCAGCAACTATTTTTTTTACTTGGGTGCCATCAGGGGTTGTAGGCAGAGCTCCAATTAATTTGTTACGACTTAATCCCAAAACTGACGATGGGCAAAAGTTAATCAAAAGCAAGACAAAACTTGGAAAATAACTCTCAGCATCTAGAGAAAATCTCATTACTTCTGCTCCTAAAAGAACCCAACGAAAGGAAATTAATTATAAACATTAAACTTAAAATTGAAGTTGTCAGAAGAAAAGAAAAGACAAAGAGATGTCAACGTTCTGCGAAAGTTAGTGGACAAGATTCTTCAGGGAGTCGTGAAGATCTGCAAAATATTTGCACCACCAATATAGCAGAAGCACTGGAGAAAAGGTGCAATTCATTTGAATGCATCCCCTGGGAGCTAAAAGCATTATTAAATTACACAGCTGGTTGCTAAGAAGATGTGGCTACCGAGCGCAGCCTGCATGCAATGAGTAACTTACTGTTTCCTCCAGGTGAAGAGGTTCTCCGGAGTCGTGAGAAATTGTTTGCACTGCACATGCATTATTTACAAATGTGTGCGGTTCTAATCATTTATGCTTACAATTACATCATAAGACAAAGGAGAACAAAAGGAACTCTGACATTTTATGTAGCAGGGCACCTAAAATCTGAGCGTGGGGGGCGAGCACAAAAGCATAGAGTGCACAGAGGTTGAAAACTCCCTGCAAAGTCAAAAGTTACAGCCGTTCAAACTGCATGTGGCCCTTAGAGCAGTGGACAGAGAGATTAATGGAATGGGTTTTCAAGCATTCCAGACTTAAAATATTGAATGAAATATGATAACGGGTTCCAAGCAGGACCGAGTGTGTCCACCCCTACACACACGCGCTCTCCTTCCAGCGTCCTGTCAGCGCCGAGGCTTTTCACGTCTCCACTGGGTTGGGTAGCATCAGATGCAGTGGCGTAAAGAACATCACCACTGGACTCTAGAGCAGTGGAGACATGAATCTCCCTCTGATAACACTATAAATGAGTCTGGGTTTGGCACTACTTGCTTGACTGCATTGTTAAGTGCAAAGAGAACTATCGCGTGTGGGGTGAGGGGAATGCATTTTTTTTCCAGAAGTTGCACTCTGGCCCTTAGTTCCTCTGACAGGGAAGCTTCATGTAGCAGCCAACAAGAGAAAGCAAGACACTTCAGTCAATTTCATACCCCAAGTTGTTTGGACGGCACCTTGTTGTTCTAACAAAGCTAACCACCGGTACGCAAACTGAGAGCAATAAAGACAATAAAGTTTGGTGTGGAAGAACTCGACTGACCTGCAGTCTCCTGAACGCAACCTGACTGAACAGCTTCAGGGTGATTTAGAGCAGAAATGAGCTACAGCAGAAATGAACAAGTCTCTCAATAAGAAGAGACTGAGTCAGTATGACTGGGCATCCGACCTGGCCTACCGAGGATTTAGATTGGGGATAACTGGCGGTTTAAATGTAGATGAGAAAATTCCACTGGTAAGAATGCTACCGAGACTCGGCGAGAACAGAGGGCGAAAGCATGTTTTAAAAAGATATCAGAAGACTTGATAGAATGCTTTGTGAGAGAAACTTGAGTAAATTTGAATCAGACAATCATTTAAAGTCCTGAAAGATAACAGAACAGGAAGAAACAGGCAGCGATTCACTGACATTTAATTTGACCTGCTGCTAAACAAAACACTCTGCAGCTACAGATGGAATGAACAAGCCTCTGAATTCATAAGTAAACTGACTTCTTTTGTTTTGTTTTTTTTTTATGGAAAGTTCGCTGAAAAGAATTCAGTCAACAAGTCACGCTCGTTCTGTTTCGTGTCCTGAATCCGTGTTCTGCTCCCACTGTGTGCGCACGCAGACGAGCTAGGTGCTAAAACATGACAGCAGTCTGAGGAGATGATGTAATTGAGGCTGTGTCACACCAGCAGTGACACGTTCCCAATTAGATCATCTGAACTCACGCTGCATGTGGGTCGTCCGTCTCATTGACCCGTTTTTTTGCTTCTCGGGTTTCTGAAAAGGGTTTCAGACGCATCGCCTCCGCGTCACGTTTTGGAGGTAGACGATCCCTCGACTTTCAGCTGCCCTCAACACAACAATGTTTACAACGTGGTCTGTTCTCCCAAAACTGGGCTGCGCGCCCTGCCACACAGGGCTGCAGGAATGACGATCCGAGCCTCGGCTTTCAGGAGCTCGTTCCTGTCTTTTCAAGCATACTACAGTACAACACCTACCACTTCTGACTCAGAAGTCCTCTCTGCTTTGCCAAACTGTTTTAGAACAATGAGTCCTCTATGTGCGGTACAGTGGGCCATGATGTCTGAATACACACTGAGGCCTGATTCTGGCTGTAGGAGGAGAGATACTGTCTCTCGTCTGTCCCACCACGTTCGTCAAGCACTAATCGCGAAGGCCTGCTGCTATTTTCCACTGTCTGTACTCACGACTTTAACACTCCATGCACCAGCCTAGATAAGCCATTAGGAACTTAATGTGCTCAGTGGGTGAAATGACGAATTAGACCTTGTGCCATTGGGATCTGTGTAAAGACAAACAAATGGGGGTGAAGGTTAAGAAGGTAAAGCTGCATATGGGGTAAGCATACCCCTTAGTTTTTTTTAGTTTATTCACTTTCTAGAAGTGAGTGTTGCCTAAGGTAACTGAAGAGGATATCTTTATCAATCACCTAGTCAGAGTGTTTGGAAAGCCTGCCTTTCAGTATTAGTATGACAATCCCCTGTTCAAAAGACCATCTGACTCTCTTACTTTGGCTGGTGTACAGCTTGGTTTTTGCATTGTACCTTTGGACATCTTCACATTTAGTCCCATCACAACCACACAGTTCAGTGCTTTTTTTAAATTTTTTTTATTGGAATTTCAATGAGACGAACCGCAAAAAATATTGAATACATGAACCGATGACAAAATATAACCGTCTGCAGCCAAGAGGAAATCTAATTGTGGGTTGAAACCTACAGGGCCAGAGCAGGAGGAACATCTCCAAAGTTGGGTACCCAAAGAGTATGCCGCCGGTGTTCCGATGAGCTGTGTGTGATGAGCAGATGTTCCTACCACAGCGTGTCTGTGTTGCCTTTCGAATATGCTGGAATATGAAATCTCTAATGTGCATTTGCACCGAGCCGACCTTTGGCGCTTGTGAATGTTCCAGTTAGGTCTTAATGTCCTGGTAGTTGCCAAAGAGAATGATATAAATTACTTTCTCCGTGTTACCGATTCATGTAATGCAACCACCTCTCTATGACTCCGCATTTACACTGTATGCATCTCCCCTCCACTCTGCTGCACACTTCACCGGCGGAACTGCAGAGCAGAGACATGACTTCAAAGCCAAACATTTTCCATGAGTTTGTTGAGAAGCAACTGAACACAATGTGTGAGCGTAGCATTATTAACATGAACTAAGCCCCCCCAGGTTTGATAATGTCAAAGTAAATGCGACTCATATATGGTTAGTTCATCTTCAAGATGCATTTTTTGATTGACGCGACTGACACTCCAGAACCTGTTGTTTCATCACTCCACCCTGGGAAAGGAAAAGTTAAAAATTAGAACGGCATTCATGGCGATGACGGGGCTACATAAACTTCTGACCGCCCCTGTAAATGTTTTCTGTGGAGGCATCAGGCCTTCGTTGCCTCAGAATAAATGAAAAAAAAAAAAAACATTTGTGAAGAGAAGCTTCATGTTGAAAGCAGAGGCAGATGTGACGTTTCCAGCATTCAGGCAGGAGCTGATTAATGATCCTGATTTATTTGCCAATGGATCCGATCGAAGGCAGATGCCAGATGTTAGGTGAATGTCACTGGGCTGCTTTTGTTTTTGTGTCTGCTCAGCGTCTAGTTCCCTGAAAAAGTTAAACAAGCCTTCACTTTGGCTCCCCAAACCACTAACTTCTGCACGGTCACTAAATCAACCCGCCCATTGATCACAAAGCCTTCACATGCAGGCAGAGTCGACACAGGGATTTATTTGAACTCGCTGTGTTATTGGCAGACTTGAAGATGTATATGGCTGAGGCTGGTGTTTGGAATGTGTGTCATGAAAGGCGGCCTCCCCACAGCAACCCCCCCATTAAAGACCGACGGTGCTCTGCTTGCAGCTGCCTTACATGTTATGATCAGTCGATTTGTGTCAGTCAACAGTTTATCTGCTGATTGGAGTTTAATGGGGGCAGTACCCTGTTTATTCGGCCAGGGACCCCCTCAGGGCAGAGATGTCCAACAGTCTACCCCCCGTACAGCCAGACATCATTTAACCCAGCGCTGACTGCCCACTTTACGTGACTCTGCCATAATCTGTCTGCCCATAGGACATTGGGGGGTAAACCTAACAAACCGTCATTACCGAAAGTGCTCTAAAGGCACCACACAAATACACACACACACACACACACACACACCCACACACACACACACACACACACACACACACACACACACACACACACACACAAAACAAGATGACATTGTCCAGATCTCAAGCTGGCCTCAAACCAGAATCTTGCGACACCTTTCCCCACATCCCAACAAACATCGCTGTGTTTTACGTACAGCTGTGAAGGGGAGGGAAATTTGTTCACAAAATGAAATCTGTAACGAGCATTTGCACCGATCCAACCTTTAATTCAACAACCACAAATAAAACCCAGTCCACCAGCATGTGATTTCATCTTTGCTTAAACCCACCCAGGATGCGCTGAGGGTTCTGACGACGTCCTCTGAACGTTGCCCTGAACTTTTGGCAAACGTCGACTGCAAAAGTTCGATGAGCGGCAAAATGAGACGCCATTAAAAGTTGGGCGGGACTTTTTAAAAACTTTTTTTTAGCAAATTCAAGAAATTTGATGGACAGTGCTACAGTTCTTTATTTCTACTTGTGAACATTTTCAAAAGGGTTTTATTTTCCTCCCTTTTGCAATTAGTTAATATTTTAGTCTGTCACACAAAATACCAATAAAATACACTGGCGTTTGTGCTTGTAACATGGCAAGATGAGAAAAAGTACAATGGGTATTTACAGTTGGGAAAGTGCAAACTTTTGAGCTGGCATCATTTTCTGGCTGCAGTGAACCAACAGGCACTGTAACGTCCAATAAACTAACCTAACAACATTTTATTTATGTAACTCGGCAATGAAAACCAGAAAGCTCTCCTCCGAGACAATCTCTCTTTTTCACTGAGTTGGAAGTCACAGCAAACTGAATTTTTCGGATGTCAGAGCTTCTTTCGTCGAAAAAGTGGGAAACGGAGCCCAGATGAAAGTTGTGTAATCTGAGTTGCACACGGGGAAAGGAATGGTGCTTCCCGCCTGTTTGTGATCCCACGTTAACTTTACATCTCACCTCCTCTGCTTTTCATTGAGAGCTGGCAGGGGATGGGATGACGGTTTAGCCTCACGCCTTCAGCCTGGTTGTGTGCCGCCTCTGACGTCCACTTGGATAAAACTGCGTCCGCTTCGCTTCGTCCACCTGCAAAAAGGCACCAATAGGAAGTGGCATCGACAGGATCGACAGCGTGGATATTTGCTAAAACTCACGTCCTACGGTGGTTTTGTCTTCCGTCTCCCACCTCGCTGGCGGCGTGTTCCTGAAAACAAGTGCTTCAGTAGCAGTCCGTTGGGACGTTAAATGCACCTGTGGTGTTCAAAGGCTCGTTCATATGGATTTTATAGGTTTTTCGGTATAAAATTCTATGTTATTCCTGTAATATCTCTACAGTGACTCAGTAAATCGGCTCAGCAGTGAGCGCTGATCCCCTCTCAGTTTGCTGTATGTTTATCTCACTTTACTGCAATATCATGAAGACTTTAATGTCCTGCT
This sequence comes from Poeciliopsis gracilis, assembly GCA_911649635.1. NCBI lineage: Eukaryota > Metazoa > Chordata > Actinopteri > Cyprinodontiformes > Poeciliidae > Poeciliopsis > Poeciliopsis gracilis. Next base: position 2,116,322 of record CAJVRI010000435.1, on the reverse strand, counting down.
GTGCTCTCCATATGGGGTGGAGAAACATATTGGGAAATATGTTTCTGGGAAAAAGATTGTTTGCTAATGTAACCAGATTATTAATGACTTAATCTAAATACTGAGAGATAGCAGAGCAAGTGTCTTACAGCGGTTTATGTTTGAACAGTTCCTGTCATAATGATTATTTCTCCTTAAAATGGTTTCTTATATAACCTTTAATATGGTTTTGGGGAAAAATTACATGATAGGACAACAAAAAGAAGCTGCAATATGAAGCTTTAATGTATTTTCATAGTCTTCATGATTTATAAAAGATTCTGAATCTTTAATTAACAAAATTTTGCCCATTTTGCTACAGCTCATACTAACCGGAGAGTGTATGTGACCATAAACTTTAAAGTCTCAACTGAATTTAGGTCTGGCCTTTGACTGGGCCATTCGAACAGATACATATGCTTTGATCCAAACGCCATACAGTGGCTCGTGAAAGTATTCAAATATGACATTCCACGTCTTTTATGGCCAGTTAAACACCAGCTCACGTGATTAATAGTTGCCCCAGCAACAGATTCCGATACGAACGTCTCAGAAACCCCTTTATCTGGAGTGGCATTCAATAAATTAGAGACTGCATTTTGATGAGGCTGCTTGTCAGGTTAAAAGTGCCTTTTCATAATAACAGCCGTTAAGCAGGTATTAAATATAATTCTCATTAAGCCCACATTTCTCTATTAAAAATGTTTTTATTGGTGTGATGTAATTTCATTTCAAAATGTCATGTTTTCATTAGCTGCAAGCAGAAAATCATCATAATTAACAGAAATGAAGGCTTGTGTGCAATTATTCTATATAATGTGTTTCTCTAAGTGAATAGAGCTACTGAAATAAATGAACCTTTCAATAACAGTATAATTTACCGAATAGGCCTGTACTGTGAGTTTCATACTTAACCATCTGTCTTTTAAAAGGAATGTCATAAAAAAAATTAAAAAAAAGAAATATGCCCAAGGGGAAGTGGATTTGGGGATTTCAGAGGAAAATAGGCAGACTTGTTCAAAATGATACAAAGACAGCAGAAGATCACAGCAGGAGCCACTCCTGTGAGCTGAGATCAGGGAGGGCAGGCTGGAAATGACACAAACTCATCAGAATTAGGGCGAATTCACACCAAGCCGTGTTTAGTCCGCTTGCGCAGAACGTCCGGTTCGTTTGGACAGGTGTGTGAATGCGCAAATGGACAAGAGAGCTAAGTCTGGTCTGCGTCGGGGTTCGGTTGAAGTGAGCTTTGGCTCGGTTCGCATACCTATTGTAAGCAGGAGCCCAACTATAGCGCGGTGAATTCTGGGTAAACTCAACCTAAACAAACATGAGTCCGGTGCTAGCGGGAGAAATGGCTCGTGGTCTTTTGTTTCAGACGAAAGTGAAATCCTACAGCACTATCCCATCTGTGTTTACGTTCATGTAAACGGAAGTTGCCCTCGGCGTCTTCTTCAGTGGTTTTCCTGTCGCTTCCTTCCCTGATTCTTGCTGCAGCGCCGCCACAGGGGAGGAGGGGAACAGGCTTTTCAAACCGCACCAGCTGAAAATGTAATGTCGCGAATCTGTTCCCAATTGAAAAGAGTCTGCAGGGTGTGAACACTCTGATAGGCAATAAAAGGAAGGTTTCTGGATCTGGATCTATGCTACAACATAAAGGGTCCAACACTTCAATTAGCACAGTGTGTAGCCACAAGGTGATTAAAGCACAGTGTCAGTAAAAAGTGAGCCAACTTCAAATCAACTCTCTTTTTCTTTCTAATTACTTAATTCATAGTAAACCTGTGGTAGGTTTTTGGCCTCTATTCCAAGCAGGACACCTTGACTCCATCTTGTCAGACTCACTCAGGTTCAGTCAGGACACAAACAAACTGCAGCAATCAGGCATGAAGGTTGAGGGCACCGCGCGCTGGCGGCGCGCGTCTTTATGTGGGTCAGAGTGGCAGCGCGGCCACCTATTTCCACCTATTCCCACCTCCTCCCAGGACTTTAGGAAACAGGGACGCCTCGCATGCTCTTTGGAGCCTGATGCGAGGCTTACGGCTGACAATGCGGCGGCGCGCCGGCTTGTCGTCCCCGGTGCCCATGCCTCGGCTCCTCCTCATTACCGGGCCCGGGATGTCAGAGGGAAAGCTGGAGAGGAGACGACCCCGGCCTCCTGACAGAGAGATAGAAATAATTACCAGCGTTTCCCGTGGAATAGGGCGTAAATTGATACACACTAAATACTGTACCTCAGGGGTCCCTCTCTGTGTCTTTCTCGTCAGACGCACGAGACAAATGAACGCATCCAGCAGGAATTAATTGGATTTGGGAGCAGTCTCCTGCACAATCCACCAGGACGGGCAAACATCCTCCCCTCTTTACCCTCTTCTGCCTCCCTTCCCTTCAGAACACACACACACACGCGCGAACGCGCGCGCACGCACGCACACACACGCACACACACCCACGCGCATACCTCCTCCTCCTTTATTCCAGTCATGCCTTGCAGAAATGTCTACCACCCCCCTCCCACTCATCAACCCATCCACCCCGCCCTGATGGATCAGTCTGTGTCCCTTTAACACACACACGTTTTATAAAGTGTGTGTGCAGCGCACATGCAAGTGTACACACACACACACACACACACACACACACACACACACACACACACACACACACACACGCACACACACACGCATACACATGAGTGCCATGCTGTTCCCCAGTGGATTGCAACCTCTCTCTCTCGCGGATACAGCGTTTCCATGGCAGCCACGTTTTCTGCACGTGCGGAATCAGACGAGAGGAGCAGATGGAAGAAAGAGGCCACTCCTATCGATTCACTGGCTGGCTATTGATTGGCAGTCTGCTGCTGCTGCGGCGGCGGCGGCTCGCTTACTGACGGCGAAGCACTCCCATGCATTCATATCGCACGCGCGCTTGGCAGAACGTAAACAAATGACATCCAACGCGCACGAGTTAAAATAAATAAATAAATAAATAAAATAAAAATAGTGGAATGGTTGTAGACTTGGGGATCCCAAAATGCTGCTCCTTGAACAAATGGTGTCCTGATCTAGCCCTTGTCTTGGGGTCCTTAAAACGTGTTTTGCAATGAAAAGAAAACCTTTTCTTTTACCGCTATTTATACATATATATTTTACCAAAAGAGACTAAGATAGATGAAAATAAATAAATAAATAAAAACAGTCTACATATTGATCTTTTAATGCTAAGCTCAATCCACGATGGTCCTAAAATTATAATAGGCTAATAATGTGATGTGATGTACAGCTTTAGTTTACAACTCGCATGTTTGCTTGGGGGGGACGGGACGGCGTTTGGCCATAAAATTAGGCATAAATAAGCTATAAATAACTTAGCACTCAAAATAAATTGAGTGTTCATGCTGTCCCCCAAGGATAACTACCCTGGGTGGAGGGCCATACTGCCAATATCAAAAATGGCACCTTTTTTCTTTTTACAATTTTCAAACACTCAAGAAAGGAAAACAACTTGAGGAAGCATTGCACTTTCAGTTCCAGCTGATTTTATTTCCTTCTCGGAAGAAAAAAAAAAAAAATTTAAAAAAGACAATCTGTACAGAGGTCTGAGAGGCAGTGATTGACCCAAATGTTGGCTGGTTTTTGAGCAAAAGACATCAAACGATCTTGGCTGAAGTGGACAAAACATGATCAAACACAACATATTGCACAAATGGGAAAGAAAAATTAAAAAAAAGGACAATAGAATTTTTTTCCTTTGTTTTTTTTTTTTTTTTTAAAGGAAACTCCTGGACCACAATCATCTTCCACCAAGATGGCCGTCCTAGTGCCTGTCATTGATCATCATACATAAAAACACACAATCTTTGCTTATAGTACAGTCAGTTTACATAAATTATGTTTTCTTTTAAAAATCTTAAACACAACAGCTATAGCTACATATACCTGAATCTGAAATACAAATGCTATTTGCCATGCCATAATATAAAAAAAAACAAACAAAAAATTAAACAAATAGCCTGCTATACGTAGCCAACAGGTACAGAAAAAGGTTAAATACTATTTTTTTTGATGCAATTTGCGCAATAACAGATGAAGCACTTCAAAAACATTTCCTCCTCCCTCCAAAGTCTAGGCAAAAGTGGAATGAGTCCAGTGGTTCAAATAAAACTTATCTCCAAATATATATATAAAAAAAAACCAAACCAAGCACACAGAGGTATTAGCTCTATCCAAACAGTGACTCTTTATCTGGGATCTTTCACTTTGAGTGTGTTTTGCTTGCGCGTGGACTGGAAAACACAGTCAGGAGGAGCCTCGGCGGCGCTTTGTTTACTCGGCTGGTGAAGCTGGAGTCACTGTGCCATTTAAGAAGCATGTGGGTAAATACTGTAAACACTGTGTGAGGTCAGATTGTGCCCCCTCTGCACGTCCAAACCACCAATGTAGATGCGAACGACAATGCTGCAGGGCTGCCCCCTTTTATAGATTTTGTACAAAAATACAAGTAGAAAATCATGACACACTCAAAATCTCTTTGAAAGTGAGAGGAGTTGGACACTGTTTTTTTTGTGTGTGTGTGTGTGTGTGTGTTTTTTTTTGTTAAATAAGATACACTTCTTAGCCCTTCCGCCGCTGGATATACAGACAGGTGTGTGTGTGTGTGTGTGTGCGCACAAACACAAACGAGACCTGTACGAGAACAATACTTCTATGTATAAAAAAGTTTGGCCAGTATAAATACATCAATATATATAGTAGTAATATATGTACGGAGCCGGCCTAAGGCATGAGCGGTATGTGGGTTGCTTGGTGCCCCCTGCTGGCCGGGGGTCCCCTTTCCCACCCCTCCAAAAAATGCCACTATGTTATGAAATTTTAAAGGACAGCTTAAAAAAATGTGCTTGTTGTAAAGGCAATACAAACATGACATCGATTTATGGTTTGCAAAATATTGTTTGTGTGAACCGCTTGGAAATTTTTGGGACTTCTTTTTACTCTTTGCCCAGTTCTTATAAACACAAAATGTGACATTTCATTTTAAAACTAAATTGCTGAATGAGTTATCTACAACAGGTAATACCCAGTGTTTATTAAAAAAAAAAGAAAAGAAAAGAAAGAAAAACAGATCTGTGTCTTTCAGACTCTTTGTTAAAACCAATTTGAGAACAAATACTGAGGAAAAAAGCATTAAGCATATACAATATGAAAGAGACCTGCTGTTGTAGTTAGTGGGCACGTGACCTCAACAGGAAGTGGGCCCCCTATTAAATTCTGCCCGGGGCCCAATATAACCTTGGACCGGCTCTGTACATATTTGGAAAGAATATCTGACACAAGAACTACAAAGTTGAAGCACTAGGCAGAGAGAAAGCGCAGAACATTGGTCCTGAATTGTGCACTGAGTGTTTTTTTTTTGTTTGTTTTTTTTTTAAGTTTCTGAAGTTTAAAGTCAGTCTTTGTTTTAAATCCTGCCGTTGAGAGAGAAGCTGGTGATAGTGAATTGTGTCCTATGCGCACACAAAATGCGTAGTTACGCAGCAAAGACAAACTTTTTTTTGTTTTGTTTTGTTTTACGCATTAAATAAGAAAATTCCTCCTCTTCTTGGAGAGCATGCGTGTTCATACTCCAAATGTTGAGTTTTGAGGAGAAGAAAAATGTCCTGAACTTGATGGTCAGTGTGGATTGGCTATATCTTAGAAAACACAACCGAACTCGAGAGCTCTCCAAGTGTTCCAAAAACAGAAAAAGAAAACGAAACGGGGAAAAAAAAAAGAAAAAAAAAAGTCTTATCATGACTCAAAAAGTTCAGTCTCAGTCCTCATCCTGCGTGGAATGAGTTAAACATCTGCAGCTCCTCTGCTTACATTCACTCCTCCTCAATAGGGAGGGCCAAAAGTGCCACAATCCAATAAATAAATACATTTTCTAAATAAACATTATATACATGATGATTTTAAGAATGCCGCGATAAATACGTTAAATAAACAACATATCTTTAAAGATGAATGTGACAACAAATCATTAAATGCACCAATAATTAAAAGCTCTCGACAATTAAAACTTAAATACATAGTTGTCAAATGTTACATGTTTATGTCACTGTAATAATTTAAACTGTGACTATAACTTTGCCAGCTGAAATCGGATTGTTTACCTTGCACAACAACTCAACTGCCGACCAATCATTTTTTGCCGAAAGCAGTGTTAGCCCCACCTACTGACTCTGTTGGGTGAGGCTGACACATGAAGGTAAATTCTCCATCTACTACAGCACAGGGTTGTGAAATGGTTACAAATACCTGAACTATATGTGGTTTTAGAAAGCAGATATATTTAACCACATTTAAATGATTTCACTGAAACAATTTAATATATCATAGATGCACTCACTTACTTATTTGATGTATCTATTGTTATTGTTTAAAATGATCACGTATATAGATCTTTATTTACCAACTTACTTATGTATTGAATTGTGGCACGTTTGACATTCCATACCTCCGCCTCTCCAAATGCAAACTAAGCATTTCCTCCAGTCAAGCGCCACTGAGCGCTGTCCAAGTCTGAGCGGCGCGCACCTGGGCTTCACCGCGCACGCAGGCCGCCTCTTTTTCTTTCCTTTATTCACTTATTTATTCAAAAAGTGAAAAAAATGGCGGAAATCGTCTTATCTAGACGCACAGGCTTGTCTTGTAGAGGGACAGAAGAGTTCATACGTGGGAGGGAAAGAAGGGGTGGCTGATTCAGTAGGTGAACACCAGGTTGGAGATGGTGGACTCCAGCCACTCTCCCGAGATCATCTCGGTGACCTCTGGAGTGCAGTAGTCGGAGAAGTCGAAGTGGGATCCCGCCCCGCACTCCCCGAAGCCCCAGTCTAAGTCCCGGTCCAGCTCCGCGTCGGAGAAGCCCATCCCGCCCAGAGAGGTGCTCTCGAAGCCGGGGCTCGGGTTCAGGTCGAGCCGCTCGTCTTCGAACTCCTCGTCCGACGACGCGGAGGACACGGACGAGGACGAGTGCGAGGCGGACGGCGTCGGGGAGGAGGCGCGTGCGTACCTGAGGCGCGCGGTGGAGCCGGGGCTGTGCTCCTCGTACAGGCTGAGCGGGTCGCTGGACTCCGCCGAGCTGCTCAGGGTGGGACTGGCCGGGACTCCCACGGAGGGAGGTCCGCTCTCCATGCTGCCCGTCCCGCCGAACACGTGGGCGCGCCTCGCCTCTCCCGAACCTGAGCGCTTCTCCGGGATCTGCCGGGCCCCGGACGCCGACCTGGATTTAAACACCGCGGAGGCGTACTCTTGCGCCGCCGCGCTCTTGCCGCTGCTCCCCTGTTTCAGCGTCCTGCTCGCGGATTTGGACGCGGGGCTCCTCTTGCCGCCGGCGGCGGCTTTGGCGCCGCGCTCCCCGCTCTTCTCCCCGCGCTCCGCCTGCTTGCCCGCCGCGCTCCCGGACTTGACCTTCTTCCTGGGTCTGTACTTATAGTCCGGGTAGTCGGCCATGTGCTTCAGCCGCAGCCTCTCCGCCTCGCGGATGAACGGGATCTTGTCCGTGTCCTTCAGCAGCTTCCAGCGCTTCCCCAGCCTCTTGGAGATCTCGGCGTTGTGCATGTCCGGAGACTGCTCCATGATCTTCCTCCTCTCGATCTGGGACCAGACCATGAACGCGTTCATGGGTCTCTTGATGTGGCCGGTCGGGGTTTTGCACCACGCCAGGTCGCTGCGCTCCCGGGAGGAAGGGGAGCCCTCCGGGACCGGAGAGGCGTCCATCTCCAGGTCCATGTCTCCCGTGTCCGTGGAGTCCCCCCCGGGGGAGTGAGCGTGGGTGCTCTCTGCGTGGCTCATGTGCTGCACCATCTCCTCCTCCAAACAGTCTGGAAGCGCTCAAGTCAGTGACGAAGTTTTTTGCGCGAAGAAGAGACAGAGGAGGGGAATAAAAAATGTATTTAAAAAAAACAACAAAATCTCCTCAGCTATGAGTTGGAAGCAAATCTTAAGAAATAAAAGTTTATCCAAGTTTCTCCTGTCTTTCTTTTGCGTTCACTCGGAGTGTCTGAACTTTTGCCGGCGCGGCCCCCCGGATCGGCTCTCAACTGCCGGTGCGGCTGAAGATTCTCCCTGCGAGGCTCAACAGGCGCCGCTGCGAGTCTCCTCTGTGAGCCCGGCTGTCTACAGCGCAGCTTGTCTGTGCGGTTGAGGAACCATGTGGCTGAATGGAGCAGCTGCGCTTTCTCATAGTCTCCCTGTTTCCCGTGCGCTCTGAGATATTACTGTAAACACAACAACGCCGGACCGCGTCCTTTTATACCCTCCCATCGAGGCGCAGGAGCCAATCGGCGCCTGTCTCCATCCTGGTTTTTCACTCAAACCGCTCCCACTCGACGCCCATTGGCCGAATAATAATAATAATAATAATAAAATTAAAAAAAATGAAAAAAAGAGCACCCGGCTAATAATAATAATGATGTGCAATGAGGATCCGTGTGTCTGACCTCATTCCTGTCAGACTCCACTGGAAGAAAAGAACCAAGTCAGACTGCGAGCGTCTCCATCTGTAGGTTTCTGTTCTCCAAAGGAACACTTTAGAGAAAAGAGACACGCAGGCTGTTAGAACTGAAGAGATGCACGTTCGAGAAATGAATGTGATTTCCTCAAGAAACTTTATTAAAGTGCACTGATTGAGCAGCGGTAGGTGTGTTCAAACAGATGACGGCCGAGCGGTCGCACCGGCCTTTTGGTCTGACTCCAGCAAGAGCTTATTGAGGCAGCGGCTCAGGGTGGTGCAGCTTGAAGGGGCGACGGGAAACAGTTTGAAAATGTGTGCGTTTTCAACATCAAGGTCTGGTACAGTTATTGGGCCCTGGCCGTATCTCCAGGGCCCAATAAAGCAACTTCTCTTCCGCCTTTGCTGTACCATTCCAAGGAATAGCAGTGGCTACTCATTAGCCAACAATAAGAAGCTGCCCTCTACTTTTCACAGTAGTTTTACTGAAATAAACTAACTATTATACATCACATTAACACATATTGGACATATGGAACGTTAATGCAAAGCAATCAACACGCATTTCAAATTTTTCCATCCAGGACCATCTTCGCCATTTGCTTTGGGAACCTAAAGGCTCCTACTGATCCGTATCTGATACGCCTGATTGACACGGAGCCGCCGCTTTCAACGGGAGGAAGGAATAAACCCTTTCATAATTTGTCATTTGTGTGAACAGAGTCAAGTTTTATTGGTAGCTTAATCATTTATGCTGCTTATCGTCACCATGACTGTTTGCAAGCTAAAAGTCATGTTAGCGAACTAGCTAGCAGTCACTGAGTTGACCTCCATGATGAAGACGGGCAAAAAAAACCCCAAAACAAACCACATTTTTTCTTATTAAGGTATAAAACAGTCCTGAAATAATAAGAAACCTTTAAAAATCCATTGTAACCAGGTGGCGCGTTGCATCTGAAACCTTTTCCCTGGCAACGACAGCTCAGATGTGAAGTTCCTTGGCAACGACTCCCTCAGGGTGCTGGCTTGACATTAGCATTAGCACCATCGCTAACCCGGGCGAACCTGGATTCACAATCACACTCCTGTCCAACCTAATTTAGGTTTAACCGAGTTCATGTAGTCACATGTAACCCCCATGACCTCCTTACAGCTCCCAACGAAATACACAACAATATCTTCGGCGACTTTCTTAAACAAAAAAAAAACAACAAAAAAAAAATGTTTTGGAAGGATCAATTACCAAAATAATACCTTTTTTTAACAGACATGTTTGATTAAAATGTAAGAATTGTTATTCTTAATACGTCTTATGCGCCAAAATCCCTGTTATATACAGATCTATATATTCTAACGTCCTCCTCCTGTCCAGTTCACAGGGCTATACTTGGAACCACATTAGTTTCATGTGGATGAAGGCCGGCTAAAATTAGATTGTGTGTCATGCGTGGCGGCTGAGAAAACGCTGAGAAAACACAAAGGAGGAGGCCACAACATGTTGCGTCAGTCGGGCTCGCCGTGGCGTTTCAGCGCCGGGGCGAGCCCAGCCGAACGGCAGCCGCGCGTAGTGACGTCACAGACGGCAGCTTAGGCGGGGGGTTTAGAGGGACGGCGTGGCTGCGGGTTGCTTTTATTCAGTCTCTACGTGTCGGTGCGTTGTGGTGAACCAGGAATGTGGGAAGTGATTGTCGCATTTAATCTGAAAAATCTTACAAAACAGCAGCCGTCAGTCTTGCTGCAGCTTCCAGCCCGTCTCTCTGTGTTAACATGCCAGTGACATGTGAGATCACATTACAGCCTGAGTCGCTAGATGTCAGGCTAGAGCCAAATGGAGCAGGCATTAACTGTACGTGTGTGTGTGTGTGTGTGTGTGTGTGTGTGTGTGTGTGTGATTGTGTTTTAACTTCTCCGTCTTGTGATCGACTGCTTCTCTGCAAGTCTTGCTCTGATTCTGCAACATCACTGACAGCCAGAGTTTCCGAGGTTTACGACACCCGCCTGGCAGTCGGTGAAAACAACAATGAATGCGCAAAAAAAAAAAAAACAACCCATACATAATAAACTCTTAACAAATGCACAATCGACCCTGTGATCGCATAAATCAAACGCAGTATTAATAATGAACTTCTTCCCCCTGCTATATATCTGTGGCTCGCCCCAATTACAAGCGTGCACCTGCTCCTGGATTAGCTTGTTATCTCTATTAGTCTTCTTCAGACAGGCGCGCGCACGGCGGCGTGCTTGCGCCGGGGTTTGTTTAAACAGGTGTACTGGGTACTGGGTGTACCTGTGATCTTATCTGATGTGTGAGAAGCAGCTGTCAGGTAGCTTTCCGCCGGCAGATGCACTGCTGCTGCTGCTGCTGCTGCTGCTGCGGAGCCCCGGCTCCCGGGGGCCCTCGTCGGACCGGCCCCATTGCTCCGCCGGAGCCAGGCGTTTCCCGCAAACTACGCCTGCCTCCTCCTTTGTCTCGGCTCTGTTGATTCTGAAGGGACGGTGTCAGTAACAGAGCGGATCGGCAGGAAGTGGGGAGTTGAGGAGGTGGCGGCGATGAGGGCACTTCCAATTTCAAACTGCATTTGCAGCAAATTTGAAAATCGGCCCGTCAAAGACTTATAATAAGTTTACTATGTTACATCCTTGGTGTCTGCATTGATAATACATCCAGATTATTTGGTGACAATTATTAGTCCAAGGCAGCCATGGACCGAGTGAACGTACAATCTCAAAACGTGATAATAGTTTCTTCAAATTGAATTTAAATGAACCTTCTAACTGTGCGTATTGTTCATTTTAAAAAAAAAAGCAACCTGACAACCTACATGGTAAATAGAGGCTGGAGGCATTCCGCCACCTATTATCTTCCAGACTGAAACAAGTTCTAAGTGCGAAACATTTAAATGGTTCCGCACAGAGCAGAGCTCCAACAGACGCCAGACGTCCATCAGGCATTTACTGACAGGAAATGCTTCACAAGTTCAGTTTTTTTGGTAAATGTTTCACACAGGAAGGTACTTTGTGAAGCACCACCTCCAACATGAATTTCCAGTGTAAATATTAGCCATCGGTTTAAATGACCCAATTCGACTGTGATGACAGTGGCAGAAAGTTTGCTCAATCTGCTGTTATTTTGAAACAGCTGTGCGTCACTTTGGTCGTGGCACTTCCTGGTCCAGCTGCTGGCTTCAGGCTTCAGAACCAACTAATCTGGATTTATTTAAACACATGACTGTTTGTTGTTTATTACTTGCCTTGGAGCTTTCCTCCAAACACTGCTAACTCTACTCTACAATTTCTATGCATGTGAAAAGAAGGGAATCATTTGCTGGTTTAAGATGTTTAATATGCAGTGTTTTTTTTTTCTTCTTTTTTAATAAAACAAATATGAATGCCTAATATGTGATTGACCCTCAAGAAACCTGAGTGTTTAATGAGAAAGCAGCATGCGCCTCTTCACGGGGGGAAGAGGGGGTCGTAGTTTATTATAAGACGGGCCTTCACGACCGTGCTGGGAGCAGAGAGAAAAAAAAAACCCCAGGATCGGGCGAGGGAGTCATCCCAGCGTGTCGTAAAACGCGAGTTATGAGATTAGGAGGCCCGAGAGCGGGGGGGGGCGGGGGGGGGGAGCCTGTATGTCAGTGAACGCAGGTTCTCGTTACCATGGACTCGCCCTTCTTCAACCGCCTCAAGAGTGACGCGCCGCTCTGACCCGGCCGCTCGTCATCCCGAGAGGTTGCGCACAACGAGGCCCTTTGTGCCTCTCGTGTGCGCCGGGCCTTAACTGACTTGGAGCTTTTCCAAGAGTTTGAAAACCAATGGGAAGTTCCCTGCACCCTGCAGTTAAACAGAAAAACTGACGACTAAGCAGTGATTTGCATACACACACACACACACACACACACGCACACACACGTGCACGCATACTTTTATCGCCGTGCCTGTGACTCATCCACAGGCAGTCTGTCCCCTCTGTGTTTTGTGTGAATGTGGCAGACAGTACAGGTGGCCGTCTCACCATGTCACCCACCTACTGCTGTCCCAGCCCTTATACAACAGCACCAGTAATTGGAGCTATTTTTAAGTTGCAAACGAGACATACAGTGATACTTCCCCATGCTGCTCTTATCACAAAAAAAGGGGATGAAGATATTAGGGAACTGATTTTCTTCCTTCTTTCGCAACTTTTTCAAATAAAAGTAACCCTGTACTTCAATATGATCTACTATTCCACGAATGTCTTCAGTTTGAACCCGTCGAGGGAACTTTTTAAACTTTTGTTTTGCCATTTCTTTCACTCCAAAGAGTTTGGACACAGTTTTCAATCTTTCTTCAGTCCTTTTCTCCCTCTTTCTAGGACTCGGTCCTTTCTTCTCCTCCTAAAATAAAAGAGAAACGTCACAATGAGACACAGAGCAACAAATCAAATCAACACATCTAGGGGGAACTAAAGGACGACGGGCAGCGAGCGGCGAAAGAACGGGCACAAACGATGAACCGCAAACGGCTTCGTCGAGGAAGTTCTCGCTCGTATTCCGCAAGAACTGGAAACGGGAAACGGAGGACGACAGCGTCGCGTGGAGTCCGATACGGGCAGGAGGATGAGGTGTGGTCGGGACGGCGACGCCACGCCCCAGGAATCCTTCCTCCCCCCGGAAAAATAAATAAATAAATAAATAGAGTTGCAACAGATTCTGACGCAGCAGGTCACACGGTTGCCATGTCACGGCAAAGCACACCAACGCCTAGAAACACACACTGAAAGTTGCGGGGCTGTTACACACCGTCGCTGAAGTACAGGAGTACCACCGCAGGACCCGGAGATGCTGCAGAGACAAATCGAGAGCACAGACAGACACACGGAAACTCCCTTACAACACACACACTCCAGTCAGACAGCCTCGCAGCAGCTGCACTCTGAAACATTGTTCAGTGTGTTTTGTTTTTTTTTTCTTTGACGGGCATTGTCTAAAAGCCAGAGAAGGGAGACGACGGAGAAGGGATCGGAAACGCAGTAGTCTTTACGATCGACGGAGGACGCCGGACGAGACTTTGGACGCTCAGCCTTTTTTGGGGAGCGACGGGACGTCTGCCGGACGGGGGGGACACCGTATGGAGAGACACGGTGAAGGAAGTGTACCGTAGGAGACGAAAGACTGAACGCCACACTTCTCTTCGTCCTGGAGTTTGGATTTTGGTCGCCGGGGTTTTGTCTTTCTTTGCAAAAAAAAAAAAAATGTTAAAAATGAAAAAATAGAAAAGAAAAGAAAAAAAAACGGCGACGGCTGCAGATGCAACCGTAGAGGATCTGGGGAAGAAACATAATGGCTTCGTGATGATTAGGTTAGATTCTGAATGTGGATGGGATGGAAGGCGGTAGGAGAGCAGTGCATTGAAGGCGTGTGTGTGTGTGTGTGTGTGTGTTGGAAGAAGAGGGGGTACGATGGCGTCACACGAACGTTTTACCAGAAAACCTCTCGTAGCGACGACTTTAATGCCCATCTCCTCTTAACCTGCTCAGTCTTTACCGCCACTCTGCCTCTCCATCCTCATTCATTTGCATCTGCAGCACACATGCAAATAACATGTACTGGCTAAGCTTCTCCAAAGTAAACACACGACCCTCCCCTCACACCCCCTTCGCCCTTGTGGATGGCACATCCTTTCCCTGCAGGGCACGTCGGGTCAGTCGGCGCCGGTTCTTGTCCTCCGGTAGCCCGGAGAAAGTCGTCCGCAGCCAGGGCGCGAAGGCGGAGATGGCTCTAACGCTCTCTGCAGCTCCAGACAGGCTCCAGACGCACTGACCTACATCCGCCTCAGTCAGACGGAGAGACAGAGAGAGAGAGAGAGAGAGAGACTGAGAAAGGAGGAGAGAGATGAGGTGGTGGGGAGGGAGGCAGGAGAGGATGGGTGGGAATGATGAGGAGATGGTTGAGCAGGCAAACTGGTTGGGAGGCTTGGTTGCACATTTATCGAAACGACAAAAAAAAACAAAAAACGAAGGCAATATCTGAGGAGGAGGAAGAGGATTAAGTAGAAATTTTTTTTATAACCGACCCTCTTTTTCATTTGATCGCATTTCGTCCTCACCTTTTTCTTCTGTTAATCTGTATCCTCGCCTCACTTCTACCCTCTGCTCCTGGCTCATCCTGCCTTCGTCTGTCAGTTCGGTTTGATTTCCATCACGCGCCTCCCGAAACGTCTCTCACTGTGGGAGGATTAGTTCGTCTCTGGCTGCCTGCTTATCAGTCTGCTCTGGCTTTCGGCGATGGGGGGGTGTGGGGGGGGCTTTGAGACAAGGCGGAGGAGTAGCAGGAGAGGGAGGAGAGAAGGTGTGTGTTAGTTGGAGGGAAGCTTTCGGCGCGTTTCGCAGCGTGGTTGTGTCTGCGGACGCGCTGTGCTTGCAGTCTTCTACCGCAGTTTAGGTTTCCTACCAAAGCAGAGGCTTTGCTGCTTGCTTGATGTCCTTGATTGCATTGACCGGCTGCTTTTCCTCGTGCTCCCCGAAGCCATGCGCCGGATCATTTCTCCCAAGTGCCTGAATTGACACTTAACACGGATCAATACTAATAGAGAAACAAATACGTCAGGCTAATGTTCCCGTGGCTCCTCGGAGACCTTGTGCGGTATCGGAACACTGTCTCTAAAGAAACATGACGTGTTCGTCCTGAGGTGAACATGTATTGCTTCTGTGAGGGTTGGAGAACAAAGACACTTCATCACAAGCTACAATAAAGCCCAGCAGGGTCTGTCTGTCTCTTTAATGCCGCTGACTCAATAAGACGCCGTCTGAAGACGTTCTGGGCGTTTAAAGCTCTGGTCTGGATTGTCTTTTGAAACTTTCTGTTCGTTACAGCAGGTTTCCAGTTCATCTACTATGAAGACTAAGTCCGCTCATGCATAGTAGGACAGTGGATTTCCTCCAGACAGATTTAATCCGTCTGCAATGTATGAAATTTAATTTAAATTTGTTTGCATGATTACGCTGGATTGATCTGATTATGCACTTACCATCCACTTTATGAGGTTCACCTTGTTATTCTGGTTCTGTCCCCCTGGAATTGCGTTGCCTTCCTACAAATTCCAGTTCCAGTTGGTTCCCATCCTTGGCCAGCAGGAAGTTTTTGCCCCTGTCCAAACTCGGTGAGCCTGCATTGCCTCAGTTCCTTGTCCTCAGTGGACAGGATTGCGACCTGGTTGGGTCTCCTGTTGCTTTAGTCCATCTCCTTCAAGGGCAAACGGTTGTAATGATTAGTTATTTGAACTACCATTGTATTCGCTGTCTTGTTACTCTTTTTACTTTTCTCTTTTAGCGGCAACAACAACAACAAGGTCACTTTAATTTCCTTCTGATCCTCAATGTGCACCGGCCAGAATGGACAGTGAGAAAGTATGTCTGGATATGAATCGGAACTTTTTCACCTTGTAAATTGCTTTGCTGTGACAATCGTCGTAAATTGCTTTTACTTGAATAAACTGAAAGAAGCTAAACGTCTGACGCTTTTTTTGTTCAGGATTCACCCGTGTTAACAAAGCATAGCAGACACAGCGGGAAGCTTGTTCAGAGACCTTGAGTTCCCTGTGTTTCATTTTGATAATGCTACGAGACTAGAACTGAGTTTCAGATATTTGGACGAAGCTAAGCTAAGCTAAGCTAAGCTAAGCTCTGAAATTCAGCACGCAGATCATGAAACCCCCAAGGTTTCAAAATATTTTAACACAGAACATCCAGTCTAATAGTTCGGACGTTTTGTTTCCAAATTCCAGAACTTTATTCTATCAGTGACTCAATTGATCTGAGCACTTTGTGCTCTACATAAATGGAACGTAGAGTTTCATTCTGTGCTGTGAAAAACATGAAGTATGGCATTGAGAGTCGCCGTTGGAAAATTCTCTGATTTGGTTATGTGTTAAAGAAAAACAAAACAAAACATCAAAGCTTAAACTAAAAATAAAGCAAATAAAGACTAATTCCTTCATTCAAAATACGAATGAGCTGTTTTTTTGTGTTTGTTGACAGTCAGAAAGCTTTTTATCTACAGCTTGACGAATTTCTATTAGTATTGGCAAAATACCAATGAGTACAACCAGCGTGAGAGGAAAATGAAAGTAACAGAGCCTCTCATATTGCCTTCAGTGGCTCAAGGCCACACTTTGCCAGCACCTAATTGTTGGTCTTGGAAAAAGCAGAGGACAGAACAATAAGCACAGGTGCAAAAAAAGTGCTAATCATTACTTGAAGATGCCAAGGTTTCAGCGCCGCGGGATTCTCCACTAAGTGGAAAAGCGACGGCGCGGCAATAAACATCGACGCATTTTGATTCACGCGTTTACATTTTTATTATAGGTGGGGATTATGAAAATAAATCTAAAATGTGGACGTCAAGTCTAAAGATCAGTGCACGTGCGGAGGACAGCGATGCCGGTCTGGACCTCCTTTCTTCCCAGTGCTGTTGGGGAGGAAACTTATCAGGTCCAGATGCAAAGAAAAGTGGGTCACCACACTGAACATGTGCCAGACCCTATACCTCCCCCTTTAAGTGGAGAGACCCGATGCTTATACTAGCCTGTGTATTTACACTTGCCAAGTCGGACCACCTCCCACCCTCACCTCACCCCCACACAATCCCAAAATAGCAGAGAGCAGACTCAGAAGGAGCATAAGTTTATTTGCCTCCATCTGGTTTTTATCTTAAATCTGTCCTTACATCCCAGACTGCACGCTTCGCTCTCCTACAGTCAATCTTTCGCTCGTACTGTATCCATAAGGGAAGTTTGCTCCGCCTCTCAAGGCTTTTCTTTCTGTCTTGAGGTCTAATTTGAAATCCTGACGGTTAAACAATTTAAAACTATCAGTCTGTCGCAAATTATAACCATGTGCGGGCGAGGCGGCTCGAGCCTCAGATCTTTTCGATGGGGGAGCTTAGAGGCAAATGCAGCCGCGGACTTGAATGGATTTTACTTTGATTTCATGTGATATGAAGTGGATGGGACACGGATGCATGACTTTCAAAATACTTAACAATTAGAAGATGGAAAATTGTGGCCATGCATATGTATTCTGCTGCCTTCCCCGCAGGTTCCCTAGTTATAAACGCAGCTGCGTTGTGAAGGACTCTGACATTTGTGAAAGAACGTTAGTGCATTGGCAGAACCAAGAACACAAAGGAACAGAGAGAAAGTTGGTGAGAAGTTTAAAGCAGGGTTATGTTTAAATCTGTCGGTTTGTTCATTCACTGAAGTAGTTAATTGGACAAAGGCATGGCAGTCCCCCTAATCTAACATTTTACACATTTTTGTACTTTCATTTGGGTTTATACTAACCTAGAAACAGCCAAAGCGCTTAAAAAACAAAACAAGACCAAAGAAAAACTCAACCACGTTGTGGCACTAAGTTGATGTTTATTGGTGTCTGGAAAACAAACTGTTTAAAACCAAAAACCTCCTGATTGTTAAGTCACACTGGAGAGGCACTGCGCCGTTACCTAGCAACCCCAGCTGAGCTCCAGCATGTTTAGTCAGCTGTATATGCTGTATAATGGCTGCTAGAAAAGATAAAAGCTTTGTTGTTGACTAACCATTCAGAAACCTTTTGCTGCATTCTTGTTCGTTGTGCAGGAGGCTCTACTTCTGCTTTTCAAAGATGCACTGTTGTATAATTGCGCATCCGTCTGTAGCCGTTTTCATGTGCGAATGTAAACATTGGGTTTGGCTAAGAATAACATGATCTAATAATGGTTTTGTGCAAAAAATGTAATGAATATGTTTTGTATAGCCCACAGACCGACGCTAAACTGTTCAAGGAAGCACAATAGGTCACCTTTAATCACACGACACAGCCAACAGAACCACGGCAACTCTGGACGAGATGAAAATATCTACATCCAGACAGTTGAAAGGACGATGGACAAGCCTAAATACAGGGCAAATGTTAGATTTTAGAAAATCCAACCGAAAAGACTTAGAGATGCTCCCAGTGTGACCTGATCAAGATGGAAGAGGCACGCCCAGAAGAACTCGAAGCTGATCTGCACAAAAGGTTGGTGTTCAAAAGTTTTAACACAGTCAAATGTTAAAAATTGTTCCTTCCACTTTAAAACTCTGCAATATCTTGTGTTTATTTCTTAGAATCCAAATGAAATACATTGATGTTTGTAGATGTAATATGAAAAAGGTGGAAAACCTAAAGTGGAAAAATTAAGGAACTGCACAAGTGCTTCTGGAGAAATGCTAGGATGTCTTTAGTGAGATAACAATAAGTTGTTAACCTCAGTTTCCCAACGAAATTGCTCAAAGCTTGGGGCAAATGACTATTTATAAGCAGATATGTGTTGTAGGCCAGGGTAGCTCTCTCAAAGGCCTTGAAGAGTTTTCAAAGTGCTTGCCCAAAGTGACCTCCTTCTAAGAGAGAGCGAAAAAAGAAACAGACAGCATGCAACCCGGTCAAAATCCGTGACACACTTTTTTTCCCCCCCTTTCATCTTGTTGCCTTCAGCTTTTTCTCTCTTTTTTTTCCCTTGGCTTAACACTTTAAATGTAGTGACAAACAATGCTTCTGAAAGCAGAATTGAAAAAAACAAAACCAAACAAAAAAAAAAACCCGCCGATATCCAGACAAATCCAGTCCATGTGAACACTCGGGAGCAGACAAGCGGACCCCAACGGGTCGGCCGCGGCCCCTTCAAATGATTGGAGTGGACAGCGAGTGTCAGGCCATGGGGCAAATCAGCTGCGCTGTGATGCATGAGCCGCCGGCCGTCTGAGGAGGCCCCTGTGTCTGCGCCCAGGTCCTACACATGGGCCAGTGTCTCGCTAGGCCCGAGGTGGATTGCATTGATCAGTGTCCAACGGTTGGCCACAATTCAAGTCAGAAATGTGGCAGCAGCATCCCTAACAGGGGGTGAGGGGGGGTTTACTCTGACTTGGGCCATTATTTATTTTTTGTATTTGCATGTTTTTTTAATATAATGAGTAGGGCTGGAAAAATGTGTGACGATACAAGTACAACATGAAACTGCTGTTGCACTTGTTGCGCAACAGGTTGCTGCTAGGAAACCAAACAGTGAGTGAGTTTGATGCCTCCCAGCTTGCTTAGCTAGCTGTGATAGGTTCAGCCTTTCCTCTGCCGACATCCCCCAAAATGCCGTGCGGTTATTGATTGGAGTTCCATCAGGCGTATTCCCTATTGCTATTGATCACGCATCTATTGTGGTAGATATCGTTACTGCTGGATCCCCCAGCCCTAATGACGACATAATGGCAGTTTGCAGAACCTTTTTTCAATTTTCCCGAAACCAAAGTAATGTCACTGTGTCATGACCTTTGACATGCCCACTCCAAAACATCGTCTTTGTTGCCCTGGTGCAACTTTGTAGCTGATTTGCATTTAAGCTTTGGGTTATTGTCCATTTGGAAGACCTGTGGTGCAAAAGCACCAACTTCCTTTCTTTATTGTGTGATCTGATTTGCGAAATCAATCAGTTCCTCCGGCCACTAAACATTCCCACAGCAAGACAATTTCGCCCCACGGTTAAGTTTGTAAGCTCGCCTCTTTACCCTCCACATCTAAGGTGATAAACACTTGCATTTTATCCTAATGAGAAATATAACCGACTTGTTCTGGTGTGTATTGGCCAACTCATAGCGTCTTTCTGAACCGTACCCAATGAGGAACCGTGGTTGTGCAGGTCAACAATTCTGATCCTGACAAACATCTCAACTCTCTCTCTCATCACTCTTTCATTTCACACTCACAAATATGCTGTACAGTCCACTGTTTTCGAAAAGAAAATGTGTTTTTTTTCACACTTATTAATTTGTTGTGTGTGTCACTGGATCCAAGAGGTTTCAATAGGAATTGTCATAAAAGAGGCTGCGACGCATAAAGATGCATCTAAACATCCATCAAACTCTGAATAGAATCTCGAGGTCACTCAAGATTCACAGCTTTAATGCTGACTGCTCACAAATACTCCACACAACAGAGCTGTGGGGAGGGGGGGAAACTTCCTTTAATCTGACGTGTCAGATGGTTTGAATCTGTCCATCACTGTCATAAATAAACTTCAAGCAACAAAATCAAGAAAGCACTGTAAGCACTAGTTCATATTGACCCAGTCTGACTGAGGAAAAAGAAATAATAATAATATCATAATGATCCAAAGTTCTCAGGGGATTCCACAAATAGAAACTTTCCAGAGGGAAGGAGGAGGAGGAGGAGGAGGAAGAGGAGGAGGAAGAGACAGGGTGAAGGGGGTTCAGACAAGAAAAAAGGCTCGTCTGTGTTTGTCACCCACGTAGTGTATGCGCGTGTTCATGTCTTTGCAGTTGTACTTTACACTTGCTGAATGCTTGTGAGCGTCAGAGACTCTTCTCTGTGGGCTCTTTGTTGCTTATAGCCCAGGCAGTCTTATCTAACTAGGCCTCCTGAGACAACCGGAGACAGAGTGCGGATGGTGTGAAGCTGGAAAGCAGGAGAACTTGTGAGCGTAGCGGAAGAGCTAAAAGTCATACGAACCGCCAAGTTCCTCACGTCTATTTTAATGAGTCATACGGTTTACCCGAGCCTTAAAGTGCTGTTTTACATTGCTTTTTAAAGTTCTGAGCAAGTTTACTGCAACCAAGCACACATGAATTTCCATATAAGTTATTTGTTCCCTTTTGGAAACTGCTAAAAGCTAGCAGTGTGCTAAAGTGCTCAGCTAACTTTAGCTTGTCTATTAACTTTGCTGATGCAACTCCTTGACAATTCCACTTGGTGCATAATTTAGTGCGCTTCTGGCCAACCGTTTGGTTCATAAGCTCAGCTCTTTACCTTGCAGCAGTTGCAGCAGATGTTCCCCTTCATCAGCAGCACAAAACAGGGAGCTGCAGCAGCCAGGACGCTCTCAACAAAAGTGCTTCAGTTGTCAGAGTAAGCTCAGATGTATCCGCAGCCTGTAGCAGAGTTTGGCAAGCTCTACTAAAAGAAGATGTGATTTTTACACACAAGTTAGGCCAACAGCTTTCTTTGAGTGCAGCTGACATAAAGTCACAGACAGGACTTAAAAAAAAACAAAAAGAGTTTAAAAATCACCATATCTGTCAAAAATGCAAACTTTTTCCAAATTAACAGCTAGCTATGTTGCCACCTTGGAAGACTGTTCTGTAAAAAGCTTTGAATTAAAAAGAGTTATAATTAATTACAATTATGAGACTTTAAAAAAAGATCATTTAGAAGCATTTATGTTGTTCAGACCATTAGAAAACTTAGAAAGCATGAAAAAGTGGTTTCAGGGTGACAGCTAAAGGGATTACTGTATTGATTTTGAGTAATTATGTCGATTTTAACTTGTTAAAAATTTTAAGGCAATTTATCACATTTTTTCTTTTTTTTTTTTCTTTTTTACACACAAAAGTCCAGAGACGGAACCTTTGTCTCCTGTTTCTGGTACGCCCGTAAATCTGCTGCACAAGCGACATCCTCAAACAGCAACGGACAACGAAGCCAGATCTCTCGGGCCAAAGCGGATTCGCTTCAGAGTATTATTTGATGGGACGATGGAAAATATTACTTTTGTGTGAAAGTTGTGATAAAATGAGTTAGCCTCTCAGTGAAGCTTTTCTGGCCTAAAATAGCATCCGAATGCTAAACATGTTGCAGCTTGAACAAACGTCCACAATGCTGATACCAACCCCCATGTTTCCAACCAAATATCTTTTGATTTTTTCAAATCAGTTCCATTAATAATCACGGGTTCCTGAAACTCTTTGTTGTTGAGCTTATATGTCTATTTATTCAACAATTTAGCAGGAAAATGGGTTTTTCATTTGAAAGAGTTGCTTATGTGTCGTTAAACAGTTTGCGATTAATTATTCTACGTGTGTGTGTGTGTGTGTGTGTGTGTGTGTGTGTGTGTGCGTGTGCGTGTGTGTATGCGTGTTTGTGTGTGTGATTGCCATCGTATGTGGACGGCTCCAAATATCTGCACCGCGTTCCCGCCTCCCTGCGCTGAAATGATCATTTATGCTAATGCCACACTACTGTGCCACAGTGTTGCCCCGGCATCACATTACTGGAGCATGATGTTCCCTGCTCCGGGGCCAAAACTCCCTGTCTCCCATTCTCCTCCTGTGTGTGTGTGTGTGTGTGTGTGTGTGTGTGTGTGTGTGTGTGTGTGTTTCCTTCAAATCTGTTTGCAAACTGCTGAGCACAAGCCAGGGAGTGGGTTCACACTGGATTAGCTCTGAGTTGGCTAAACACCAGATAGCAGCGATAACGGTGTTTGTGTGCATGCGTGCGTGTGTGTGTGTGTGTGTGTGTGTGTGTGTGTGTGTGCAGTGGAGGAGAAGGGGAGCCCAGGCAGCTGATATCAGCAAGAATAAAGGAAAACACTGATAAGGCTTTCTCGGCATCTGCAAACAGCAAATGCTAACGACGGTTAGATGCTAACGAACGGCGAGCGCTTTGGTTGACCTTTTTGGATGAAATATTGTTTAGAGTGACAACGACGGAGATAACGGAGGACGCGATTCCCTTCAGATGGAAATAGACCAGCTTTCCCATATTCTCTTCCTCCCACCAGCTAAAAGCCAGACCGTGTGGGAGGACACTGTCATCTTCACTTTCCCTCCTCTCTCCTTGTGCTTCTCTACTCCCCCAGCATTAAACTCATAAAGATCGGGCTCCGTCCCTTCATTTCGTGGGAGGAGGAGGTGAATCCGTGAAGGGTTTCGCCGATTGATGAGGGCTGCATAAAAACGCTCGCCGGCGCGCAGGCCTCCGTCTTTTCCTTTTTTCCACGGGCCTCCATTGATGCGGCTTGTTTTACCTGGGAAATGACGCGCTAATCCCCCTGACGAGCTCCAACGGGGAGAGGAGGCGAGAGGTGTGGGGGCGAGAGGGGTGGACCTCCTGTCTGTCACCTAAAGCGAAGACAAACACAGCTGCCTCACAGGCGAGCCAGGGGAAGAGGAAAAGAGAGAAGAGGGAATGCCAAGAGATCTCCTGCAAAGCCTTTTACCAGGAAGGGAAATGTAGAACAGAACTAAAGAGGATCCCGAACATCCTCACTGACACATGAATCGTGGTACGGGATTTATGGCACTATACTTTTTATAAAAAGACAAACAACAAAGAAAAAAGAAAAATCCCCAGTAGAGCATCACTAAGGGGATTGGCAGCCTCTACCTACCAATTTGGAAATCTGCTCATGGTATAGAAATGCAGCTTGATGCTCTGTCTGCAGTGAAAGCAGGGAACCGCCGTCCTTCCTGCAGAATGTTGTAGCTGGAACGAAACGCCGTTTTCAGAACCGGAGCCAGCGTTCCAAAAAGTGAACTTAGGGTCAACTTTGTGAGACGATTCTGGTTCGGTCAAACGCCTGCAGTGGGAAAGGTGGTGAAGCCATCGGGCTTACTCATGAGCTCGGCTTGGCTAGCGCTAATTACTCGGCTTGTAAATCTCTCTGTCACAGTTCGTCTCTGTTTGCTCGTGTTTTTGGTCATTCCTGTCCAGTCTGAAGTGGGACTTTGGTGGAAGTTTGAAAGGAAACTATGAATTAGTCATATAAGTCTAGACATTTACCTGACGATGCAAGAGATTGAATGCTGCACGGCTGCATTGTTCTACTCAGGGTCAAAAGTTAGCTCACTGGATACAGTGAAACTGCCCTTTGGAGTGGGTGTGTCCACTGAGTGTGTCCAAGGTGGACCGCACTCCACACTGATTGCTACTGAACAAATTCATCAGCAACCACACAACCAGACGTGGATTAAAGCAGGTAGTAAATGTTCATTTGAATCTAGACTTTTATCCAAACACGATTTCCTGCCATTCCAACACAAAAATCCCCCCAAAACAAACAAACAGTGAAGTTGTGGCAAACGGTAAAAAAAAAAAGTAGAGGTAAAACTAAAAAAAGAGAAAGAAAGCATGAGTTTAGCATGCAGGTGTCCAATTTAAAGCTTTCTAATAAAGCTTTAGGATCATAGTTTTATGCTTAGCTATTATTTCATCAGTCAAATCAAATGAGTTTTCATTTGTACCGGACCAAATTACACCAATGTGAGAAGATGGTAAAACGATGTTTATGTTTTAAGGCGTTCTAAATGAAAGCAAAGAGAAAACTAGAATATGTCTGCAGTTTGTTATTACATAGTTTTATCAACAATAACTGCTGCAACAATTGGCTGTTTGAGGACAATTGATGCGGCAAGAAATTAAGATAAATTTGACATGCAAGACGAATGGAGGGCAATCTGGAAGGAAACCTGTTTGAAACTTTGTAGCCAGAGCTACAAAGTTTAGATGAGCACATATATACATATATGTGCTTTTTAAGGAAAACATCATGAATACTTTCACAAAGGCAGTAACTCCCAGTTTGTACCCTTGAGTTAAATCCCAAACGCGTGATGCGGATTCTCCCACTTATTCATTCGGGTCATTATAAAATAAAGCTTAATTCAAACTCGTCATTAGAACGCTGAGGCGCAGTGACACTAATCAGAAAAAGGGGAGTTTTTAATCTGTGATAAAGACAGCAGCGCTGGCTTTCAAGGCTAACTGAAGGCATTCTGTATGTCTTTGTCACCTTCAACCACACACACACACACACACACACACACACACACACACACACACACACACACACACACACACACACACACAGAAGTAGCAAACACTCATCTTTATGTGAGAGGGTGGAAAGAAAGACCTCGAGTCTGCGCCAAATCCCTAAAAGCTGTCATTGACTTCAAACATCGTGGATTCTTCCCAGAGAGTGCTTCTCCTTGTGACAGCGTTTTCTGTCTTTATTTTTCCATAGGGCTCCTGTTTGATTCGGCCTCTAAAGTCCACAGCTCGGCTCTCCGATGCTAATCCAAATAATCCAATGGATCCAATAATCCAAATAACAGGTCACACTAAAAAGCATGCCAGTCGTTTTTGGGGTTTTTGGTTATTTGGCGTTTTTTTTTGTGTAAACACAAACAAATGTTGAGGCGTGAAGCCCGATGAAGTTTTCTCGCACCGGCCGACAGATTTAAGCGCAAGTCGAATACTAACACTAATACTAGCCAGCAGGAGCTTGCGCGCAAAGCGCAGTTTGCGTCGCTCCGCGACCGCTTACCAGTTTAAACGGCGCATTCATTTCCATGAACGCATGTGTAATTTATGAGTGGTGTGGAACCGCGCGCGTCTATCAGTGTCAGGGTGACATGTGTGGGGCGATAATCTATTCTGTGACCCAAATTTATGTGTTGAAAGGAAGGCTCCACGAAACCGCACCCCCTTCCCCATAACCCCCCCACCCCACACAAACCCTCCCAGAAAAAAAAATAAAAAAAATAAAGCCCTCCCATCCGATTTCACAGCTCATCACTGTCAGCGCCGTATCGTACTGTACGCGCGTCTGCGAAGGGAGCGGGACTGATAAAAGAGCCGCGTTATCCATCTTATCCAGAGGAGATGTTTTTTTTCTTTTTTTTTTTTTGAAAAAGAACTCTATTAATAAATGCATGAGAGCCAACAGAGAAAGTGAACACTCTGCAGCTTTGACAAAATAAGAAAAAGGGAAAAAAGAAAGGGAGGGCTCGGGTGGGGCCGAGGGGAGGGGAAGGGAGGCGGGAACGCTTCCTTGTTAGCATTCTCTCAGACGCCGCGTGCGCTAGGAGCGACGTCCTCAATGAAAGACGCATTATCCATGGTCAGCTCCTCTATCTATTATTCACAGCCCTGCGAGAGAAATACTGGTGGCGAGATCAACGGGCGAGTCGCTCATGATCCGTCCCGGAGCAAGCGCGTGCCATTCATGTGCAGAAGGAAAGCTTGATAACTGCGGCTGCAGATGGCGGGAGAAGCGAGGGAGGGGCTGCAAAGTTGGCAAAAGCCTTTTGGAGGCACGCGGCTTTGATTTGATTTCATTCAGCGCCAATAGGATTCAACACAAACCGGTTTAAGAAAGAGGAGGGGGAGGGGGGGCTAAGGTCTGTTTTGATGTATAATTCAATAACAGGTAATGCTGGGGTATTATGCACTGAAGCTGTTTAATAAAAGTAGAGTTGTATTTGTCCTTTAAGGGGGGGGTTGTTTATTTATTTTCGATCATCTCTAGATGAACGTACAGCTGACTTTAAAGACAACAAACAAGCCCAGAAGCTTCCAGCCTTATTGGAAAATTCACGACATAAGCGTGACGGCAGATTGAGGAGTCGCGTCTGAAATGTTAATAAATTCACGGGAGGCGGAGGGGAAGTTGCTTCAGTGCTGATCCGTGATGCGACGAAACGCCTCGACTTTGATCCGCGCCATGTGTCATGAAGCCCGCGGACGCCCGGGTGGCATTTCAGATGCAAATTCTCCGTTGTGTTGCGTGGGCTTATTGGATCATATGTTAACACAATGGGCTTTGTGAGTGGACGGGGATGCTAGCTGAGAAACGTACCTGTATTGTTTTGTTTTGGTTTTTTATTGGTATTGAACATTCTGTCATGTCGCATGGAAACGTTGGGTTTTACGCTTGAGCGCAAACACTGACTTTAATGTGGGCGGGGCAAAAGTTGGGAGGTTTTGAGCCACCATCGGGTAGAAAACTGTGAGATTGATCGGTGTGATCATTCGTCACAGACTCGCTGTTAAAAAGGTCACCAGTGACAGTTATGGCAGAGATTTTGAATTTTGATCAGAGATTTTGACAGGTTAAAAAAATGAACCCAATTAATCCCATTTTTTCCATTTTTTTTTCTCCATCTCCTGTAGAAGATTACAATGGAGGTAAAGGTGAAAGGAATGAGACGTTCTCCTGTCTTTCTCCATGTTTTTTTGTTTTTTTAAAGTTGTCACAAATTAATACCTCACTAAATTCCGGATTATTAATTAGGGCTTTGTAGAAATATCAAGAAAAAAAAAAAAATTATGAAAGCATTCCCCTGAAAAACACCTCAGTCACGTGTGTTTTGGTGGCAGATGCGCAACAGCAATTACCGCCCTGGTATTTTCCATTAAAACACCCACATTGGCAGCATTCGGATGCCAATGTGTGAATCAAATATGTTTGATTTTGAGGTCTTTGGATGAAACCAGCCGCAGCTGAAGTCCAGCAGACTGAGCCTCGACGCTGCAGGTCCCAGGAGCATTTTGAGGTACAACTGGACCTCAGAGGTTTTTCAAACATCGAATTATTCCACCACAGAAGAAAAGTGCTCCAACTAAACCTGGGATCTTTCACAATCTTTCACTGTAAGATGTTGATGCTGCAATGAGAGATGGCTTTATGTTTTTGCTAATCTTTCCTTAAGGTGCCAATGAATTAAAGGTCAAATGATACTTTTGAGATTGATTGTTACAAGACTTGCTGGAAAGGTGGATAAAAATGTTGGTTTTGTCTTCCTCTGGCCTTGTGTGCTGTGGATGTTTGGGTTTTTTTTTTTGAAGCTGCATTTTTAAATCTGGTTCTATGGAGATGCATTCCGCTTTGAGTGTTGTCCTGGCAGGCAGGGAATATTTAACAAGCCAAATAGCCTTCCATCTAGTTCTTTGCTTTTTAGGTACTTGGCTGCTGTCTGTTGCTATGCAACTACATCATCCAAATTGTCAGGTTCAGGGCCACATACCCCTCCTCTTCCTTCCTTATTCATGGAAGGAAAAAAAAAAAAAGGCAGCAGAGAAGAATCCACTTTGTAGATGTTGTTGCACAAAGCAGAACCACCCTCAGGATTTCTCATTTAAATAAATTCCTTCATTTTAATACTTGAGCTTTTATCAAACATTAGATTTTGTATTTTTCTTAGTTTCTGAGCGGCTCACCTGGGTTCAGCACGTTTAGTTTGCAACGCATTTATTCAGTCAAACCTCTGCTTTTTTTTTTTCCTGTGTTGCTTTCTTTAACAATCACCGTCCCTACTTGTCTTTGTTGTAGACACACACGCACATACGCACACACACACACACACACACCCCCACACACACACACACACACACACACACACACACACACACACACACACACACACACACACACACACACACACCTCTGTTTCTACCCGTTTTCATACTGTATGTCTGTGAGGCAGACTGTCTCCGTAATTGGGTTATTCGTCTCCTCACCGGTCTGATGCACTGAGACACAGTCGTGGACACACACACACACACACACACACACACACACACACACACGCACACACATGCACACACACGCCTTCATGTTTTTGTACAAATTGTTGCTGAGGCAGGAGAGGTGCAGCCGTGCGTGTGTTTTATTCAGGCCGTGTAAGGGAATGGGAGGACTTGTGTTTTTATTGGATTCACACACCGCATATATGTGAGACAACATGAACATTTACAGAAGGGCTCCGAGTGTATTCCAGTCTGATAAACTCTCATAAAACGGGGACACGGAGTTCTGCCAAGCAAATAAAAACAGCATATATGACACTATGTCATGACTATCTGGTGTAAACATCTTCCCAATGAAGCCACTTTCAGCTGCGTTCCAGCTCCGTGATTTCTTTCAAGGTAAGCCTCCAACAGCTGTAAACGTCAAGGGACTGAAAGTTTGAGGCAATTCTTCATCGCAAAACTCAAAATTTGTCGGATTTTTGACAAAAGTGGTCAAAACACAAAATGGACAGCTGATATTAAGTCTTGCAGGAGGTTATTAATGCTGATCAGTTCCAGCAACAGAAAGCTTACAGAAATCGATCATCTCTGTGGCGTCTGCTTCAGAAAGTTGAACTAGAATCAAAGAAGTTGCAGTTATCATCCTCTGACTGAAGGTCAGCTTAAGTCATATTATTTTTTGAATTAGAATTTTGTTTTCATTTCATTATTTTTACGACTTTTGTCAGTTTTACATTTTTTTCAACAATCAAAACAAATTTTGTTTTTTGTTTTCATGTCAAGGAGTCGACATTTAACTCACCTACCTGAAAACATCTCAGAAAAATCGCTGCCGTCAGCTATTAAAGCCATGGGATTTATGTCGATGCTCTTATTTTGAACAGCAAGTTTGTGGAACCAAATAAATAATTGAAACTCCAATTAGAAGTAAGTTAACAATTTTTGAAGCAAATAAACGGAAAAAAAAAAAAAAAAAGTCAATGCGGACGTTAATTTCATCCAATCAGATGTGGACTTTGAGAAACGCTTTCTGGTGGAAACATCCACCTCGACGTAGCAACCGTGTTGAGGTGGTTGTTTCTGGGTACGATGTGACAAAATGGGAAATAGTTCAAGGCATATGAATACTTGTTCAATGCATTTTATGGATGTGTATGTCGTAATCAAGATGTAATCGTGAAAAGGAACAGCTTCTTAAGGTTTGGGAAACAGGCCATGCAAGGCTCCATCTGTCCTTCTTCTCCACTTTGTGTCGCTCGTCCACAAATTTTCTTCCCAGTGAGGTGACCCTGTTTTAATGTGAGCTGAAAAGGTCACTCCGGTCCTGTCCGCCGGTTCAGAAAGGCCCTCTGAGGCCTGTGTGCATGGCTGCGCTCAAGTGTAATACCTCCGGACACCGGAGACGTTCCATGTTTACACCACTGACACGAACAAGTTAAAAAAGAAGGAAGGAAGAGGCGAAAGCAGGCCTGAGCAGGTGCCACCACTGTCACCCTGTGGGCCTCTACCTTCTTTAAATCATCCTGAGTCAGTAAACTGCATTCTGACCTGATGAGAGAAAGAAAACAAACTAAACAGAGTAAGGCAGTTGAACAAAGATCTGACAAATAAAGCCATAAAAAAGATGTGGAAGATAAAGAAATCCCAGCAAGAACGTGATGGATAGTGGCATACTGGAACAGGGAGGTGGTCATGTTCAACCCATTAGGCATGTAGGATGTTTCCAACAACTACAGCAGATTTGGAAGCTGTTTTAAATTCGTACCAGCAGGACGCTCCGCTCTTGATCTGAGGAAGCGATGCCGGCGGCGCGGACGCCCGCGGGTTTCCGCTGCTCTCGCATTTGAGGCGTGTTTACATGGATTTGCTTGTTCGCCGCCGCGTCAACATTTTCCATTATGCATCACAAGTCCGGCCACGAAATCCTGGACTGCCTGCTTGGATTCCCCGCGCCGGCGTGTTGCGGCAGAATGCACATGTCACGTCTGAGTCCTGTGGCGCTCATGGTGGCTGCGCGGTGCGCCAGGGGCATTAGTATGTATTAGCTGGCAGATGGGCGGCAGTGCTCCCCCGTTGTTCTCTGTAATGATGAGCCATGTTCCTGTTTATCAGAGAGGACACACTCAACTCTCCCTTCATCTACTTTTGTCTCCGTCACCCGGGTCTCTCTCTCTTTTCCCCTCTGTCTTTATCTCTCAACTACACCACTCAAACCGCGACTCTCATGACAGGCATTGTCCCAAGGGAGCCTGTCCACCTTTACCTTCAAACACAATTACTGTACACCTGTCTGCATGCGGAACGTTTCGGTTGCGTGACAGCCTTATATGGCGCACTCAAGGGGAAAGCCAGGGCTGCGCCAACAACATGATGCGGCGCGTTAATTATCGCATGCTCTTGGTGTGTAGTGCCAATATCTGTCCCCTAAGGTAAGTGGCAAAGTCTGTACAGTTGTGCTACACAGATGGTAGAAGAATTACAATGAAGACAGCTATGAAAGGTTTGCTGGATTAAGTACGACATTCTTGAGCTGAACCTTCAAGCAACGCCGTTAAAACGATTATTAACTTTTAAGAAATGTAACTTATTTTCTCCATCTTTCACGCTATTCCAAACACAGACGGTACAGGCTCATTACCTGCATCAAGGTATGCCAGTCACTTAAAGGCACAGACGGCTATGTTGTCCTGCAGTCAAGAAACCGTTGCCTTCAGTTGCAATGAAAATGTATCAAAAATAACTTCAAACAAATGTCACGTTGCATCATGACCATATGCGATGCCTTGAAATTGGGCCTCTGTCTCTTTAAGAACCTCCTACCCTTTCCGACACGCCCCCTTCAGCACATCATCACAAAGTATTTGCCTTTAAAATAGAAGCTGTTTTTTAAAGATGAAAATTACACATTAGGGCCTGTTGAAATTATATTAGCAACTTTATACAAGAATAAAGTCAAAGTATCGAGAATACAGTTGAACCAAAGAAATAAAGTAGTATTACAAAAACAAAGTCATGATACTATTCTCAAAATATTTTGACTTTCTCATATTATTGAGACTTTATTTTTGTAATCTTATTTATTTATATTTTTCTAATACTCCATCATCAAAAGTAGCATCTTTGGATTCGTGTAAACTCCCCCCCAAAAAACGCATGTTTACATCTAAAGGGCCATAAACCTATAAACCATCAAATGCCCAAGTCTATTATTATTTTGGGAGTCAGTTGCATAATATTTCCATGTATACGGCCTACATGCACCAGATCCCAACTCTTATTATCCACTCACCTTATGGACAATATTCATTACTCCCATTACCAAATCTTTTAGAGGGATGGTTCCAAAACTTTTTAGCTTCAGAAATTGCAGCGTAAAAGTCATGTGACCCTTAACTACTGACTGAAAATACAAACGTTATTATTATTATTATTAGTCTTTTTACTTATGTGCAATGACAGTTCCACATAGCCCCGCGCAGGTCGACCTTTCACAATATCGCTTTGGCGTTTAGCATCATGTACGTCGGTTGACTCGGGCCACAGGTTATGTGAATCATAATAATCTACCAATCAATCAAATGTTCTGATTGATAAGCGTCTCAGCTCGACTCACGTACCATGGGCATGAACACGTTCAGTTTTAGGTTCAAACTCTTTTACCAGAGGATTCGTACATTTTCCTTGACACCAGATATTTGATGACACGCATCAAATGTCTGGACTGCTGGACTGATGGTAATTTCAGATAACTTCACTGCAAAAAACCCACCCTGTCCTTTTAAGAACACCTAAAGACCCTGCTCCTTTCGTTTTCCGAGATCCCGGTGGTCACCAAACACCCCGGTGGTCACCAAACACCCCGGTGGTCACCAAACACCCCTGGTGGTCACCAAACTCCCGCGGTGGTAGTAGGAAAGACTATTTCAGAGCAATGCCAAGGAGCGGTGACATTGATCTAAAGGCTTGTGGTGGCCTGGCATCACACATAGTTACTGTTTGTTGACATTTTCTTTAGCTTGTCACCTGTCTTTGCGCGTTTGCATAAGATTTTCACGTCTGATTTCCCCGCAGGGCCCGTACATTGCTGTGAAAGCGTCTTTTTGTCCCTACGTGCACAAGTGTCATAATCTTACGCTCCTCTGTCTCCCACGAACTGGCACAAGTAGCAAATGTGCACCCATGCGAACTCTCGCTCCCTTGACCTCTGTGAGAGAACCGCTCGGCAGGTTTACTCTGCCTCCTCGCTCTGAGGAGAAGGCAAACAGCTCGGCTTTGAGCGATTATCCCGAAAATATCCTGACAAGCTCCCGTGGGCTACGCTGGAGACGCGGCGCGAGAAAGCTGAACCCGTGGCTCCCGACCTTCCGTCCACAAACGGGCCGCCCTGAGGGCTCTCGTATCCGAGCACCTGCGCTGCTTACAGGAGCTTTGAGTGGCCCTGGTAACAAGTGTGGAACGCCGACACGGCAATCTCCAGCGACATAACAGGCGATTGTCAACAGTGGGGGGGAATAAACAGACCGTCGGTTATGACGGCAGAGCTAAATTAGCAGCCCACTGAGACAGATGGCGGATGTAGCTGCGGGTTTAAACATATGGACGTGCAAAAAGCGCAAATGATTGGCCATCAATTCAAACACAACCTGTACCAATCCTTCCAGCTCAGACATAAGAGTGTCAGCACACACACGTATGGAAACACACACACACACACACACACACACACACACACACACACACACACACACACACACACACACACACACACACACACACACACACGCACACACACACACACACACACACACACCCCCACACACACACACACACACACACACACACACACACACACACACACACACACACACACAGAGGCCGTCTGCCACTTCAGTTACGACTGCCTTAGGGCCCTGAGAATTGCTGGCTGGACAGATGATGCAATAATACCGTATTATGTATCAGAGTAATAAACATAAGACATACAAGCTCATAGCGTTGCTTAAACTACATAAAAACACACAAAAAGAGATTATATTATGAATCACATGTGCGTAGTGTCTTGTGAAAGCACTGCTAACCTTTGAACTTCTGGGATTTCATGTGATAGACCACATAGCACATGACAGGACAAAAAGGATGGTTTTCTACGGTTTTCAATGAGTAAAATCTAAAAAGTTACCGAGGCAGAGCTGGCGATTTCGAACATTAAGAAGTTTCACTTATAATTATCAAATGTTATCAAACAGGCTGTTGTGAAGCCACTAAACCTCAGAAATATACAGAGCCAAGCAGGAGAATCAACTCATTTCAAGTTAAAGCTTCACACTAAGACGCTAGCATAAATGTCTGGCTGTTGAACTGAGCGTGCATGACCTGCCTCGGCCACCGGGGGGAGCCCAAGAGCAAATTACGCTTTTTCGTTTTTGTCCGTAAAACGATGATTTCTACATCCATTATCAAATATATATTATTGCAAAACCAAATCTCTTGATGATGAAGTTGTATGTATTTGTTATTAAGCTGACATAGAAATTGTTACTAAAGTAAATCAATAAATCGGCTCCACTGAGGGGGCCCCTTGGTGGCTCTGGGGCCCTAAGCGGCTGCTTAGTTTGCGTCTGCCTTTGGCCGGCCCTAGGTTTGCAGTTAGGTTGTAAACCAGAGGGGCTTTGTGTCGCTATAAATATGCTGTAAATAAATGAGAAATTGTGCATCTTCCAGGAGTTTTATAAAACAGAGTGGAACTGTAAGGCAAGTCATTTGGGATTAGCACAGAGGTTATCATGCGGCTCTCGGCTTGAGGCCGAAACGATCTGGGTGAGGGTCAGCTTCTTTACTATTTTCGGTATTTCAGCAACAATCACTGATAATCTTGCAATAAAAAATGTTCAAACCGTCTTGAATTTTGAAGCAAAGCTCAATTGTGTCCTTTGCTTCCTCCCCCTCGGTCTCTCCATGCTGTTTCCAATCTCCACTTTCCTCTTTAGGAGGTGTAATTGAGGGGAACTGATTCTAACCTATGAGTGTGTCCGTGATTGACACAAAAGCACGGCTCCCCGATGCCTACCTCTCAGCATGACTTACCCTCACACACAAGTCCGTACACTTACTAGCCATCAAAGACCTATATGTGTCACCATGCTTCAATGCTCCCTCCACACCATAAATACATACAGTCGGAAGCTCCACTGCTGGCAGGAGGAGTTTGGCATCTATAGGTGGTGCAGCAGCGACGCGGCGGCTCCAGCCAAGAAGCCGGGGACACTCGCCGCGGATGACGTGCCCGCCCGAGGCACCGGAACATCGGGGTGGAGCTCGTTGGGTTCAACGGCGGCGATCCCTCCCCCGACGTCGCACAATCCCACACTGCCACGGGGGGCCTCTGGAAGAGATCTGACATTTCCTCACAACGCTTCAGGTATCCGAATTCATCAGAATCTGAACCCAAAGAGCCGTGACACGCAGATGACAAGCAGTGGGTGTTGGCTGACGGATGAAAGAATGGGAAACGGGGATAGTAGGGGAGGCTGGAGCCAGAAAAAGCTGGGTTCACTTAGCTTGTTTTATTGGCTGAAATATAATTTAGCAAGCTTTAAAGTGCTGCCATAAAACCTCATGACCTAAATTCATGCAACACATCAAAGTAAGGAGCCCGAGCCGTAATGGAGAGCCGTATCAATGTCTAATGCATGTCGTAGCAGCATGAAGATGAGATGACCGGGGTGGTGTAAATAATTTAAATGTTAAATTGATGGATTATTTGACTCATCTGTTTAAAGCCATGCAGGGATAACATCTTAGGCAGCGTTTAGCAAAGGACGTATAATTCACAGCACAAAAGCATTCGATGGAGATAAGAGCCTTCTGAAAGTCTTTATGCCACATTTCCACTCTTTGCCACATTAAGAGCACAAAAGTGATTGGGTTTTAGCGCAACGGAGGAACATAAAGGAAAAGAAAATTGCGAAATGGAAGGAAAATGGGACGCAGTTTTCACTTTTTTGTCTTTCCTTTTTAGTTTTACAAATACAAGTCTGAAAAGTGCTCTACGTATTTATATTTAAACCCACTCAATAATGTATGGCGATGATATTCAGAGCATGCCTCTTGTTAATGTGAGGTCAAGCTCCTGTTAAAAAGTCAAGTAAAGGTGCATTACGTCTGACTATTCTGATCTATCCTGCCTCCACTTGAAGCTCCTGCTCTTCCTGAAACTCCAATTTCAGGAAGTCATCACAACATGGCTCCTCTATTAACCCTTTAGCAACTTTTTTTTTTTTTTTTTTTACCAGTTGTGCACTGAGAAGTCGTCTGTATAATTAGATCAGCTGAGGTGCTGACCAGCTGTTTGCTAATTACCCTCGGCTAGTCTGAAGGAGCTAATTGGAAGGGCTGCTCTGTGAGGCGGGAGCTTGGCCACTCCGAGGAAGAGCTTCGTCCATGGAGGTGGAGCTGGGTCCATTCAGGCGTTTTTTTCCACAGCTGAGTGGTTGCCACGGGAGATTAATGGAGAAAGGCGACACTGACAAGTATGTTTTTGACAACTCATTGTCACATGATTTCAAGCTCAAAATAGTTGGTTGTGCATCATACTGCCCCTTTGAAATAGTTCATTGTTGAACTATTTTTAACTGTTGTGTTCAAAATCACAGCAGTTTTGGGAATTTTAGTTTTGAAAAACTAAAACGTGATGTATGGCTCGTGAATACTCCAGCACCTTCTTCGGTCTTGCAAATAAAAATGCATTGCACTATTCGCATGCTGCACAGATTCAGAGTTCAATCAGCTGTGTGGAGAATCACAGAGGCAGTATTTCATTTTAAACCTGGCGTTTATGCAAACCTAACCTCCAAAAACTGTTGGGATGAGGGGAACGTGTAGGATTAATGTTTCGGAGGAGATGCGGGAGGGTCTGCTGCCTGGCGGCGTTCACCCTGACGGATTACGGACTTGGCATTTGCACTCCAGGTCAGTAAAATGTCAGACGGGTTATGACAGGAATGGTGAAACGCAGATTATGACCGACCCCTGACCTAAAAGTTCTGAAAGGTCAACGCTTGCCCGCGCGTCTGCGGCTTAATGCGCTTTGAGACCACGGAAAGGGGGGAAGGTAAGTGATCCAAAAGAGAATACAGAGAGACATTTGACGACATCAAGAGTACATTTCGGACTTCTTTCGCCTCAAGCCGACAGGGAGAGACAGTGGATGGTCTGAAAACGTGGGTTTTGCATCTCAAGCATAAATCAAGATGTTACTAGTTCCAAAACCGCAACGCTTAGCTTTATACAGCCAAACGACAGAGGGGTAGGGGAAAAGATGTGCTTAAGATTGAAGTTGAAGCCTGAATGCAATATCACTCTTGTATGAGTTTGAGTGTAAAACACGCATTTCTTTCAAAAAAGGATTGGTGGAGAAGAAGAAAAGGACAGTTTGATCCCTCCTAATGTACTGCTGTCGTAGGATGCTATATAATTCTCAGGAATACCTTCAAAAATAAAGTTTCATCTGAAAAAAAGGCATTAGCATGATTTCCCAAATGCTGTATTCTCTCTTTTTAGCTATGTCTACATAAAAATGGCTTTAAAATTATATCTGATAGCTTATTTATTGATTTTTAATTCTTCAAGTAGGGCTTTTACAAATGTATTAACATCTAGAAAAGTTTCAGATTGCTGCCCACCATTGACATTTTGATCTTCACTCTTTAAAAGCAGATTGTAAAACAGGCAGTCTCCTGTTCCAAGCGTTAGATTTTCAAGGTTCCCTTAGTCTTTAAGTTAAATTTACAGGGGATACAAGACCCTCTGTGGGAAAGTATTACCAATG
This sequence comes from Poeciliopsis gracilis, assembly GCA_911649635.1. Classification (NCBI taxonomy): domain Eukaryota; kingdom Metazoa; phylum Chordata; class Actinopteri; order Cyprinodontiformes; family Poeciliidae; genus Poeciliopsis; species Poeciliopsis gracilis. The sequence continues at coordinate 2,078,892 of CAJVRI010000435.1, read as the reverse complement.
TCAACAGCGATGAGCCGAGAGAGTCTTGTTGCTGGATTGTGACTGCCTCAACCCAGGTAGATTGGGTTTCTACGTCAATCCAACCAAACATGTCTAAATTGGTGAAAACCTCCATTTGAGTGTAAATTCAGTCATGATGGTGTCATCCAAACACAATGCTACCACCAGGATTCGCCACATGCAGCGTCTGGGTCGTGTTAGCTAGAGCTCTGTGCTCATGGCAGCTTTGCATTTCAAAGTTTCGGCTGTAATCTTTTTACATATTTTTAAACGTCATACTGTTGCTAGGTGTAGGGTTGATATCATTGCACGGCTCAAACACTTCAACTCTTCCAAACAGCGTTTTATGCAGCCTGTAAGTCGTCCAACAATCTTCCAACAGTGGGCAAGGCGAAGACGGGGCACAATCAGGACGTGTGCGAAACACACAGATTTCAACACGCGACGGGACGAAGCTTTCGTTAGCCTAGAACGTTCCGGTGCCAAGGCAAAGACTCCTTCCCTCTGATCCATCCCAGTGAGGTGGATTCACCTGAATCAAAAGCCGAAAAACCAAAACCCAAAAAGCAAGACTGTGTTGACATTACATCACGTTCAGCTGATTCCAAAAGCCTACATGTGCTGTAAGCTAGCTCGCATCAAGGGAAACGGTCAGTACTCTTATTGTTTGATGGGACAAGTCAGGGACATGGGATTTGCTCTTATCCCATTAATCCGCTGTGTGCTAATTGATTCCTACTTAAAAAACAGGAGAACATGATGAGCTAAACAAGCCTGCTGGTGGAGAGGGGGGGACTTTTAACCATATTAGGTTCACCGGGGTTGAATTTACAGGCCGTAAGTGCCATAACACTAAACAGATTACCGTCTGAAATTACGTCAGCCTCCAACAATCAATATGTACCATTAGAAAGAGTCTCCCCTTTAATGAATGGTGTATGCAAAGGCTTTTTGTGTGTGGAAGACATTCTTCTACACTGAACACTTCCCGACTTGTCATTTCAAAGATGCATAGCCTTCTTTCAGGTCGTCTTTTAAAGAGATCTGAAGTGCTGCCTGAGTCATTGCGGGCGGACGCTCTTTATATAGAAATAAAATTACCTGAAACCACAGATCCTCTGTCTCGTGGTGTTTGGGATCACAAGAAACTGAAACTAAGGACGAAGGGAAAAGAAACAGACAAACAAACAAAAACAAAAACAAAAAAGGCCTGAGAATGAAAAGGAACTTTGCTTTTGGTATCGTTCATCCAGCCCGGCATTAGCGATGCCTTTTATACACTGTGAATGATCCTCAGCGGAGAGCGAGAGCAGAGGAACCGCTCGCCTTTAGGCGCCTCGACCGTAAGCTTTGATTATCGATTCCCTGCCTCTCTTCTTTACGCGTAAGGTTCCAGTTCGACCTGAAAGAACTCACAAGAAAGAAAGGAGGCAGGATAAAACAAAGGCGGCGCAGGTCCTTTGAGGGAAACACTCACCGGGGAGATTTAAACCCAGGGTTGAAGTGAGATTTAACAGCTCGCAGTAGCATGGAGTGACAAAAGAAAACAACAGATAAACCGGGCTGTTGTTTTGTAGCTTCAAGGAAGAGGAAGAAGAAAGAATGGGGGGGAGACAACCCATTCAAATTGGGCAACTTACTCAATCTGTTGTCGTTAAAAACAGCCTCTCTGTAATTTATTGCGTCTTTTGAAGAGACTTTAATGCTCTCTTCTTCTCTTGATGCTGTTTGCGCATTCATATAATACTCAAAGCCAGAAGGAGAGAGGAAATGTTCTGCCCTTTATTCTTACAGCCTTGACTAAAAAAAAAAAAAAAACACTCAGGATGTTGCAACACAACAGCAACACGGCGCTGTCGGTTTAAGCTGGCCTCATGCAGATCAGATTTCCTCTGGTAAACAAACATCTCAGGCCCCTGTAGCGGAGGTTTTCCACAGACCTGATGTCAGTAGCACGCATGTTATCGTCTTCGCTCATCTCGTCATGAAAGCGACGAGGATGAGGCAACGTTTCGTCCAAGGAAAGGTTGAAAGCAAGACAATATCTGATCGATAAGGCGCATTTCTTGATGGACGCTTAGCATCGCTGGGTGATGGAGGCGCTGGAGGCGTGTGGCCTGGACAGGTCGCCGCTCCATTGGTTTCCTCATTAAGGTCTGATGCTCAATGTGAAAAAAACCCAACGTATCCTCCAACTGCCTGGCTGTTCACAAACTTCACAGCAGCAATTTCTGACCAAATTCATTGCGACTAATGAATTTAGTCACAATGACTAAATTCACTAAAGTTCTTCTAATGTTTAGAACTTTCTTCAAGTAAGAATAAGTGGAACATAGATTATTTCTCGCCTGGATCGAAACTTTCCATTACTTCTATTTACTTTTGCATTTTGTATTTTTACTACTTGGGTTGTTTATATCATGTGAAGAGCTTCTTTTTGTTGCTGAAATGTGCAAAATCAAAAACACTCAACCTGATTGACTTCCTTGATGTCCATGTGGTGAATGGAAGTGAAGTCAAAGTAACTGCAGTCAAACATTCACTTGATCCGTCGGCTCAAAGGCAAAGTGCTCACTGCACTTTTGGATCATCCAAAACATCCATTTGGCAAAATCTCGACAATTTTTTTATTTTTTTTTTTTTGTCAAAAACAGATAATGCGTCATCATGCATACATTCCTGTTTTGGTGGGCTTATCTGCTTTCAAAAACAATAGTCAGACTGTAAGCCATCTGTTTGGGTTTCATATTTTCAAGACTTTCAGATTCTCTGACGATAAAACATGACAATGTGTAATTTAAGATCATTTCATTGCATATTTGTTTGGAAAGCAATTCCTATTTGAGTCAGTAAAATGCGAGAGTTTACAACCCCGAATCGAAACAATGATTTTACACGCATCACCTCTGATCATTAAAACATTTCTTTGACTCTAAAGAGGATTGGAAATGTTCATTTGCTGTTTAATGTACCCGTGTGCATAAAAGTAACATCTTTATAGAATAGTAACTGCTTGTTTCTTGTTTGTGTTCATGTTTTGTTTTGTTTTGTTGTAAATGGCAAGAGAGGAAATTTTTGTGATCGATCACAGACTGGAACTGTGAGCCTGAGGTGGAATCAAGCTTTCGTTATCTTCTCAATGTTTCAAAAATGAAGACTTTAAATATCCATATGCATCATTTTTTTTTTTACCTCATCAGTTATTAAAAGTGAAACTAAACCTTTGCGTGCGCAAACTGACACACGGTCGACGAGACGCGTCTCATGGAAGACGGATGTTTTCCAGCTTTGTATTGCCTCTGCTTATTTTTTCCCAACGTGTAACACTTCTGCTGAGATAACCTGTCATACCCTCCCGCCACCACCAGGGCGTGTGTGTGCTAGCGCGCCTGTGAGTCTTAAGTTTCTTTGGCCTTTCGCAGAGAAACCAGCTAAATTAAGATTGGCTCCGGCAGATAGGCATCATCTCTCTGTTGTTGGCTCCATTCACCGGGGCTCAAGGTCATTGTCTTCATCTGCCTCTTTGCTGAGGGATTACTGGGTATTTCTTCCTGTTACGTGTGCGCGTGCGTAGGCTTGTCGCGTGTATTTTTATTTTTTTTCCTTCTTCTTCCACAGAGTCCCACTGAAACACAGATACAGACCACAAAGGTATCGACAGGGGCTAAATGTGAGTGGCTAGTAAGCCATGTTGCTGAGCAGAACTGCCTTCTGCGAGTGTGGAGGGGGGTGAGTAAGGGGGGGGGGTGGTATGTCAGCGCAAAACCCATTAGTGCGTCTGAGCCTGCATCTTCAAATCTCGTTACTCCGAACTGATGCAACACGAATGCAATACAGACTCCCTCATCCAGGCTCCCTCTCGCTCTCTCACCCACTTACTGGCTACCTGCACTTCCATCGCAGTTCCTCCAGCCCCCAGCCTTCTAATTCTCAGCTGAACCCCCCACCTACCCCCACCCCACCCCTCTGCTGCCCTCCCGCCCCTCCTCCTCTCAATCAAAATCTCTGTCTCTGGGCACCTTCTTATCTGTGTTGTTGCTTTTCTCTTCTCTTGTTCCTGTGGCTAAATATTTCTTCTCTCCAAAATTATTCCGCGTTGCGAGCCCAACACCAGCCCCCTCTCCCCCCCTCCCAAAAATAGATGCTGCCACTTTGATCTGAAAGTCTTTTATCTAATTTTCACAATTGCATTCTTGTGTCCTGATTACGGAGGATGCCGGGATGTGGCGCGGCGAAGGAAGAGCAGACGCACGTTTTGAGCGGGAGCGAACGGAAAGCGTGGCTACGCCGACCCGCCCCTCACGTTCCGAGAAGGTGACAAATCAATACGGGGGGGAAAAAAAAGGCACCTGCAGATTTCACAGGTGGAAAACATTTTACAGATGTCACATCGGAGCTGATTTCCAGCACAAATCTCAGACCAGGACCTGGTTTCAAACGTGTAAAGAAGAGATCCGAAACTCCAGCTGGTCTATTTATGAGAATGTTTCATCAACAGGTGTTCAAGATGTGCAAAAAAAATAAAAAATCAACACTGTTAGGGGGTTTGTACGGTTTTATAGAACTACACGTGCGAGCGCAGATGTAACATTGACTTGTGAGAGCTTGTTGGTGGATTGCTGACGTTCGCCAACATTTTAATGGTCTGCAATTCAGCTCGGTTTCTGCCGGGAAGTCAGCCAGCAACGCTGCCAGGTTCACACAGAGAATACGTAAGAGGTGAAACGTCCAGGTGCCTTCAGCGGCAGCCAAACTGATGCTACGTGTAAGCAGGAACGTTCTGGTCAGAGTGTTTTGTCCTTCGCCATGAGCCGATACGCATTTGGACAGATGAGAACGACACTGAGAAATTTAAGTGAATAAACCCCCCCAAAAAAAAAAGTTCTGTCACATGAATTAAAAAAAATGCTACATTTACTCAGGAATACATTAGGATAAAATCAAACATATTCCCATTTAAAACACTGCTAGTAACTTAAAAAAACCTTTTTTTTTGTTTTTTTAACCAACAACATTACGGCTTTAGCCATAAATCTCCGCTTGAGATTATGCAATTATTACAATTATTATTGCAAATTGCTTTGAGTTTATTTCAAATGTAATAGACACATAGCAGGAAAAGGTCTAAAGGGAAAAGAGAGGAGAGAAACGATAGAGATAACAAAGTCAACACCCTCAAAATCTGCCACTGCACCTGGAGAAAGAGAGAAAGAAAACCAAACCTACAGCAAACAAATAGCATAGGCAAATAATAACAATTAATACATCACTGTTTTTAGTGGCAGCAGAAGGAGCTCTCTTTAAATCTCAGACAATTAATTCAAGTTTGCTGCTAAACTGATGAACTGAGACTGAACCAACAGAGCGGTGTGAAAAACTGCAGGAGCTCAGCGTCTGGTAAAGGCCTCAAAACGATTTGAAATCAAACATTCTGCCACGTTTTAAAACTGTCTGCGAGCGGAGGACGTCTGACAACATGCCCAGGTTTCTCCCGACCAAGACGCTGATAGAAGAGTCCGAAAACCATGAAAAGTCGTTAGGGGAACCACAGCACACGCTTCCTACTGCTGGTGTCACAGTGGACACCTGTAGCTTTTAGCTTTCAGCTTCAGCCTGGATGAGAAGAATGAAGCACGATGAAAAGACTGAGGTTTGGTAGACAGCAACTTCTGGAATGATGTTTTTTTTTTTTGGACATGACTGAATGTTTTAAATGAATGGGTTCAGGAAACCCGGAATCTTGTCTGTCCAAGAATTTAGACTGGAGCTAAAACATCCGACCTGACCAGGCCTGAGCCCATAGAAATCACCTCTGAGCTCCATCCAACCCGACTAATCAGCTGTAATTAGAGGCCTGAGCCTGAACATGTTGTTTTAATCTCCTACCAGTTTAAAAATGCTTCCAGACCTCTGACTTTGCAAATATCTCCCATTTATGGCTTTCAGCATCGTCCAGCTCTGCTTTGCTGCTTGTTGGTGAGTCAAGTGCAAATCTTCTGCTATATGTGATTGACCGGAGCAGAACCAAGCGTGTATTAGTTGTGCAGTCCACTTGTTACAGTCTGGCATCTGAAACGTACTTTCTTTCTGTCCTCAACAGGGTGAAACTACCTGATCCTGTATTTAGACTGAAATAAGTGGATTAACCCAACACTATATTGTGCGTTCTCGTTCTCTTCTTCACTCCTGTCTCATCGACAGTATTAACTATTTAGCTTTCACTAAACTGCCTTTGCTCAGGAGCACAAACTGTTAAATATATTAATGTAGCAGTACCTGTGGACCATTTATTCAGTTGTGGGGGTGAAACCGCCCCCAACAAGTATTGCTGCACAACAGTCATGAATTATGTACATAATGTAGGCGTAATTTAATTGATTTAGTTTAGCTCAAAACTAACACGAAGGTCTTCTAAAGCGCTACTTGCCTCAACGGTGAGCCAAAGCGCTTCCTGCCTTATTTCCGCGGCTTCGTTTTGCTGATTGGACGATGAATCAAACGGACGCCGAGTTTCACGTGTGACAATAACCGAGGCAAAGTGTAAGTAATGCTCGCCTGTTGAGGAACGATCTCGCGCGGGTCAACATACATCTGCATTAGAGCGGCGTTACGAAATTAGACGATGTTGCCTGAACGGGCATCCATCATCGTGCGACGCTGGAACAACTGGAAATGAATTTTCCTTCATGAATGAACAAGAGAAATGTATTACCGCGCATCCTGTGGGGAACGGTCTTAATTTTTACAATCGTTCATGGGACTAATGTTGTCTGACTTGACACGCGTGTAATTGGCATGACGTTGATGATCACTGCCCTCCAAAACTGTTACAAATGATGAGAGTCAAAAGATTTTTTTATGAGCTTTTCCTCTCTGCTGCTGCGATTCGGAGCTGAGATGATAAAATGTCGATTTCAGACCGAGAACAGATGCATTTCTGTTTAGAGCGAGTTGATCTCGGACACCTTGGATACTTGGGTCGGACAGATGAAACTTTGACGCACGTTTCAAGCAGACGATGAGCTCAAACACGCAGGAAAAAAAAACAGGTTAACGTTTGGAAACGTCCCGGATCCGCACCTCATGCAGAGGATCCAATCCTCAGTGCAGCTGACTGCAGTTCGATTCCCTTCCCTTCTGTCAGTCCCTCGATGGGACAGGCAATGCTTAACGTCAGCAAAGAAAAAGCAACTATTTCTATAAACTCTACCAATTTTGAGAAGAGCAGCAGCAAAATATCTAGTCAGATGTTTAGCTTTTGACCCATTTAATGTTTTTTTTTCCCCCCTTTTGCATAATTGTTCAATCTCGCAATAAAAGAACAGTTCATAAGTTTCGACTGAGTTTCACACGGTAGCTGAAACAAAGAGTTTAAGCAACACATGTGGCGCAGAAACGTCTCAGAATCAAATTAAAACCGAACTTCAGTCGGGTTTTTTTTGTTCGACTCCGAATCTGTGAATATTTCATGATTTCATAATACGCCGCTCTGTTTGCGCGCTAATCATGGCAGCTTGTTAGAGTACCCCCCCAACCCACCCCCACACCCCCCCCCCACACACACACACACACACACACAAATCTTTACATGCCATCATCGGTTTAAATTTTTCATATCACATTTAAAACATTCATAGACATTGGCGAACCTTTAAGAAAACTGAAACAGCAGAAGCCCCCCCGCCTGCATCGTACTCATGAACACATTGTCGATGAATACTGCATTGATTCTGCAACACAAAAAGAACAGACAAATAAGTGCAACTCTGCCGCTGTCTTAAGGGTACAAGTCGGATTACAATGGTGTCGGAGTCACAGTGCTGACATATCTGTTTTTTTTTTTTCTTCTCCTTTTCTTTTTTCCACCCAGTGGGAAAATCAGTCAGTGTGAATCCCAGCTTGGATGATCTTTGTTTCCTTTGAGAGCGTGAATCCCCCAGCTGGGAAGCGTCTCCTCACCCCCACCCCGCGCCTCCCCCCCTGTGAGGGATCAGGTGGGTGCGTGGGGGGTAGAGCCATAAGTTATGGAGCACGTCATCCTTTCTCTGTGCTTTGTTGGCACAGGCATGACCTATGTCTGTTTTCTTTTGTTTTATCAACACGTATCTAATATCTGTCCGCTCGGGAATGTATGGGCTCGTCGTCAGGGGGCCCTGGCGTTTCTTTGCGACGGACTAATTCATCACGTTCGCCGAGGCCCGTGATTAAACGCGTGTTGTTTTATGACGGCGGTGTAATTTGAAGTAGGGCGTAATAAAAGTTGCCCAGAGCGTTGTTTTCGTTCTCACTGTAGGAAGGACTAAATAGGTAAGGCTGCTGGAAATAAAGGGAGGTGAGGAGAGGGAGGAGGAGAGGAGGGAGGAGGAGAGGAGGGAGGAGGGGAGGCGGGGGGGGCCTCAACTTATAACTCCTCTCGCGCGCCGGCGGCGTTGTGCTCCTCCGATTTGAAAACAGAGTAGGTATCGCCCACGCCGGCCGTGAGCGGGGTCCCGTCTGGGGATTTGGTGAAATAACCCGACTATAGGAGAGTCATAAATCTGGCTTGAAATTGGTCATATATGTGACCAAATAAAGCATCGGCGAGTGCCGGAGTTTGAGCGGCGGTGTATGTCCACGAGCCCGGAGCGAGCGGGCGCACATGTAAAATATAATTTGGGACATGCATTATACATGCTGTGGGAGCGAGAAATCATGTCACGTTGGAACACGAGGCTTTGACACGGAGGGGCAGAAAACATAAAACCTCACACGCGCGTGCACGCACGCACACACACACGCACGCACGCACACACACACACACACACACACACACACACACACACACACACACACCAACACACACAGCAGGAACAAAACACCAGCAAGGAGGTAAATCATTTACCTAACATCGCCCCGGAGGGATCGGGTGAAATCCTGTTTATGAGGCCCAAACTGAACCATGGGATACTGTATTGGAACAGAAAGCTGAGCCGACACACACTGACTCGCAGTGGCACTCGTTCACTTCAAACCTTTTCTTGTTTTGTCAAGAAACCGAAACCTGAATGTATTTTGTACATTAAGCGTGCTCTAACGAAGCATAGACTGGACGGAAAACAAAAGCTTTTTTTTTTCCCCTCTTTCACTCAGATATTTTTGTGGTGCATATGTTTTTAACGCCCCTCGATTTTACACCCCAAAATAAACGTCCACTGAGAACGTTTGCGTTTAGAAGCTCGTAAAAAAGTAAACACGCTCCATCTGTGTGTAATTTAATCTCCGTATAAATCCAGCTGTTCTGCGAAGGCCTCTCAGAAGTTTGTCGGAGAGCATTTAGCGACCAAACGGCTTCATGAAGACGACGGGACACGGCAGGGAGAAAGTTGCGGATATGTTTACAGCAGGGCGAAGTTATAAAACAATGTGAAAGCATGCAACAATGTTTTCTTTTACTCATCCTCCGAAAGAAAAACAACATAAACTCTCCCATCTAAACCATCAGGCCACATTTACAGCAGTCGCAGCCAAGACATCGATGGTGACTCTGAAGACTGGCAAGATTCTTGAATTGCTGATAGAGAGTCAAAATGATTCCAGTTTGCCAAAAGCCATGTGAACAGCAAACATGTGAAGCAAGTTGGTCTGGTCAGCTGATATCAAAACTGAACTTAAGGGATGAACTTCCCTCCGCAAAGTTCTATGCCTCATCAAGTTGTACATCTGCCAGTCAGGTCCATGCAAAGGTCAACTTTTACGACCGTATGATTGGTATCATACCGATCGGTATATCGGTATGATCGGAGTCGCACAATAAAGTCGCCGGTGGAAAACAGTATTGATGTCAAACTCTTCTGTATGCCACACCAAGCTGATAAGGTTGACTGCCAGTGTCTGTGGACACTGGCAGGTGTGAGGAAACAAAGCTAGGCGCCCAAGTACTTCATAAAACTTCCTCGTATCCATCCGGATTATGGGAACTTAAGGGATTCGCCATGAAAAATGTAGCAAACTGGTACGCTCGAGTATGACATCTCAACCCTCCGCAGTCAAAGAATCCGCACAGAGTGGCTGAGTGTGAGGAAACCATTAAAAGCTTGCAGCCGAAACAAAATGTGTGGTAAGAAAGAAATACCCTAAACACCAAATGTCAACGGTGAAAGATGGTTAGTGGAAATACCATGCTGCGGGAAACCTGGTCAAGCTAAACATAAGGCAATACCAGAAGGCAGAGGTCAAAGTTTAACTTCCAACAGGACTCCACCTAAAGGTGCATTCACACCAAGTGTCAGGTGTGTCTGGTTTGTGTGGAGGAACGTTTCACGCGATTTGAACCATGTGGAGCGTTTGATGTGTCAAGAGCGCCCGATGCATCCGATATGTCCAGAACAACGGCTAGAACGATTTTGACGTGCCTCCACAAACACTTTTAATGTAAACCAGGGGCGCCTGACGCACCAAATGCCAGGTATGGAGCAAAACTTCAAGCATCATTCAAAGTGCATGCGAGTGAAGTTGAGCAGTCGGTTTTTGACGTTGCGTAACGCCTTCGTTGTGAATGCACCATTACTTCAGTCTATCGTGTTCCAGCTCCAGGCAAGGTTGTCAATTGACTTGACACCAACTCTAAAAGTACATCCAGACCTATAGAACGGTCCAGTCAAAGGTTCAGTCCTCAATGCAGGTAAGACTTTGTGGCATGGCTTGAAATGGACTCTCTCCATCCAGTCTAAATGTCCCGTTTTCCAAAGCTGGAGCGAAAAGCTCTGTCTCTAGATGTGAAAAGGTGGTAGAGACATAGCTACGACTGTTCAGCTGTAATAGCAGTGAAAGTATCGACTCAGGGAGAGGGATGAATACAAATGAGCACATAATCCATAAATCTGTCTGTATGATAGGACCGAACTGGCTTTTCTTTCTTTAAGGTGCCTTGAGTCGACGTGTTGTGAATTGCTGTTATATTCAACAAATAAGCCGAATTGAATAACGAATTATACGTAAAAAAAAAAAAATGTTACATTTCTTTCACGTCACAATTATGCACTACTTTGCATTGATCTCTGACATAAAAGCCCCGATAAAACATGACAACATGTAAAAAACGTGTGGATGCTTTCAGCTGTGTCAGTGCTATTTCCTCATCCTCTGAGTGTTTTTTTTTTTTTCTCCAACTCTGGCAGTGAGATCAGCGAGGCGATAGATTTTCAACAAAATAGCAAAAATATTAACATACCAAGTCGAGAATTTCCTCATTACAAAGACATTTTCCACTTTAGCGTTTTTTTTTTTAACCACACAAATACACAGCAGGTCTGCCTTTGACTCTTACTGGTTGGAAATGCAGGCAGCTGAACTCGTTTCCAGTCATTCACCTATGACTGTTTTTCAATGCGGTGCCCCCCCTCCCCTCCTCTCCCCTCCTCTCCCCTCCCCTCTTCACCCTCACATCCTGATCTGCTCAGCCCAACTTTCCTTGTCATCCTTTTTTTCCCCACTCCTTTACTTCTCTTTTCCGCATCTTTTCACACCGCGCCTGCTGCGCTTTCATGCCTCAAACCTTTCATCCCCTCCTGCACCCTCTTTTATATCTCTCCCGGTCTTGAGGTACCCATCTCTGCTCTGGCTTGAAAAGCAAAAAAAAGGGTGTGTCTCCCTCTCTCCTCCTCCTCCTCCTCCCTTCCTCCCATCGACTCCTCCGAGCCCCGCTCAGCCGTCTGGCTTCCCACCACACCGTCTCCCCTCTCATGTCAGGGGAACCTGTAGGCATCCGAATGCTACTTTTGATCATTGCTTTTACCGGGGTCCCTCGCCGCCTTACTCTGCCTTGGGGTGGCACGCGGAGGCAGGGGTTAGAAAGACTGATAGGCAGAACAGAGTGAAGTTATGTCAAGTCTGGCTGACATGAGCGGCAGGCACCTGCTGCCTCACCACGGAGAGCAAAATTGGCACATGTAGCTCTCAGCTACGAGCGGTAAATAATCCTCTTGTTAGAGCCTTTGTATGCGGCACAACACAGGATGACATACACGCGCCGCGTTATTATTCTGACACGCTCTTGCATGTATTCAGTTGTAACTAAGGGAGAAGATGAAAACGGGAAGAAGCGCGGGAAACGTGTCAACGCGGTGCCCCTTCACAGCTACGGAGCTGATTAGAGGCGAACCCGGCATGGCTTTTATCGCTCTGCCATTAAAGTGTCTCCCTGAACCGCATACGTGCGCTATTTCCAGAACTCAAATTTGAGTTTACCAGAAAGATGCTGCAAATTAAAAAGCTACAAAATGGAAAAATAAAAAGCACTAAATATTTGTCTTTTAGGCTGCATTCACATCGAGTCCGCTTCAATCCAGCTCTACTTGGTTCGCCTAGAAATTCCAGTTTGTTTGGAGCGAATGCGTGAACTTTGATGCGGACCAAAAAAAAAAAAAGCAAACTCCAAAAGCAGGGCGTGGACTATGATTCAGGGCATTCTGGGTAAATACAACAAGAACAAACATGTGTGTCTGACGATAGTGGCAGAAATGGCTGGTGGTCTTTTACCGAAGACAAAAAGAGAAATCCTACAACCACCAAAACATTTTTGAATTTACATTTTGAGAATACGGAAGTTGCGTTCAGTGTCTTCTTCGGAGGTTTCTCTGTTCTCTTCTTCAGTGGGTCTTGGTGCAGCACCACCACAAGTGATTGGGGGGATAACAGATTGCTGAAAGGGTTTGTGTGAAATCGAACTGCAGCAGCTGTTGATCGTCTGGTAGAACAAAGTTTACCAGACGATCAAGTTCAAAAACAGCCTGTAAAATCTAACCTGGCTGCTCTAACGACCGGCAGCGGTTCCTGATTTCGCCTTAAAAGTTTCTATGCTGAGCACACACAGAAGAAAATACGCCTCTGCTTTAATATTGAAGGTGCCTCTGCAAGATGTGAAGAAGTTCACTTTTTCAAAGTTCATAAAATCTGTACCATGTACAATAAATGTTTGAAAACATATTAGCTTTGAAGTAAAGTACATTGCATCAGTGTTACAAGATCTACATGGCTGAGACTGAGACTCACTCATCCACCAGGTGATGCGGTTTAATCCAACGCCATACATTTCGTCTTAATAGGAGTTTTAAGATGAAATGATGATGATGGCTTGAGTTTAATACCTCGCCTTGAGTTGCACAGAGACTTGACCTTTACTTGTGCCCTATGGAGTTGAGAGTTCAAACTTGATTTGGACTCGTAGCATATTTTCAGCGACGAGGCAATTCAAAGTGCATGATCAGAAGGAAAATAAAACGACGGCATTTTTGCAGTTTTCTAGAATTTTACAAGTGCTATTTCACCAGACAGATCATTTCAGCTGTAATAACATTTTATAAATGATTATAAATGATCACTACTAAGGAATTAAGGAATGATTGACTCAAAACAAACTCCTATATCTTGCTGTTACATGTCAGGTGATTTCAAGCCTACTGAAATGTTTCCACTAGGAACTAGATCAAAAATACTTGTTGCAGTGTTGGTTGTTCTTGATCATCTCTGCTGAATGAGCACATACTTGGAATACTTGAAAAAAAAATGTAGGTGATCTCCTAGTATTGCTTATGATCTACACTCTCCTTACTTATTGGTGAATCCCTCCGATCTGGTGATGAAATAGTCTTCTAAGAATTGAAGCCCTTTCACTTTTCGGTGATGTCATGTGATGTTTCTGCATTGGCAATAAAACACGCATATGGACGCCCACCATGGGAGAACAGCAGTGGGAGAACGGAAAACAACACCACGTTCTCAGATGTTTCTTGTGCTGGATTTGAGGTCAAACTTTTCCTCCAGCTGGATAGCAATACACCAAAAGCTGTCGGAGATTTACAGTTTCCCCTCGTTTCCGTTTGACGCAGTTCATGAAAACGCATTCGGACCGACGACGCCCCGAATTCCGTTACTTTTTAAAGTCGATTTCTGCCTCGTTAACGTACGGCTATTCGTTGAGGCGATGCAACGCGGAGCCAAAGAGGGAACGCCGCTGCTCAATTCCACTCAAAGTGACACGTGAAGGAAAATAAAAGGCTCCTGAACCCGACCAGTAGCACGAAACAGTCAAAGAGTCATTAAAATATAACAGAGGTGTTAAACTTTGGACGACCTACAGGACACGCTGCATAAAGCGGCTGTAAATTACAGCAATGAGGAGAGGCGCAGACTGCCGGACATAAAACGTTATGGATGTGGCTGAGGGTGTTGAGGTGAGTGTGTGTGCACAGCGAGGCCACACACAGGCGCACAGAGCCCTCCTGTGTGTGCTGTCAGCTGAGAAAAAGGGTTATGAGTCTGACTAAGGTCACGGTTACCGCCCTGGGCCCAGTCTCTATCACGTTACTGGAACAGCTTGGCTCCAATGTCACACTTTTTTCAAAAAAACGAGAGAATTTAAAATCGTTCTGATGAAGTTTAACAATTATTCCTGCTTGGTCTAAATTTAGTGATTATTACTGGATCATTTCTATTGAATGTGAAGTTAAAAAGACAAAAAAAAAAAAGGTGTGTGTCGTACGTTGTTTTTGAGATGGGGCGAATATTCTCGCTCCACACAGTTAAAATCAGGACGCTTTATGTAGGAGCATGAAGCTAAACAGACAAACCTCCTCCTGTTGAGGGAAAATGTGACGTGGGTTCCCATGTGGGCTTTAATCAGACGGCGCTCCCTCCACACGTTTCCTGACTCTCAGGTTTTAAGCTGTCAAAATCAGCACAGCGTCGACGGTCGTCAGTGCGCTTTTAGAAAAGGCTGAGTCTGTGAGCTCAGCTGGCAGTTTAAATATTTGAATGTTTAACTGTGGAAAGCGAAGGACGATGCAATGATTAACTATGACTGGCCGAGTTTAGCCAAATCATTGTAAAGTAGGGTAGGACGCAGCTCTGAACAACCCGGACAGGATTTCTGGCTTTTGTGATACAAGACAAAGTTGATCAAATATTTAATGTCTAAAGTAATATTTTACCAAAACCTTTCTTCCAAAAAAACCCTGCAATATTAGAGAGAAGTATTAGGTAAATGTAACTTTTTTTTTTTAGCTTTACATCATGTCATAATGTTAATCCCTAATTAAAACATATATCTGAAGAGTTGCTTTGATTCTTTCATGCATGTTTGAGAAATCCTTTAATCTCCCCTGGCAACCGTTCAGCTGTACAAAACGCACAGGTGGACCTAGCTCCGCCCTCAAGACGCTACTCCTCCTCCGAGCTTCTGCTTCACAGAGTATCCATCCTCTACACTGCTCCTTCAGACTAGCCAGCAGCAATTAGCAAACTCCTGGGTCAACTGTGTATCGGCTGCGCTCATTATAGGAGCAACTTCTCAGTGAAACTTTAGGAGTTTTTAAAGAAAAAGAGGCGTTAATTACAAGGTAAAATTTGTTTTAAGTCATATTTGATAAACATATTGTTTTTATAACAACTGAAGTTGACGTAGTTTCATTATGCAATAAAACAGGACCATGTGCCTGGAAAACACTTTAGTCTCCCATGGCAACCAAAACATACAAGTTTTGTACAATCTTAAATATTAAAGGCTGCTCCTTTAGCATAAATAAGATAAATGCTTTATTTGTCCCCAGGGAGAGATTGATATGTAGTAGAAAATTAGTTCAGACGTTTCAGGCGTAGCCTTGCATGATCACGACACCACAAAATAAATCACAAGTACATGCAGACCGACGAGGCATTCCTTCAAACACGCTACATACATGTCACATGATTCAGGGGCTTCATAGCTCGTGGAACAAATGAGAACTTTGATCTGTTTCTAGTGAGCAGAGGCAGACGGTGGTGTCGCCCAGATGGGACTGGTTTGAAGCAGTGATTAAGGGGATGAATTTTGTCAATCAAAGTTTTATTTGCCTTGTTCACCACTCATCCTGGTAAATACTCTCCTTACTGTGTTCGTCGCCACAGTTTTCCTGACAGCATTTCCTGGGCAGCCGAGGCATTCCCGAACCAGCAGACGATACAAAAGGACGAAACACTTCCAATAAAAGCACTAAAAACAAATTGCTATGGACTTTTAAAGACAGCAGCTTCTTGGTGCTCCTTTTACATTTTTGTATCAACTTCAGAACTATGAATGTCCCGTTTCATATCAGAAACAAACTCTTTGGTTGAGTAGGAACAACTTTGCATGCGAGTCTGCAGAGGGTATGAATAATTTTGAGCTGTAGCTTTAGCAGATAAAATCTATCGTTATGATCTGGTGTGCAGACATGGACACATTAGTTCTCACCATTGCAAAGCTTTGCAGCAATGTCTCATTTCAATGAAAACTGATCTAACTGAAAGCATTTCTAGACCATACTAGAGTAAGCAAAAAAAAAACAAAAAAAAAACTGAGAATGAATTATGTGATACTAATGTAATAAGGATGTGCTAAAATAGATAAGATAGATAAGTTAGCTATGTTGGTGAGATTTATTATTCAGACATCCTACCACCAAAAAAACCCAAAACAAATCCTTTCATACATTCAGTGAAACCTAAAATTCCATTAATCCATCCACAAAGACAATTGAGACTGACAATCAAGCACCTAGGAGCGATTTAGAGTTGCTCGTAACTCAACATGCTTGACGTTGGGCTGCGAGAGTCCTTCGAGAAAGCCACAAATGCAAAAGAAGAACATCGAGAACTCTTCACACACTCCACAGAGAAAGGCCAAAGCCAAGATGTGATTTGACAATTTAGATGCTGAGAGGACACAGTGCAATCCACTGACTGCTCTATGCAATCCGCGTGCCGTCTGATGCGATCGCCCCACGGCTCTTCAGCTGCCAGGAGTAGAAATTGGAGCTCTGAAACTGATCCGAAAATGATGGCTCCACTTGGAAAATGAGTGGCAGTAATGTACTCTATAAAAAAAAAACTACAGCTCACAAAACTGTCAGTGGGGTGTTGTAAACAGGTTCACACACTTTGTTTTTGCTTCTCTCTTTTTTTTCCTTACCCATTTTTTGTTTCTACCATCACCTCATCTGTCTTATGTCAGCAGCTTCGCTGTCAGGCTTTGACGAACCGGCGTTTATTTACCCCACCCCTCACTGCTCCAGTTCCCTGCCCCTCATCTTCTACAAAGCTGCTGTCACACAGTTTCCTATTTTACTATGAATGCTGGCGTATCGTAAAAAAAACAAAAAGAATGAAATTAATGTTATGGGCCTTCAAATGTGAGAAAATACAAGGGAATGTGTGGAGTGTCAGGTCCTATCATATCTCATTTTCAATAACAGGGCTTGTGTGTTGAGATCAAGGGTGTGGAGTGCATAGTGTTAGTTGTAGGGTACTTTACATTTACATAGAGTTACTACCAAGTTTTATTTATTCTGCATTTATATGCACAAGAATCAACTCACCTTTTGAGATTGAAATTTAAATAAGTGCTCCAAAATGGTGACGTGATTGTTAGTTGAATTAGCGGAAAAGCAGGTCATATCGCCAGTTTCACATTCAGTCTTAAGCATGCAGGCAAGCAATGGCATCCCATAGTTTGAGGTTAAGTAGCATAATTGCTTAGTTGCTTTGATACTTGATTTACATTTGGATTTAGTTAGCAGTGGCTCACACACACACAGGATACGTGCAATGGGGAGAACCTGCATACGTACAGTGGGAGATATGCAGAAAGGCGGATCGGCAACCGAATCATAGGGTAAAAGAATTTCACTCCACACACAATCACTTCCTTTTAATGTACGAGACTTATGACAAACATGCAACATGTTTTGTTGCAGGACATTCACGCTGATGTTTAAAATCAATGAGAAAAGATTCCCTGGATCAGTGGACAAGTAGCTCCAACTCCATCAGGTGCCTCGTGTTATACTATTGGTTGGTGTGCAAGTACAAACAAGTTTTTAAGTACAGGGTATCTACCTACAGTTACCACAACACCAGTCTCTCCTGCTAGGTACACCCTCTTATTAAAAAAAAAAAAAAACATCTGAAAGTGTTTTTTGATGTCCTTAGTCCAACTTTTGACTTTCCCTCATTCTGTTCTTCATATCTCGTTTTCCTCCATCAATCCCTCCCTTCTCCTGCTGTAATCCTTCCATCCCAGCCATACAGAGTTCACTGCTGGTGTTGCTGCTGTGTGTTTTGGCAGGTCACACAGAGCCTCTGTGCTCCAGCCAGAGTTGGCTGGAAAAGCTCACAGTGCTCGCTGTAGGCCATCTTACACACACACACACACACACACACACACACACACACACCCCCCCACACACACACACACACACACACACACACACACACACACACACACAGAGTCGGCACAGTCAGACTTAAGCACTGACATGCAGATCCACTAACTTCTTGTTTCTCAACATGGTCTCACCTCAAGGCCTGCAGGCCGACCTCTGTCAGACGTCATTCGTCACCGTGCTACTCTGGCAATAGATCACGAGAGATGCGGTTTCTCCAGATATGCTCTATTTTTAAAAGGAGCTGCACTTGATTTGTATCCCTGTGAGTATAGGAGCTGGTTTATGTGCAATACTTCAGCAGCCAATGTCAGGACCAGTGCCAGTCTTTTCATTCCAAGACTTCTTTGAGGGAATGTGTGTTTTATAAAGAGAACTTGACAAATGCGATTCAAGAGCGAGCCGAACCTATAGATATTCTGGCCTTTCTTGAAAAAACTAAACACTTCTTAAAATGAATCTGAAGACACAGCTTTCAACGATAAAACCTTTACACCGACATTCCCCTTGATGGCACCTGTTAGCAACTCTAACGCTTCTTGAGGGGTGGAGAGCATAGGCTTTCATCAAATCATCTCTCCAGCGTGTCTTCTTCTGGGTCTCCACCCGATGGGATGGAGCTGAGCACTTCACCAGGTTGGCGTCCAGGAGGCATCCAAACCAGACCAGTCACCTCAACTTGATCCTCTGACCATGGAGAAGCAGCGGCTCTGCTCTGAGTCCTTTCCTGATGACTAAGCTCCTCAACCTATCTTTAAGGCCCAGACTCCCTGATGAGAAAACTCTTTTTGGCTCCTTGTATCTGTGATCTTGTTGTTCTACCATTACCTGAAAGCTTTGGGATGATGATGGTGATGGTGGCAGGAGTTCCTCCTGTAATCGGTGAGTTGCTGGTTTGATCCTTGGGCAAGATCCTGCCTGTTTGTGCCCTGTGGCGCCAGTGCATGGCAGCTTCACCTCCGTCGGACTGGCCCAGGGCAGCTGTAGCTACAATCCAGTAGCTCACTGTAGTGAGTGTGAACTTTGGGGACCTCTGGACTTGTTAAAGTGCTGCAACTACAGTCCTTTTACCATTTACCAAATGCTAAAATGAGAGCTTTGCTTCTGACTCAGCTCTCTCTTCACCAAGACAGATCAATTCAGCGCCAGTCAAGGTTTTCTGACAGACGAAAACGTAGCAGTAGAAGCCATGGCAGAGATGAACGCGTATGATTTCACCGAGTTGGAGGAGACAACGTTAACTGAGCATGAAAATGCCATTTGACGATCTTCACAGGTGCTGTGAGGAGAATCTTACAAATGAACAGAATTCCTTACCAGGGCTGAAAAACGCAGTCCTCAAAAGTAATCACATCACCTACAGATACGAAAACCGAATAACGGAAGCGGACTAGTTGGAAGATAAATATCAACATTCCTGTTAAAGTGCATTCCTGCATTAAAGACATCCACAAACTTCAGACCCAACACTTCACATAGAGTTTGGATTCCAGCAGGGGAGAAAGCCTCTCTGTGAACAAGATGACACAACTTTCATCACGTGAAAGCCGTGAGAACTTCACCTCTCATACTTTGGACGAAGTACAAGAGAACCTGTAGTTACCATCAGTGTAAGGTCTTCAAGGTTGGGCATTGGTCAAATTACCAATTGTCCCAACAGTGCACCATGACTAAGACACATGACTTGATTGTAACAATAACACTTACTTAAGACAGTCATATTACCAAATAAACTATGTGGCTCAATGTCTCAGTTATTTGCTGTGTCTACTAGGCCTCAAAAGCAGTTTCCACATGATGAAAACTGAAACCTTCTCTACTAAAACTTGTTAAACCAGTGGAAACAAATCATAAATTTGCACTACATTTATGGTTTGAGTCGGGGAGAAATTACTCCTGACTGCCAATCAGCCTGTAAAATATTTGATAAAGTATAAGCCATCTAGTGAAGTGCCAACTGCTGAGGGAGGATGGGTTCAGACAGCACAGATTGCCGTATATTTGGACGGAGCCTCCAGCTACAAATTGTGATTCGCTCCTCCGAGATAAGGCCGGACTCTCTGACTGTCTGTTTGTCTGGCATCCTGAATGTGGCAGACAGATGAGTCATCGCTGTGTCCCAGAGCCGACAGGCTGCCGAGCCGAAGCAGCGGAGAAGTAGAGGGGAGGACAGGAGGACGCGAGGAAGAAACACGACGCCCGTCTGCCTCTTTAGGTTGACTGATCAGAGATAAAGTAAAGCGAAAAGGATTTCATCTTAATATCACTATGAGCTTTTTTTCGTCTGATTTCACAGAAACACAGTAATTGTTATTCAGTGTGTGCTCCCAGTTTTCCAGGAAACGGTTCTTCCAGCAGGTTCCAGAACACAAACATTCAAACATTCAATTCAACAATCGCTCATTAAATTTTAAAATGTCCTCATGGACGTTACAATAAAGATCCCTGCAGGCTGTGCTACTCTAACGCTCTCTCAGGCTCTTGTCATGCTCGGATAGATAAATTCTACAATAACTACAGATACTTTACAACTGTGTTTCTAATTAGTGAAACCTTTATTCTATTTGTTAAAAGAAAAGTGATTATACTTAGTTTATTTTCCCAAAAATGTGCTAAAATATCCTAGCGCTCCTCAGACTGGAGCTAAAGTTTTTTTAGCTCCAGTCCTGTGAGTCAGGGTTTAACAATGAAATATATCTTAAAAATAAGCTATGTACTGATTAATGGGACTTCCTTCTAACATGTTAAATGTTAACTGCAACTGTCTGGAGCATTAAAACAGGAAGGACGGAAGCTAGCTGGCGTTAGCTTTAGCACTTTGACGAATGCTAACGCATTAGCATGAATGGAAGAGGAGTTCAGCAAACACTTTCTTATGGAAAAGCCAATCCCTTACGCTAGAATCAGTGAATCATCCAGTTCTTTGACGAGTTGTGAACATTATTGTTAGTCTAACTCGAGATTTTGGTGAAAAATTTCTTGCTTTACGTTAGGACCACATCGTGAAGTAATAGCGTGCATATCGCCCTCCGCCTCCTGTTCCAGTAAACCCAGTTTAAATGACATAAAGCACGTTTACTACATCTGTAGCTCGAAAACAATCATGTTAAAAATGTAAGCGTTTAGTCAGCCATTGAGAGATTGGTGTATATTTTAAGTAAAATTGAATTTGAATTAAAACTCACAGGCATACAGCCAGTGAGTTAAAGCTAGAACAAGCAAGGAGACAAACATCATTTGAAAAGCATGTTCAAAAGCGTTATTGGTATTTTTATTCAATCAAGCTTAATGTGCTTCTGAATAGTTCAGTTAGCAACCTCATAACAAGCCTCAAGGCACCAAGTTCGTTGTCTTGCCAACACTCCACTTCCTGCTTCCTTTCACTTTCCTAAATCCCAAACAATCCAAATATTTAAATTTCACTGGCGTTCCGTTTCTTTTCTGATATTTCGTGAAATCTGCTCTTCCCGTTGAGTGTGTAATGCTTCCACCGCTGCTGCCTGTCAAACAACTGTGAAGCAGAAAATTTCCACACAACAGTTGGCAGGAGCGTCATCTCATCAAGCTCTACAGCCCCCCCCCCTCCACCAACCATACTGTTGGTTTTTGCAACTAATTTTCAGCTTCATCTGTCAACAGCATTTGTTTCCAGGCCCACTCATCGCAGCTTTTTTTTTTTCTTTTTTTTGATGAGGTTGCAGATATGGCTTTCTTTTCCGGAGACTCTTCAACAAGCGCCGCGCATCAACACTGTTCAGAGGACCCCGTGCGCAATTTCATCGGTGTCAGCCAATCTGCAGTCAGTTCGCCTTTCTGCCCAGCAGACATCCAGTTTTATCTGACACTTTTATGCTCCCCCAGATCATGTCTGCACTTCCACAGTTCCCCTCACCTGCCAGTTCTTATTGCAGCCAGATGGAATCGCAATTCTTCCAGCCTTACTCTGGTTTTCAGACATCGGTTCTCTTCATTGTCCAATCTGCAACTGGCGGCTTAGAGGAGGCTTTGACCGTTTTGTGCAATCAGTAATAACGACGCATCTCGACACTGTAAGAGCTTTCCCGTTCATTTTAAGCTAATGAAATGTTGCTTGTGCAGAAACATTTTAAAAGGCCGTCCAACTTATCTGAAATTTTCCACCTACTAGTCAAGTCAGTTTTACAAGAAGATTGTGATTGCAGTGACAGAGGCCCAAATCACATTTAATGCCAGTGGAAGTGGGGTAACAATACTTCACAATGACTAAATGAGATGGGAAATTAGCCACAAATTTGGGGAAAACAAAAGTCCCATCTTCTTGTTTTGCTTTTCTTTGTGAGCGAAGTTTTTCAAAGACATAAACTTAAACACTTTTCTTAGCAAAACAAAATCTGATCGGATCAAAAATATGATGGTGCGTTTAAATCACAGGTCCTTTGATGCACTGTTTGAACTTAACCTTTTGATGTCTTCTTCTACGCGTTCGTTACATCCACCTTCAGTACTGTTGCAGTTCAACCGTTAAATTTCCACATGAAGGCTTGATTGTGTACAGAGAAAGTGCCGTACCGCAGTTGTGTCCGGATTTAATCTGGTAGCTCTTGTTTGGGACGTTCACTTCATTTCGTCTGGAACTTTTCTGCATGAATGTACACATGTGAGAGAGAGAGTGTGTTATCGTGTGTGTGTCCGCTGCTGTTAATCTCAGCGGATAAGCGAGCGAGCGAGTGTGTGTGTGTGTGTGTGTGTTTCTCCTGAGCCCCGAGGCAGCCGCAGTGAGGTGTCCCTCCAGGCTTCCTTCTCCTTTTTTGCCTTTTTTCCGCGCCTCCCCATGTGGCAGTACCTCTTTACCGCTCAGCCTCTCCCATCTCCAGCCCCTCCCTTTGCCCTCTTTAGCCACGGCGCTTTGAATCAAGAGGGGATTAATGCAGATGATGCATTCACTGTCTCATTACATCCTTCATTGTGTGGATGGGTATGAAGTCGGCAGCGACAGTGGGGGAAACTACTGATGTGGAGCTTTTCACCGAGGCTGTGGGGTGTTTATCTAGTGTGTGTGGATGTTTGTTGCTTTCACACAGCAGCAATCAGCTCGTGGGAAAGCTGTTCCCTCGTCTTCATCTTTTTCAAACGCTGTCGTGTTACAAACCGCCGTTTTGCTGAAGTTACGACGAGACTCGGTGGTTTCAGTCACTAATTCAAATCGATACGAGACAAAATTATCTCAGATCTGGAGACTGCAGCGGCGCGTTGAGTTACGGACAAGAAGCGCTCCTTCCTCCTGACTCTCTCACTCAACTCCTTCAGACTAGACAAGAGCAATTAGCAAACACCTTCACATCTGCTGAGCTCATTATAGGAGCCTCTTCTCAGTGAAACGCTGGTGAAAATGTTGTAAAAGGGTTAAAGAGGAGCCGTGTTGCGACGACTTCCTGGAGGCAGAGTTTCAGAAAGAGACAGAGGCCCAATTTCAAGGCGTTAAATTAGGATGTAAAATTCTTTCAAGTCACATATATCATTTTTATAACAACTGACGGTAACATGCTTACTTGATTGGGGTATAAAATGGCACCATGTGCCTGGAAAATACATAATAGTGTCCCTGGATAGTCTGTTACTTTGCGTTGGTCTGTCTAATAACATCCCAGTGAGACACAGAAGTTTGTGGTTCCAACTTCTATAGTGCAAAAAGACTTGAAAGTGTTTTTGTGCGTGTGACTCGGTTTCATTCACACACGTGTCCATTTGTACCTCGTGTGTCCAAAGGTGCGACTTCTTTCCGTCCTTCGGTTTTTAGACCAGAGTTTACACACGTCACATCGCAATCCACCACCTGGAGAGAGGAAGAGGGGGTTATGGGTAATATGCGAACTGCTGTTTGACTGATGAGCCAATCAGAGACACACAAAGGATTTCATTAACGAGAGACAACCCGCCACAAATCAGCAATCATCCACACGCGCTCCCTTATCAACACTTATCAGCGCGCAGAGGCACACTCAGATCCCCCCTGAAGAAAAGAAAAGAAACACACACACTCCTATGCGCACACACACGCGCGCACACAGATCCACTCGTGCTTTCTGCGCCGCGGCCTGCCCCGCCCACTCCCGTCCTGTCCGAATGTGTGACATCAGGAGCCGGGTCTTATCACAAAGTCAGCAGTAATACGGCGGCCATTTCATCAGGGAGCGCCGGGGTCACGCCGAGAGCTGAATCAAAAGCGAGCGAGCGCCGGCGCTTTCTCTGAACGTTTGGCCCGCTTCTCCATCACTCTTCTGCGTCCGTGGAAGAGAGGGGCTACTTGACGGTGGGCGGAAAATGGAGGGACAGGCAGAATTACTTTAAAAGAAAAAAAAAGTAAATGAGTTTTTACGCCTTGTGAGCCCCTTTGCTCCGTTTTGATCTCCTCGCTTTTCAAAAATAAGAGAGAGGGAGAGGGAGTCACAGCTGCCTACAGACACACACAACTAAAAACACACACACACTGATACACACAGGACACTGTAATAGGCGATGCTTTCTCATTAGAGTGACAGGAGAGTTTTTCCTGTGACTTGGTGTGTGTTGGGATGCGTCTCCATTATTGATTGTAATAATAAGACACGTGGACGCACAGATTATTTGCATCCCTGAGCAGAGTTATTGTTATTGGGGATTTGATTATGGTGGTCATATTCACACTGCCTGGGGCAACACTCTTTCAGAGTGTCTGTACATTTATACGTGTGTGTGTGTGCGTGTGTGTGTGTGTGTGTGTGTGTGTGTGTGTGTAGAAGGAGACAGTGCAGTCGTGTGCGCCCCGCCAACTCTCTTGCCCGTCTTGCCTCTTAATTGGCCCAGGCCGATTCCACCCCTGGAATCCTTTTGAAACGGTTTCCAAGGTTACAGCTTCCGTTGTGCCCATTGTCGCCTAGTCAGAAACATGTCAGCAGGCGTGTGCTGCGTGTGCGCCAACGGGTGTGGCTGCCCGCCTGCGTGTGGAACAGGAAGCCCCCCCCTCTTACCCCCCCCATCTCGGTTAATTAGCTCCATCTATTAGCGGCAAATCCGCTAATTAAAGCCGCGCCAAAACGCAACCCAGAGAAAGCTATCTGCAGCGGCCATATGGAGGGGATGGATGTGGAGGGGGGGGGGAGGGGGCGCGGCCATGACAACACACACACAAAGTGGGGGGGAAATAAAGCCACTGTATCACCGGCCACTTTATTAGGTACGCACGTTCAAGTGATTTGTTAGTATCAGACAATCAGATGCCAGCTAATTGCTGAAGTTCAAGCGGCATCAGAAAGGGGAAGAGAGGATGTTGTGTGGACAATGTTTGGTTGATGTCAAGATAATGACAGCTGGAATCGGGTATCAGAGTGAGGGAACTTTGACTCACTGTTTGTAGAGCCGTTTGACTTCAGGCGCACTGTAGGATTCCCGAGCATAAAACGGCCTGTTTAAAGTGATGCCATAGCATCTCAATTGGATTGGAATGCACTTTAACTAGGCTGCTTTGTAGGGGCGGTATTATGTGTTTTCCAAGCACAAGGCGCCATTTGGTAGCATAATCAAGTAACTATGTTACCTTCAGTTTTTATAAAAACTATATATGAAATTGGGCCATTATTTTCTGGTAGGGACTAGAATTCGTGGTTCCATAAATAATTGGTCTTTTCGGTCAGCAGGAGTTTTGGCCCGGGATCGCTCCACTGACATCCAGATGTGCACGAAACTTTGTTGATATTCCGTTAATTTCCTAAAGGCACAATGCCTTATTTTTGGGAGCAGCTACGTGCGCAGTGTTTTGGGAAAACTGCCATTTTGCAGCAGAGCTATGAATTCAACACTTTCAAATGTCCTGTGCGATGCTTTGAGAGTTCATTGTCCAACGAGGCCTGTGATACAAACAAGCACCTTGCTATTGCTATACAGTCTGGCGTGATACAAAAAAAGTGTTTCCATTGCAGTTTTTGGGAAATGCACCAATTTGGACCCGGTCAAAGAAGCACCTCATTCCAGCACAAAAACCGTTTAATCAAAAAACATGAGTTTTTTTTTTTTTTCAACATTCTATTCAACATTTCTATTAAACAAATTCACTTCCATATTTCCATTGTGTACAATTTTGATGTCACTAGAAACAGTTACTGTGACTCTTGGAGTCCCAAAGTCTTAGATTGGCTGTTTTAACCTCTTCCAGATTGAGTCACGTTCATGACTTTTCTCATATGTCCTTGACGTTATTTAACTTGAGAAACGATGTCGTGCATTTTGAGGTACCTCTCTTCGTGCTGTTGCAGTCGTTCAGTAAAACGGATTTGTCGATTCCACAGCAATCAGGTTTCTATGACTAGTGAAAATGAATCAAAAACAATTGGGTTGATTGCTGTTCATTTGTGATTTAACAAGAGAAGTCATTATTGCACAGAGTTAACGTTGGCTTGGACCACTCCGTGCCTTCCACAAATCATCATTTGAAAACTGTATTTTTTATTTACTCGAGACGTCTTTGTCTTATTTTAAAAATCACTTTGACAGTGCAAAACAATGGGGTTGTCGCAAAGCAACAAACAAAGGCTTTTAGCTGCCAAGTATTTATTTTTATTTTTATAGTAGTTCTGAACACAAACCACCTCAAGGTCGTCCTAATAAAGTGGTTTCTGGGCGTAAATCTTTGGTTGGCTTTATCTGCCAACTCTTCACACGGCTGAAGAATATCAGGCTGGATTTGTTTCTTAGAAACAACTAAAACAAGCGTCTGGAAGCGTTCAGTGTTAATACGGCTCGCAGTGCAAGAAAGGAATGGAAAAGCGAGAAACTCGAAAAAGGAAACTGAATGGAAACTATTCAAAAAAAAAAAAAGAGGGGGGGAGAGCCTTTTCACACAAATAGTGCCACCTCAAGGCTGTGTAAGTGTGTTTGTCACTCATTTTTATCTGCCATCTCCCCTGAAAAGAAAAGAAAGTCACCTCATGCAGCCGAGCGCCGAAAAAGCACCCGCTGGTGAAAAAAAGGTGAGCTCAGCGTGAGGAGAAAAGGTAGGATTTCACATTTCTGCTGCTGCGGCTTTTGTTCGCCGAAAGAGTGGAGGTCTGCGAGTTGGCTTTTAAGACGTCGCGCCTGAAATCCCGATGTTGACAAATGGAATGGAGGCCCTGCTGCGAAGCTCTTCTGTTTCCCCCCCCAAGCTCCCCTCGTTCAAAGCCATCCTTCAATGAAGACACGTGACGAATGAGGACAAAGTGGAGGAAACAGCAGAAGGACACAACAGCAGTAATTAAATATATTACAAGGAATGAAGGAGGATGAAAAACACAGCAAAACCAGATGCAAGGTGTCAAAACGTGACAGCGACTCTGGAGAATATCAATGCAAGTCAACTTGTTGGGATTTTTTTCCTGAATTGACGCCAGAGTGATCTGCTGCTCCTCGACGGAACCCCGACACTTCTGTCTGTCTGTCTGCGCTGTCCTTGTCTGTCTGTCTGCGCTGTCCTCCTTAAAAAGACATCAAAAGTGCATTAGAAGCGCACAGCGCTCGCCCTGTAATTACCATAATCGCATCATGATCTAATAAACATAATGTGCTAAAAAAAAAAAAAAAAAAAAATCATAGGCCTGAATACTTTATGGGGCAAACTGAATAATTAACGACGTACCATTAACTAGGATGTAATTTTCCCCGACTCGCTCCGCGAGTTTCTCCTTGTCTTTAATGGACCGGCAATTTATTTCCGAGCACATGTGCGAGAATCCTGCTTAACAAATAAACATAATAAAGCCAGATTTTTTTTTATTTTTTTTTTTTGGGGTGGAGCGCTAAAATGTCTCTTTAGAACAAACTTGTTACGTGGTATCAGATGGCGAAGGGAGCAGGGGCCCTAGGAGAGAAAAACAGATTTGCTGGAGAGAGAGACAGAGGGAGTCGAGGGGGAAGCCGCAGGCGGGGGCGGCGGGGCGTTGCCACCCAGCGGTTTGCTGCTCGAAAGCACATTCAGGTGTCAATCTCCTGAAGGAATTAGAAAGCGCTGCGGGATGCCACTTATTTTTCCACCCTTGGCATGCTTTCCCTCTTTCCTCGGCCCCTCTTCCTCTCTCCAGTAACAGAGTGATCAGCGCTGCATTAGTGTCTGTGTTAAAGAGTCAGATTTCCCCTTCTGAATCAATTGAAATGGCTTTACCAGTCATTGCATTCAAAATGACTATTTCTCAGCACTAAACTGTAATATAATTATCATAAACACCTGCATTTATAAATGTAAGCACATTCACAGGTTTAGTAGTCATTTTATCCTCCTGCAGTCTTCAGAGATGGGGTCCTCTGGATCCTCAAGCGTTTTACTTTGTCCGGTGGGACCTACTGTGTGCTTTTGCAACATTTTCTTTTTGTGTGTGTGGTTTCGGGAACTGATGGTCTGCTGGCACAATCAGTCTGACCGTGACATTTGCTGCACTTCCCCCTGAGCGTCGCGCTAAGACCGCAGGAGGGTTGAGAAGTACAACATGGAGTTACCACAAACAGACTGAATGCACTGTGGCCAACTCCTCAGAAAGGAAAGGAGCTGTTAGTGCTCCATAAAAGTCGCTTATTGAAGTAATCACCAAATTTGCATAAGTGACCACAAACAGGGTGGACGAGCAGTTCCTGCTTTAACTACCAACTCTGGGAGGGGCTGTATTTGCGCTTCCATCACAAATATGCACAAAACTTTGTTGATATTGCGTCAATGTCAAAATGGTGCTTCTATCAAATAAGAAATGTAATTGAAATCCCACATGAATAAGTTTGTTCATGCAGTAAGTCTTTCAAAAACAGGCCATGCCATCATCCTCCGACTACTTCCTGTCTTCTTCTCCGTGGTTTGAGCCAGTGGCAACATCCGATTATTGGTCATGTGACCCACATGATGAGAAAAAAAGTGAAAATGAAATAAACCAATTTCGATCAGGCCGAAAAACTACCTCAAGATTTTTTTTAAAAATTGATGTGCTTCCATTAAGCTAAATTAATCTCATAATGTCAAATCACACAACTGTCCGGTGAATGGAGATGTAGCGATGGGTGATGGGTTTGGGGCAGGGGAGGCACCCGGCGTGACAACAACAGGACAACTTTCACCTGAGGATGACATCACTGCTGAGTCTTGTGACGGTTCTGGATCTCTGGGTTTTGTAAAAGTCTGAAGTGCTCTGCAATATCAGATTTTCTTAAGGAATTATAACAGGATTCAAATGACTGTTTATTGTGCCTTCCTGACATGACTATTAGGTTCTTACTATTTAAGAAAATGTTGCAGATGAATGAACATTATTTGTACATTTTTTCAAATTTATATTCGCAATTAGCATGGTTAGCAAGGTTTGTGCTTATAAAAATGGAAGGCTCCTTGTACTTCCCCCATCAAATTACTGTGTGTTTGCCGTATGTTCCAGCATCTGGCATTTAACATTGTAGCATTCACAACTCATCGACAGATAGACCAGCTGTCACATTTCTTTTGGCTCTGTTGGAAACGCCATCATACTGAATGATGCAGCCCTCACACACCCTGAAGGTCCCATATGTCAATAAACACTCGATCATTTGTAGAACCACTTTGCAAATGGTGCAGCAATGACCCAAGAACAGCATTGCTTTACCTCATGAAGTGCTCTGCAAAACTTCAGTCTGGTTTAATGAGCTCTTACTCACATGAGGATGCAGGATGATTGGAATTCAAAAAGGAAACTAATGGCACAATTCATTATATCAATAATTATCTGGCCCTTTCACTATCTGGGAATAAAGAACTGAATTTGTATCCCCGGATGGTAAAGCTGAATATCAATTCTGAGAAGAATAAACAAAATAGAGACGGCGGCATCATTGTAAAAGTAACATCCATTCTGACACAGTTGAATACTTTTAGATCCACACCCTTGATCCCAATGCACATTTACACTGTGTTCCAAATTATTATGCAAACTGGATTAAAGTGGCATAAAGATACATTTTGTTGTTGTTTCAGAGACCTGGGTTGATTAGTTTGTCTGGTGAGCTCAATTAAAGGAAATCTACTTAAGAAGGATGTTCCACATTATTAAGCAGGCCACAGGTTTCAAGCAATATGGGAAAGACAAAGGATCTCTGCTGACGAAAATGATCAGATGATGTAGTGCCGTATGAAAAGGTATGAAAACATTAAATATTCACCGAAAACTGAAGCGCTATTGTACTGCTGTGATGTCAGCAAGGAGGCGGTGGAGTCATGCTTTGGGCCAGAATCATGGGGAGAGAATCATTGGTTGGGACCTTCAGAGACAATGAAGGTGTGAAAATAACCTCAGCAAAGAATATGGACTTTCTGACTGATCACTGTCTTTCATGGCTCAAAAAGAAGAGCCGTACTTTTCATAGCAAAATCATCAATGAATCAATGAATGCTGCTGGGAACACCACTGTGTCATTGATGCTATGGGCATAAAAGGGGAGAAACTCATGGTGTGGTCACCATCCTCCTCTGACCTCTGACCCTATTCAGAAGCAGTTCATATCAAAGCAGCAGGTCTGGGAAGGTTTTCTGACATCCTGCAAAGAAATTCAAGCAGAAACTTTCCATAAACTCACAAGTTCAATGGATGCAAGAATTGTGCAGGTGATGTCAAAGAAGGTCATCTATGTCAGACTTAACAGACATGTAACTCTGTCTGTTAAGATGATTTTGATTGAAATAGCTTTTAATTTTAGTACGCGTGACCACTTAATGCCATTTTAATCCATAAAATGTTTAGAAAATCCGCTGTGCATAATAATTTGGAACAGTGCATTTTGAGTTTATTTTTGAAAAAAATACTGTTGTCATGGGGATCTTTGTTCAGTAAAATTTGATTTATACTCTAATAGCTCATGAGTTGACAATTATACTGACCATCATTTGCAATGACCATTTCAGAAAACATCACTTGCATAATAATTTGGAACAGGGTGTTCTATTCCAGCAAAAGCCCAGTCGGTTCATTCAGAATGTACTTTTAAAGAGAAAAGTGCTGTATAAACCACAGAATGTCATGAGACAACAGAATAACAAAGAATCTGCATCAATTCAAAGTTTAAAAATCAGTCAGTGGAACAGAAACTTCACCAAAGAGATACACATAACACTAGGATGACCTTATTACCTGACTTTTAGAGTTATGTCACATTTTTCAAAAAGCCAACATGTGTGGCAAGACAGGAAGCAGCTAACCAGAGGCTTTCCCTTTAAGCTAGCCAGCATTTTTGTCTGAGGCTCAAATCTCAAATGAATAAAGCAGATCAATTATTGTTTGTGATTTCCCTGACTTCCTTTTTAAAATCTTATTTGAAAACTTTAGATATTTGTTCATTAGCAGCATCCAGCCAGTCTAATATCCTTAGATACGGTGTGTTCAGGGATCAGACGTTGGGGTTGGAGGTTTGGGACAATCAAATGGAAAACTGTCTCACTCCAGACAACAACCAATTTCTTCAGGCATCTCAAGGGACCAGGCTGACTTCAACCTACTTTTTTCTCAAACGTATTTATTTAAACATCAATACATTAAAATACGTGTTCCCCTGAGGCTTGTTTGTCAAAGATCTTATTATATTAAACATTCTTTTCATTAAGTCCACATTCCTGTATCAATAAACTATAATATATTACAGAATACAGTTAGTAATAGTTTTTTTTTCCCCACTAATGACTGTTTTTACTTATTTAATTTGATAAGAATGAAGGTCAGTCTTCATTATTTTGTTAGCTGTAGTTGACTGTGCTGACCTTGGTGGGCAGCAGTGAAAGCAGTGGAGTCTCGACTGCTGTCCACGTCCTCCAGACCACGTCCCGTGTCTTCTGGGTGACAACAGAAGTGATGTCGGCGAATTCAATTCGGCCCTCTTCGCCCCCCTTCCTCCATCATCTGTCAGGCGACCTATGGCACCGTCGCTGCAGGAGACCAAAAACATTTTTCTCGGCCCATTTTCCTCTTCTGTGTATCTCCACTTTAGTTGTCAGCTGGAGAAGGAGGAATATAAAAAAAAAAAAAACACATTCTGACAGATTACAGGGAAGGAGCACAGATGGAAATCCTGACAGCCTGCACCTTTTCCCCCCACTGTGTGTCGTCCCTTTTTTTTTTTTTTTTTTTCCACTCCAGGAGGAGCATTGATGAATGCTGAAAATCTTTCAGTGTCTCTGCTTAAATTGTTTACTTTGTAGCCCTGCTCTCACCACTCTGTCTAATGGGCTGTGTATAGGAGGCACTTATATGAGCTGCTCTATTCAGGAATACTGGACCTGACCCTGTCTTTCACAGCGACAACTCTGCTGAAAGAAGGAGGCTAAAGGTATGCGCCGCAGTCTGTGTCCTTCTGCACACAGAACCTTTTCAATTCTTCACACTCCATTGGGCTGGCCTTCTCCTCTCCTTTTCACCAAACACAGCACCGCTCAGTCTCTCCACTCTTCAAATCACCGTCTCCATCTGTTAGGGGGGGGTTAGCTGGGTTAAAATCAATACAACACCAAACAATGGCTTACAGGCCTAAGGGTGCAGCGTGCAGAAAGGTCACCGCTATACATTATGTATGGCGGATAGCTAATGGTCAATGTGCGCGCCGACAAAATGGACTGTAAGCACTGTAAGAGGAGACGATTACACACACAAAGCAGAGCCGTGCATGCAGGGCCGCCCAGGCAAATGGATGTAAACGAATCGAGGCTGCTGCGTCGCAAACACCCCGGGAGAGACATCCGATACGAGCGCGTTCGAGACGCACGGCTTAAAGTGCGCTGGATTCCAGCAAACGCCGGAGAAACTTTTGGAGACGTACTTGTAGAATAAACAGGAACGTCGTTAAGACTATAAAGAGATCCGACACGACCAAGTCTGCTTTTTCAAAGAATCGGTATAAAATTTAGGTTAATCTGATAAGGATTTTTCAATGCATGTCGCTTTTGAATACCCTTCTCCTAATCACACAGTGGCTTCATTGTTGCACAGCGCCTATGTAAAGTCTTCCCCCCTAATTGGCTGTTTTACCCTTTTTTTGCTTTTACAAATTATGTCACAATCAACTAAATTTAGTTCTTTGCAAGGCAAAAAACCCCAGATTTTTTACAAAACAATGACAATGAAATAATAAAAATATTTAACATAAATATTCACCCTCTTTAGCCGTCCCATGGTCTTAACACAACGTGCTGAGGAGGAGTGCCAAAAATGTCATGGGTACACAGAGGAGATATCCCGTCAGATCGTCAGTTACTGTAACCACACATGTAAAAATAAATAAAATAAAAGCACACTGAGTAAATGACCCATGTCTCTTAAGACCATGGGAGGGTTAAAGTCTCTGACCTAATTCAACGAAGGTCCAACCAGTTGGTGCTAGTCGTCTCACAATGAGTTGAATGGCGATGGCCTGACAGCAGTGTGTGTGTCTCAAGTGACTGTAGAACAATGACACCTGTGTGTGGAAGGTCCAGTCACTGGCTGATCAATATTCCTGACTACCATTACAAGATGAAGACAAGTGAACACTCCAAGTAAATCAGAGAACAAGTTATTGAAAATAATAAGTCAAGGGAAAGATATGAAAACTTCTCTAAGGCACCGGACATCCTGTAGAGTTCTCACAACCTGATGGACCGTTCAAGAAGACTAGTGAGAGAAAAATGAAATCACACGTGAGTAAGATAGTTTACACAGTAAGTCATTAAAATCATGGCCGCAACAGACACATACAGTTAAATGAGACATATTCATAATTCAGCCATGACACCAGCTCTGATCATCTGTCAGCCAACGAGAGGAGACATCTTGTCCATGTGCTGGACTGACTAGTCTCTATAGTTAGGAGCAACTACTTATGCAGCGTTTTGGGGAAATTATAGTCGTCTTCTTTGTAGTTCCTGCCAGTAGTAACTACTGGCAGATCATGTGACTCATGCGATACAAAAATAGCGTTTCCATTGCAGCTTTGTGAAATGTCTCTATTTCAATTCGGTTGAAAAACCCCTTCATCCCAGCAAAAACACTTTTTATCGAAAAACTTTCATTTTTCAAAACTGGTTGTGTTTCAATTTCATTATTTCAATTGGCGCAATTCCACGGCTAATGAAAATGCAGCTACAGCTCGTCGACTGCAATCGGACAAAACTACGTCCGACTTTGAAAGCACAGCGGTCATTTCTGACAACAGAGGAACGGAAGAAAACCTTAAAGACTGACTAAACCCACAGCGGATCGGTACAACGAGTTAATTTCTTCAAATCAGGAGGAAAACCCTCCACTTGCGGCGTCTGTCGGTGTGCTTATGCGCGGACGTGCCAATACGTCTGACCTTCATGTAGCAGCGCAGGAGCAGACACAGGCATGTCTGCACTGGGACAGGAGCTCGGGTTTAGCGGGCATACTGAAAAGGTCAGGCCTGTCACTCACACCCGGCGCTCGCCGTGGAAGAGCGTACAACTCACATCCGCAAAGTTGGGGAAGCAGCGAGTGCATGCCAAAACAGTGAACCATGTCAAATTAGAAGAGAAGTCTGCCCGTCATCTTTGGAGTGAGACGTATGCACACCCACAAACATTTGGGCTGCTGCCAAAAAAAAAAAAATCCTTGGAGAAAGCAGTTTTTTTTATTTTTTATTTTCCCTTCCTGTCTCCAAACACACACACACACGCGCGCGCACATATATCCACCAGGCAGGGTTATTGGTGTATAAAGTTGTTTTGGCCTGCCTATGGATTGTGATTGGATGCCGTGTTGCTAGCCAAAGATGTTTTCGTTCTTTTTTTTTTTTTCTTCCTTGTGGTAACAGCTCTGCCTCACTCCCTCTTCCAGCTTTCCCAGTCGCCTAATCTGCTTCCCGATTGGCTGATTAGGCTCAACGCTCACTCCTTTCCTTTTTCCCTTCTACCTGTTTTCTTCTTCCATTTACACACACAGAGACACGCGCGCGCGCGCGCGCGCACACACACACACACACACACACACACACACACACACACACACACACACACACACACACACGCACACGCACACGCACACGCACGCACAGTGCTGTTGACACATGCTGGCACAATCAAAAGACACACACAGGAGAACGAGTGGGAGTGTGAAAGAGAAGGCTGTAAAATGAGGGTTTGGGGTAGGGAGGTAAATGTCTCATTTTCATGTTGATCACAGGTTGATTTCTTTAATTAAAGCTCAGAGCTGATTGGTTGCTTTCTTGTCCAATTTCGCACGCAAAACACAAGAATTACGACCAACACTGCAACTTTGTCCTCTTGGCATTAAGTTCAGCTGTTACTTTCAGCATTCACCCTTACATATCACATTGCGCGGTGTAAGCCAAACATTGCTGTCAAATAATGATGAAATAAAAGAAAATCTTTATATAGACGACGATGGTCTCCAGGGTAAATACAGAAGATGGAGAGGAGGAATCCTACATTCACAGACGACAAACACAGAGATTCAGTTCATAATAATAATAAAAACAATGATAAAAAAGTAATTAAAACTATGTTTTAATCCAAATTGATTTAGGAACTTTTTTTTTCTTTAACTTTCAGCTTGTATAGATCAAAGTAGCTGCTTTTTAATTTATGCCTCAGCTTTTGCCTTTCATTTTGTTCAACTCCCTGAAGAGGATGCAACGTTTCCGCTCAAGACATTGTAATCTAATGAAAAGGGTTGGATATTTTTACACAAAAATAAAGTGAAATTAATGATGAGTATTAGTTCATTTGAAAAAAAAACAACCTGATTTGTTATTCATTCTTTTACTTAATGAAGGTAAAGGAACAGAAATATTCTTTTAAACGTTGATACGTGATCACATAGATCAGATGTAAATAATAATAATAAAACAAGGACAATTTGGCTTTGGCAAAGTGTTTGAGTAACCCTCAGTGGGTTATTCAAACCTCAGGGGATTGAGTAACCCACTGAGGATTACTCATTAGTGTCCACCCACTGTTGGGTGGACACTATGTTGGTTTTGTGAAATAATAGGCCGTTACATAGAGTGCTGTGAAAAATCAGACGTGGATTTTCTGGTTTGCTTTTGATGATGATCCTGCAGAATAGATCAAAGCTCTGAATATGTTTTACTGTTGGAACAATGTTCTTTTTCTCGACAAGAGCGTAAAATTGATGTCAAGTTTTGGGGATCACCAAGAGCCAGTTTTGCCAAATTAGCTCGTTCATCTCTCTGTATCTTTTGTGTTGATTGTTTAATCATGAGCATTAAAACTGAACTCTTAGTTCTTGTGTGACCTGCTGAATCAGCCTTTGATTCTCTCCTACAGTAATTTGAGTCAAACACCCAAAGTTCCATGTTTTCACTTTTGGATAATGGATTAGGGTTCGGGTTTGGGTTCGGGTTAGGAGCGCCACTGGGATCCCAAAGTGTTAAAAGTAGCTTCTAGACCGACGCATGTCAATACACAATTCTTAACTCTTCCTATAATCAAAGTTTGTTGCTTTTTGAGCTAAGTTTACTTGTTTCATGTCATAAAACAGGTTCTGTTCAGGTGGTTTTTGGCTTTTACAGGTGTGGCAGTAATCAGAATTGGGCGTGGCAAACTGAACTACAGACATGGGATTAGTCTAAGTTAATGCATGACTGGACACAAGGAGTTACATGAATAACAAATGAAATGTCAACAAAAAAAACCTGCTGTTTGTGTTTACTTAATGTCATTTGTCTGAACAAAGCGTTGCGAAAAAGCAAGAACAGAATAATGATTTAAGAGGGAAACGTGTTTCAAAGCACTGCAGCCAGAAATAACTGCCCATAATTTTCTCATTTCTATATAAAAAGACAGAATAGTTCTCTTACAGATCATGCTGACAAGGAGAGGGCAACACCTGCTGTTATAATAGATCTAGAACAAAAAAAAAAAGTATTTTATTGGATATTTCTTTAT
The DNA here is from genome assembly GCA_911649635.1 of Poeciliopsis gracilis. Taxonomy (NCBI): domain Eukaryota; kingdom Metazoa; phylum Chordata; class Actinopteri; order Cyprinodontiformes; family Poeciliidae; genus Poeciliopsis; species Poeciliopsis gracilis. The sequence continues at coordinate 2,041,773 of CAJVRI010000435.1, read as the reverse complement.
TTTATTGGATATCCATGACAACAGGTTTTCTCTGACTCTCGTTATGCCTCGTTCAGTTTGGCCAGGCCACGTTTCAAATCAGGCGTATTCTTGTGATCCTTCATGCTGTAAAAAGCAACATAAAATAACATTTTATCAATATTGCCACAATACATAGTAATCACTTGGATATAAAAGTACATAATTGGGAAACCATCACAGTAATGAAAATTCAAACACCCATACTCACACTAATCTGTGAGATTCATGTTTTATTTCAGCTGATTAGAAACCATCACCTTATTTATGACTTTTATAAGTTATTACTCTTGTAAGAAGTATATAAACTGAATGCTAAATATCAAAGAGAGTCATTTTCAAGGCAGATCTAGGAACCAGGCTCAGTATGAAGTGAAATTATACCTGAGTAAACATTGATGATATTATTCAGTACAGTTACAGGAAAAAAAGCTGGGAAGGAGAAATGATTTCATTACATCTCAACATCTGTTAGATTAACTGCAATAAGATTTTTACAGAGATAGTCACGGTGCGCAGCCGGTGCATCTTAATGAGCTTGGTGCTTAAATGGTGCCTGACATTTTGGGTTCTTGCTGTAGGGATCAGCGATAAGTCATGACTCTACCTAGAAGTAGTGACGTGACTTAACGCTGCAGTATTTAACTTTTATGAAAAATTGTGTGTTTTTTTTTACACATTTGTTCAAATTCTGAGTATGCTTCCAGTATAAGACTGACTTCTCCCAGTGCTCCCAGCACTAACTGCAGCAATACATCATTCATTAAGAAAAAAACAAACCAATCAGAGGCAGAGGGAGGGTCTTAGTGCTGTCAATCACTGTTGTTCGCAACCCTCCCCCTTGTACTTTGCTACTCCACAAGTGGCTCATGTTGTGGCTAGTTAGCAAGGCTAATGAAGGCTTCTGAGGGTTTTTGGGGAACATTAGTGAACGAACAGAATCATGAAGATCAAGGACCACATACAACAGACCAAGGATGTAATAGATGGAAAGACTACAGAGCAAGTAGAGACCAAAGTTATTGAGAGCATAATTCAAAACAGACAGAGATGCTGCAAACAATTGAGAATTAGGCCTTACGCATTTTTAATTTTTATTTTCTAAAATAACGTTTCTTCCATTTTGCAATTATGCGCTACTTTGTGTCGGCCCGTCTCATTAAATCCCGACAAAACACCAAATACCTGGGAGCCCTTTAGATTTAATTGCAGCTGTACTTCACGTTTGTGCAGGATTAGAAAGGATGTTTTCCTCATCAGCGAATTAGTGAATCACACCAACAGCCTCTTATCTCTAAAAATAATTTCACAGATGGTGACAAGATATACTCATCATGAAGTGAAACAAACTCGTTCGCACAGTTGAAACAGAAAACTCCGGGTGATACTAATCATGAGACTTTTTAAAAAAAAATAAAAAAAAATCTCGGCACAAACGAACGTTGGTTGCTTTCTCCGTGTCGATGCTGCGAGGCCTTCAGCAGCTGGAACGTACATGTGAGAACTTGCCCTTTTAATGACGACTCTTCTCGATTTTAAACGAGGTTTTGCGTATCGGGCCCATGAAGCCTTCCCGTCTGCGAGTGGAACAGAAGCGCTTTGGAGCAAGCCAGCACGTGCCCCGCGCCGCGCCGCGCCGGAACAGGCGGGGTTTGGCGGCACCACGCCACGCCGCACCACGCCGCGCCACGCCGCCCGCCGCGCCGCACCACGCCGCGCTCCTCAGCGCCTTTCCCGGTGGTGATCTGCTGAAGGTGATAATTCATTCCCTTCAAACTACCTTCTTTTTTTTTCCCGCTTTTACCAAGTGTCTGCTCTCCAGCTGGCAGGAATATCCACCTCCGGATGGTGTCGGATGGGTGGGACGTTACATTGTTATGGAACAAGTTTCACTGCTGCCTGACGAGGAGCAGTTGTCTTGTTGCAGCCTGACGCTGACGATGTTTTCAGATGCAGAGCGTCTCCAACACACCGCCAGCTGTCGACAGGAGGCTGAGCTGATATTTGTGTTGCGGAAAAAAAACAAAAAAAAACAGGGTCATTGGCGTGAGGCCAGGTAGAGTTATAGACAGACAAACAGACAGGAGGACAGGTGGACAGGCTGGAAGGATGGGAATGCGATATTCATCAGGTGATGGCACTGGATTATTCATCGAGTGTGAATCAGCCGGGCCGTCGGTAAAAGGCCGCGCCCTGGAGCACGCCCATAAGGATTTCCCAAATGGACCGGCTGCAATTTAGTCCGACTTCGGCTAATGAGAGGCCGAGTTTCATCTGAAATCCACTGCCGGGGGGTTCGAGGGGGGTGAGGGGTGTGTGTGTGTGGAGGGATTACGCGGGTTTGAGTGCAAACATTTCATTTCTCGCCTGAGCTCTCCCCATTATTTCTTTCAGGTGAGCGACACCGCGCTGCCTGTGTAATTTGTTTCCATTCCCGTGAATGGAGTTAATCAAATCATTTGTTCCCTCTAATGTACCTTCTGTACTCGGTGTGCTCAGGCTGCCCATTAACACGTGGAACCTCCTGTCCAAATTGTTAATACGCGCGGCTTTAAATAGCCGTGGAATGGATTAATGATGGAGGTAATCATTTACGGTATGCCTTATTAATTTGTGCCGCCGTTATCAGAGCGGTTATTTCATCTGTCAGTCTTTATGGGGGCTGATGGAGGTGCTGCTGGAGTCTAATTTTCACCAGAAGGATCAGTATTATTGATCCGCCATACCTCTCATCCCTTTGCAACTGTTCATTTTGACCGCACTGCCTTTACCGACCATTAGCACCTGGCCTGAGATCTGATCATAGGCCTATTAAAATCTGCACAGCCTCAAGCATAGAAACTCTAATAACACCAGTAATAATTTCCCAATCAGTTGTGATAATATGTTATATGACCATGGGCTTGTTGGAACGTTAAGTACTTTGGAGTGGTTGAGGCCAACAAGCCAGCTAAAGGTAAACTGAGAAATAAGCTCATTCTGAGACCATCCAGATTATTTTCAAACTACTGTAAAACAACGAAGGCAGAAGAATCACGGAAGGAAGATGCTGAAAAATAAAGAAAAAGTTTACTCCGCCCTTCGAATGACATGAACGTTGTTCAGCTTCAGAACGTTTTCGCCAACAGCTGGAAACCAGCAGATATGAACGTTTTTAATGTTCAGTTGAGTCAAACTGCTAAGTTGGCAAGAAAAAAAAAGACAAAAAGACAAACATTAGAGCTGTGGGCCCCACTGTGAGGACGCTCTGCTCAGAGACATGTGCGTCTCTGAGCAGAGAAAAGTTCAGTTATGGCTTCATCCGAGCAGAGAAACTTCTTCCACTTGTTTGCTGTGTCGGCTAAACAGCTTGAACCAACATATGAGATGTCTGATAGAGCAGTTGAAACAAGTGGAAACTTCGCCTGCGGTGGGTTCTGCTATGCTTACCAACAGACAGATGGTGGAAAGAAGAAGAAAAAGAAAAAAATGGGCATAACACAGAAAAACAAGGTTTTATGTCAGAAATGAACTGAAATACAAAAAAAAAACAATTTTGTAATTCTTACGTTTGTACGTTCCTCTCAAACTAAATGCCCCTGAATGCAGATGTCTTCATTAATAAGATCCAAACAGACGTTTAAACACTGATAATGTGCCTAAATCATACTCCATAATCTAAAGGGGTTTTACAAGGCTGGCAGAGTTTCACAGACTGACATCAGCGTGATTGCACGCTTTTCCCCAAAACTTAATAACTCAGCTTTTCGTGACCGCAAGATTAATCGCCTTTCGGAAACAAGGTGGAACCCTGACCGGGAACCAGCAGCTGTAAAAACCTCCGAAACAAAACCAGACTTGCAGCAAACTCTTTCATGAAACAACACACTCTCTCTCTCTCTCTCTCTCTTGCTGAAAATGATCATCTTGCCGGAAAGGTTGCGAGGCGCGTTCCCCAACTGATTCATCTGAGATTTACAACCTTGAAGATAAGAGAGGAGTTCTGTGCAATTAGTCGCTGACATGGAGACTATGTGCTATGAAAGCAGAGTGGTGGGTGCAGAAAATAAAATTCATGTATGATGATATAAACGAAATAAAAGAGACATCCAATAGAGTAAAATAGACATAAAGAAGTATTCACTTTAAGATTTCTATGGTTTTTGCTTTTTAAAAAAATTTTTTATTACACTTTCTACAACCTTTGTGGTAGAAACGACGACTTAATTTTCTGCTGAGTTTTTTTGTGTGTGTCATTTTAAAAATCATCTTATTTTTTATTCAGCTGGATTTTCTGAAAGATGTCCAGGTTCTGAAGAAGTAGAGCAGCCCCATAGCATCACACTGCCACCACCTTGGTTCACTGTCAGCCTTGTGTTTTGTTTTTTTTTTGTTTTTTTTAAGTGGAATGTATAATGAGATGTGATCCTTCCAATAAGTAAAACATTTTTTGTCTCGTCAGTTCATAGAACATTTTTTCCAAAGGGATCATTAAGTTTCAAGAAAATGCAGACTTGGCATTTTATCAAGTAACTATGTTACCTTTAGTTGTTAAAAGATGAAGCTTATAAGAAGTTTGAGTTCAGAACTTAATGACTCTGTCTCTTTAAGAAGCTCCTTCTCTCTCGGAACATCATTCTAGCAATATTCGTCTTTGATCGAACATCTTATCAGTGTTGGACTGAGGCGTAGCTCGTGTGATGAGCTCAGCAGATTCTCAGTTCCAGTTTGCTAATTGCTGCTGCCACTAGTCTGGAGGAGCTGAGTAGGCATGTGAGAGGGCTGGGCTGTGATGGAGAAGCAGAGAAGCTGTGATGGAGAAGCTATTTGCACAATAGCCCCGCCTATTGTGCAAATAGGCGGGGCTTCGTGTGAGTAAGCTTTTAGGCACCGCTCAATGGTTGCCATGGGAGATTTAAGGATTTCTCAAACATGCAGGAAGGAATCAATGAGAGAATGACGCTGTAAAATTATATAAAGCTAAAAAAAAAAATAGTTGATTTTACATTTTACTCCCCTTTAAGATGTTAATCTGGGTTCTTTTGGGGCCTTCTGGATGAGTCGTTTACACGATCTTGGATCTTGGCCGACCAGTTCTGGGAAGCTTCACCATTGTTCAATGTTTTCTCCATTTCTGGACAAAGTTTGACCAAGCAAAAGTGAACAACTTTGCAAATCCTCATTCTCAAATTTCTTAAGACTGTGTTATGAGGCGTCGTCTTTTGAGATCTTTTTGCCCACTTCATGTTGACCAACAGTAATTTCAAGACTAAATCAAAAAACGATGGTGGCATGTGCATGTAGCTTCAGAGACGTTCGGGTAGCTTTTACCCCATAAATGAAACCATAATTCAGAACTAAATTTGATGTTTCTTGATGATATCCATTTCTGACATCAAAATCTTTGACCTGAACTGAAACATTTAGCTCTGACACTTTAATGCACATAAATCTTTTCTGGAGCTAACAAGGCCTTACGAGAAATCTAAAAATGTTCCCATGTTTGCTCGCCTTCCCATACATTTGTGCACGAAGCTGTTTTACATGTTCAGAACGGCAAAGAAGGCAAAGCACTGCGAGCTCATTTACTGCACTCATTAAGCCAATTTCTGCTTTTCATGCGTCCCTCCTATTACTATATTTGCATTTTTCCATCAGCAGAGCCTGTGAAGCATGAGGAGCTATTAGAACATTCCTGTCTTGAAATAATAAAAAAAAAAACATGTCTGAGTTTAAAGGGGAAAAACAACTCCTCTCTTATTATCACATGCATCATTACAGCCGAAGAGCATAAAAGTCAAACGATCGAGAGATGAAAACATTTGCTGGAGTTCACATCCGAGTTTTTTTTAAAAAAACGGCGCTTTCAGAGAGGAAAATAAATAAATGTAAGTGGACGCACACCCCTAAAAAAAAAAAAATCAAAAAACCCACACAAATACGGAGCGTCTGTGTCATAACTATTCCACATCGTCGGAGAGCCCTCCAACTTCACTTCAAAGCTCTCGGGCAGACAGTGGCTAATGATGAACACTCAGATGAAGAGCAAAGAGACAGCCATCCAGACTCCACATTAAAAAGGCCTCATCCCATCTTCTGTGTCGAGATAAAAGACGAGAACTCGTGCCCGGCTGCAGCTAATGTGCGTTTAAGCACTCATCCATACATACATAAATGCGCACACTGGCAGACACACTTATCATGCAAATGTGGAATAATTACAGTCTTGTCTGCGCGGAGGGAAGCTGGGATGCCTTTTGAAGATAGCGATCCTCAAAAGATTCATTGATGTTATGCTGGTTAATGGAGGAGAGAAGCCAAACTGGTATCTACTCTCCTGTTTCTGTCTCTCTTTTCCCCCTAAAATAAAAGGAGGGGTGAGGGGGGGGGGCAATCTGCATATCCGGTATTGGTTTGGGACAACTGTGTCTACTTTGCTTTGCTGTGAAGAGATCTGGAGCAGGTGCACAGCGAGGCATCCAAGTCACATCGGGTGGTGATTCAGAGGAAACTTCTCTCGTCTTTGGTTGGTTAGAATGATCAAAATTATTTCTATTTGCTGAATGCCACAAAAAAAAAAAAAAAATGTAGTGAGAACATTTTTTTGTAACTTTCTTCAAATTATGGGATAAACTAAAGAGGTAGTTTAAAGACATCATAAGTGAACAAATGAGCGTTATCACACACCCTTCCTCTCAAACTTTAACTCAATACATTTTTTACAATCCTGCTATTTACAATTTTTCCATTTGTTGTTGTTTTTTTTTTAAGTCTTTTTTATTCTATTCTATTCTTAAAATTGACGTACTGCGACATGCACCTAATATTGTAATTTTTCAAATGAGAGACCGGTCTTTGTGTTTATTATGTTCAGCACTGATCTGAAAAACTATTTCTCGTCTCCTTTTTTGTCTTTTTTGAAATCATGACCTGAACCTTGCTTTCGATACAATTCATCATTCTTCTGTGAATTCCTGGATTGAGTTTCTGACAATCACTAGGAGTCATTTTGTTCAGCTGCTCACTCCAGTTCATGTGATCTGTTGATCTCTGAGATCTTTCAGCCTCTTTCATGTTATCTCACTTGCTTGGTCCAAGTGAAATTGTGATTGTGCCGGTAAAGAGGTAACTGGGCCTGAGTCTGGCTCTTGGAACTAAAAAAATGGTTCAGCAGTGGGAAAGTTGTTCATGATTTCTCACGGACGACACGGACTATTCAACATAAAGTCAGGTTGGTTGGGATGGGGTTTTGTCCTTAATTAATTCCAGTTCTTCCTGATTTATTTTGGTTATTTATCTTATTTAAGTAAATTCCTTAGTGGTGCAGACCTCTAAGTGATAAACCTCAGTCTCAGGCATGTCAGTAGGTAATTCAGTTGTATTCCAGAAGCGCTGCATTCATGGGCTCAATTCGGGAACAGACGTGCAGCTTCCTTCGACGGTCGCCTTGCACCGAGTTCATTGATTGGGCTGTAATGTAATCCAGGTGCAGACTAATGTTTGAATCTGGGAGGGCCGGCCACACAGCAAGTCACCACCAGCCAGCTGCACCTGTACCAGAAAAATAAACTGCGAGTGTTTCTTCCTTAGCTCTGATGTCGCTTGGTTGCTATTTGTTGGTTACCGCGTTTGATGGAAAAGTTCATCCATAAATGAAAGCGACGCTCCGGGGGTCGGGGGGTCTTCCAGAGGCTTAAGGGACGTCGCCTTGGAAAATGCGGCCACAGTCGGATTACTGCCAATCTTGGGACGGAAGAGAGCCGAGACATGCCAGCACATATATATGCATACAAATGACCGTGGAGGAATTTAAAGTCAAACAGAAGCCACCACACAGGCTCTCAGTCCTGCACAGGAAAGCACACAAACTAATTGGCCAGCCCACATCTAAAAAGATGGCGGCGCGTGAACAACGCGAGGCTCAGTGTCTCTCCAGGACCTGCTATTTAGTGGTTTTTTACCTATTTCTCACCGGACTTTTTTTCAAGAACTGCACCGCGCTGCAGTGCTACAGCAGACAAGAACTTTTGGACCTTTGGAGCTACAATCCTGACACTTTTATCGCCGATCTCAGACTTATCCCAGAGATCTCCAGAACACCGGAGGCGGCCCACTTCCCTCCACCGGGTGGAAGTGCACGTAGGCGGAGACGAGAACGTAAACAAAGGCGGGGTAAGCGTGGAGGGGTGCGAGCTAGGCTAAAGCTAACACCACACCGGCTCCCTTTACCGAGCATTTTCCTCGCCAATGTCCGTTCTCTGGCCAATAAAATGGCGAGTTACGTCTGTCTATCACTAGTGACAGACGGATTATGGACTCAAATGTCATGGTTTTCACCGAAACATGGCTAAACAACAGCTACCCGGACAATGCTATCCAGTTAACTGGGACGCCATACATACCGAGCCGACAGGATAGCAGATGACTCCGGTAAGACCAGAGGCGGAGGTTTGTGCATTTATATCAACAAAGCTTGGTGCACAGACTCTGCTATTACCGAGAGTCACTGCTCACAGAATGTGGAGTTTTTAATGATCAAATGCAGACCTTATTACCTCCCAAGGGAATTCACTTCTATTATCATCACTGCTGTGTACACCCCCCGGATGCTAATGCCAAGCTAGCCATGAAAGAACTCTATGCGGCCATTAGCAAACACCAAACTAAACACCCTGAGGCTGCTTTTATTGTTGCGGGTGACTTCAACCACTCCAACTTGAAGACAGTCCTCCCCAGATTCCACCAACACGTCTCCTGCCACACCAGAGGAGACAAGACCCTGGACCATGTCTACTCCAATCTGGCTGGAGCTTACAAGGTGACACCCCTCCCCCACATCGGACAATCAGACCATCTCTCCCTGTTTCTCACACCGCGGTACTCACCACTCATCCAACGTGTGAAACCCACTGTGAGGACAGTAAAGGTGTGGCCAGAGGGCTCAGACGCTGTGCTCAGGACCAGTTCAGGAATACAGATTGGAATACTTTCCACCACACAGACTTGGATCAGTACGCCTCATCTGTACTGGACCACATCTCCACCACCATAGACTGTGTCACCATCCACAAACGCATCACCATGTACCCCCAACCAGAAGCCCTGGATGAACCGAGATGTTCGTCTCCTGCTGAAGGCCCGTAACATCGCCTTCAGGACGGGGGATGCACAGACCTACAGTGCAGCCAGGGCTGAGCTGAAGAGGGGAATCAAGCAGGCCAAACACCACTACAAAAGGAAGGTGGAGGATCACTTTTCCAACTCCAACCCCCCGACGCATGTGGCAAGGCCTTCAGATTCTCACAGACTACAAGAACTCCAACACCTCCACTGCCTCCGCTGATGTCTCCTTCCTCAACGAGCTTAACAACTTCTATGCTCGTTTTGAGAGAGGAACACTACAACTGCAATTAAGACAGCCACCACCCCCAGATCAACATCCACTGACTCTCCTCTCCTCTGATGTAGAAGCGGCTCTGAGCAGGATTAAATCCAACAAGGCTGCGGGTCCTGATGGCATACCTGGTCGTGTCCTCAGAGCGTGCTCTGGGGAGCTGGCAGGAGTGCTGACGGACATTTTCAACCTGTCCCTGGCCCCGCGCCGTGGTACCGACCTGCTTCAAGTCTACCTCCATCGTCCCAATTCCCAAGAATTCCAACCCGACCAGACTCAATGACTATCGTCCGGTAGCCCTCACTCCCATCATCACCAAGTGCTTGGAGCGGCTGGTCCTAGCACACCTCAGATCCTGTCTACCCCCCCACACTGGATCCCCACCAATTTGCATACAGGCAGAATAGGAGCACAGAGGATGCAGTCTCCATAGCACTGCACTCTGTCCTTTCCCACCTAGACAACAAGAACACTTATGCCAGAATGCTGTTCTTAGACTTTAGTTCAGCATTTAACACTGTCATTCCATCACAACTCATTGCCAAACTCACAGACCTCGGCATCAGTTCACTCATGTGCAACTGGTTGCTCGACTTCCTGACCAGTCGACCCCCAACACGTCCGGGTGGACAATCACTTCTCATCCACCATCATCATAAACACCGGAGTGCCACAAGGCTGTGTGATGAGTCCCTTCCTCTACTCTCTCTTCACCCACGATTGCAGACCTGTCCATGGCTCTAATGCCATCATCAAGTTTGCTGATGACATCACGGTGATCGGCCTCATCAGAGACAACGATGAGGCCGCCTACATGGGAGGAGGTGGACCGTCTGGCTGAGTGGTGCGACAAGAACTACCTGCAGTTGAACACCGAGAAGACCAAGGAGCTCATCGTGGACTTCAGGAGGAACGCTGACCTCCACCCACCCATCCACATCAAGGGAATAGCGGTGGAGCGTGTGAACAGCTTTAAGTTCCTGGGAGTCCACATCTCCGAGGACCTGACCTGGACGACCAACTGCTCCAAACTCGTCAAGAAGGCGCACCAGCGCCTCTTCTTTATGAGGACCTTGAGGAAGAACCACCTGTCCTCAGAGATCCTCACCAACTTTTACCGCTGCACCATTGAGAGCATCCTCACCAACTGCATCACAGTTTGGTATGGGAACTGCTCTGTCTCCGACCGGAAGGCGCTGCAAAGGGTGGTGAAAACTGCCCAGCACATCGCCGGGGCATCGCTTCCCTGCCATCAATGACATCTACAGGAAGCGGTGTCTGAAAAAGGTCCGGCAAAATCACCAAGGACTTGACTCACCCTGCACACACACTCTTCTCTCTCCTGCCCTCTGGGAGCGCTACAGAAGCCTACGGACCAGAACCACCAGGCACCGGAACAGCTTCTTCCCCCACAGCTGTCACGCTCCTGAACGCCTCCTGACACAAACTATAAGGACTGTCCCCCCCCATCCCTGGACTGTTCCCCTCACCCACATGCACATACAATCTTTATATAATCTGTAAATCTAATTTCCCATTATTTAACCTGTATCATAAAACAACTAATATATATACAATCCATTCTTCATATTCCTGTATATTCTGTATAATCTGTGTAATTTGTATAAGCTCTCATTTATATTTATATTGTAAAAAACATTTTATTTATAGCACGTCAATATTCTCTGTTTATATCTTCATACACCTGTTTATAAATATTTATATCATGTATAGCACTTCTGGATAGATGCAAACTACATTTCGTTGCTTGTACAAGTGACAATGCAATGACAATAAAGTTGAATTCTATTCTATTCTATTCTAATTTATTAAGCTTGTCCTTGTAAATTTTATCAGGTATCCAGCGAGGGAATAGATTTATTGATTCACCCTGCATTCATCAGGCCCAGAAAGCGGAGCAAGCAAGAGACATAGAGTGAAAAGAGACGGCAGGTAAGACAGAGAAGGAGAGAGAGAGAGAGAGAGTATATTCATCAGCGTTGGGCTTCCAAGCAGCTTTGCATGAGATCAAGCTGGAGTGTGTTGTGATTCCCCCTGGGTCACCTCTATATCCCACTTCATTCACGATTCTGCCTCGCCTCAGCTCATCAGTGTGTGCCCACCGATCAATTGTTCTCATAAAACACCATCCAGGCTTTGGCTTAGGACATCACATGAGGGTGGAGGGAGAGACGGAGGGAGGACGAAGTCTTCCTGTCAAATTTCATCTTAACCCCAAGGAGTCGCAGACAAGCTGCAAGGCAATCAAGAGAGGGCAGGGTCACGGATACGCGGGAAGCAAATTCTGAGAAATTCGGCTGTAAAGGAAACACAGACTCTGTTGGACAAATTATGCACAATATGCATGAGGTTGTGCCCTCATTACTATACTTCCTTTGGCCCTCTTGTTGCCAGGGATTCCTTTCTTTCCTTTCCTTTATAAGGTATGGCTTATCGACTGCAAGAGAAACATACTGTATGTTCACGCTGAAACACAATCGTTTAGTCTCTGTGGACTCTGCAGTCTCGCCTTTTGCTAATCTCGCTTAGTTTCAGATTACAGTACTTTTAGCCTTGACAAGGGACACATGACAAAAGACAGTAGAGAAGTACGAATGTTCTACTAAATGACACACCAAGACCCCCAACCTTTCAGAAAAAAAGCAGATACAGTTTCCTCCACAGGATGTCTGGACTCTTCCTTGGAGAAAGGGTGAGAGGTCTGGCTATGTACAAGGGGCTTAGAGTAGAGTTGCTGCTCCGTCACAGGAGGCTTGAGAATCTGGTGAGGTTTTCTGGGCACATCTAAGTGGGAGGAGACCCAGAGGAAGACTTGTGAACTATGTTTCTCAGATGGCCTGGGAAGGCCTTGGAATTCCCCCACAGGTTCTGGCCGAAGTGGATTTGGAAAGGGAAGTGTGGATCTCCCGACCTTGACTGCTGCCTGTACAACCCAAACCTGGCAACATAACGAATTAAGTGGAAGATAATGGATCGACAACTTCAATCCTGCCCCGAGATGGCTGTCCATCTAAACTCAAACGTCACAGTAGCACAGTCTGTCAACAAGACAGCTACTAGTTATGCAGTCCACTAAACCGGACCACTTTCCAGGAGGAAAGCAGAGAATCATTGAATTGCAAATGGCTATAAGAAGCCCTACCCACATTTTGGTCCATCGTGAAAGCTAGGGGCGGCACAATCATCTTGTGAGTTAATTTCAATTAGCCCAATCTGATCTTGAGATATTTTTCAGAGTATGATGGGTGATAAATGTTGTTTCTAGATCTGCAAAGCTGTGGTAGATACGCACCCTGTGTGTGTACATACACACACAGGGTGCTGTAGGTCTACAAAATGATGACTCGAGTGAGCCGAGTATGATATTCACATCACACACGATCTCGATTTAATGTGATCAAGTTAGTGGTTACAGTGACAAAATGTGGAAGAGCTTAAGTTGTGCGGATATTTTATCAAGGTCCAATAAGTAAGAACTGGACTAGGATGCCATGAAAATTTGAAGTTCCTATTGGGATTAGAAGCAGTAGTTGTATGATTTGAGTACATTTATGCACCTTTGTGGTTGGATGCATAAATGTTCACATGTTTGGGCCTGTAAGTAACACGACAGGGAAACAGCTTGATAGTAAACAGTGGAAATCCGAACTGCTTTATAGGACAATGCAAACACAAAGCTTCCCTAGTTTTCTTACTTTAGAGGTTTGGACGGATTTTTTTCTGAGAAGAGGGTTGATCAGAAAGTCTTTGATCCAAGATTCCTGTCCCTCCAGGCATCGCCTTCACTAGCATTGTTTCAGGATTTTCCTGTATGGCTCACTCAGAGGTTTGGTAGACCGCTGGAAGTGAGATTGGCGAAGGAACCCTGCATCTGGGATTTGGGAATATAAATTCCTAATCCTCTGCCAGGCTGCCTCTGTCCCTGCTCAGGTTAAAACTTGCAGGTTGAGTGGTGCAAACATACATATGCTAAGACATATGGACCGAAGCGATAAGGCTTGTGGGTGCTTTAAGTCCATTACAGTACAGACTGCAGCCATTTAGCCTCTGGCTTTTTGCTGCTGTATCCTTTTTTCCCCCCTCAGCTCCACCAGTATTCATGTTCAAGAGAGAGTTACGCTACATGTTTGGCAGGATGTGAATGCTTCTTTTAAGCCCCAAAGACCTCTGTGCTTATTTCATCAAACTCCAGGAGGGCCGCTTCCATAAAACATGTTCATTTTTATGAGGAACTGAAGCTTCATTTCTGAGAGAGATAAGATGCTTTCTAAACTTTTTCTTTATATATTGTCTTTCCTTTCCTTGTGCCGTAATCATTCACTTCCATTTGAGTTTCATCCAAGTCCACAGCATACATTCTTTAAAAAGTACTTTACCCTTCTACATTTTTTCTCACTGTTGATTTTCTGAGGCACAGGTGAAATTTGTAAGCAAAATTATTTAAAGTAAAACCTTATTGAATTTTGATGAACTCTGATTAGCCACATTTGAAAAGGTGAGGTCAGTTTCACGAACCATGACATGTCCTGATTATTGCAAAATCTGTAGTATTGGAAAATTATTTTTAATAGGACCAGAATAACAGCATGAAGTGGGCGAAAGGACCTAAAAAGGAGAAAATAGTGTCGTAAACTAAAGAACATATAGCAGTTTAGAAAGAGCTGGAGAGCAGCAGCGTACCCTTCCAAATAGCTCAGAGAAGATGAAGGTTTTGGAATGACCTAGTCAAAGCCTTGTTTTAAATAAGAACAATATGCTCTGGTATGACCTTAAACATGCCACAGAACTATTTCAGCCAATGTAACGTTGGCAGCAACTAGCAACTTGTCAGGTGAAGCCAAATTCAGTTAATTTACAGTTAGAAAGTTTGACGTATTTTACTGGGATTTAATGTGACAAATCAACACAAAGTAGGGCTAATGTGTGACGTAGAGGGAAAGTTTTTGCATGGCATGTATAATCTATAGTCTGATACATCTTAACAAAATCCAGTGCTAAAAACTGTCTTGATAAGTGAACTAGGTGTACCTGTAAAAAGCCCAGCTGTGTGTAATTTACTCTCAGCGTAAATCCAGCAGCTCAGCAAACGTCTTTAAAGCTCACTGAATCTGGACAGAGAGGCTTTTCTTTGGCAGGGAGAGTGAAGCTTGCCAGACCCAATGGACAGTTAAATAAATTGCTTCTACTTGTATAGCGACGTATTTACAGTACTATGGACATTATTCATGTGTTTGAAGGGCCCAGTTAAAGTACAGATCTAAATTCAGTCGAGAACTTGTGGCAAGACTTTGAAATTGATGGTAATTCGTTCAGACTAACTGAGCCATAAATGTTTGGTAAAGAAGATCTATTACGCACAATCAAATACAATGACGTCTGTGGAAAACGTCCAGTGGAGCTGAATAGTGATGCATAGGTTTTCTATCAGAGACGGCTACAGTACCAGCATCTGAGAAAGTTATGCTCAAGTATGACATATTTTGAGAAATTAACTGATAAATTATTTGTTGTACCACAAAAAAAAAAAAAAAACTGTGGATAATGGAGCGGAAATTTGTGTGGAGACAAAGTAGATGTTGGTGCGAATGAAGAAGGTAAAAAAAACGAGAACAGAGGAGGAGGCGGAGGAATGGAAGAGTGTGTGGTGGTAAGCGTTCCCCTTGTTGACCCTGCAGAAGGGGCGCCGCTCCTTCCATCTGCGAAAAATAATCCCTCGCAAACACACACTCAGCTATGCATGAACACACACCTCACCAAAAAGCCAAATAAATAAATAAATAAATAAATAAAAAGAAGGATTGATGATATTCCAAACACACACAATCAACCAGAACCCATCACTTCTGGTTTCAGCAGGACTCCACACATGCACGCGTGTGTGTGTGGGTGTGTGTGTATGTCATTTTGAGGAGCAAAAGTGTCTATGTGCAACTGCAAATCTCTGTTTGCTTCGTTCTGTCTGGGGCACCATATGTTACCCGCAAATTTGTCTTCACCCCTAAAAAAAAAACAGAAAGAAGCCCATCCATATGCATGTTAAACAGCCTTAATTAATACCCCGCATACACCCGTACAGTACGGATGCACCCACACTTCCTGGGAGAGGTAGTGTGATTTCCAAACCAGCTCCTCACTAGGCGGAACACTTGAGGAACAAGTTAATTGACATTGACTATTCATATATACACAGCGGGTTTGCTGGGCTGTGGGCAGATGGTGTTTGTAAGCTTCCATTTAAACCAGCAGTCAAAAATCACAAACCATGTTGCTGTGTTCTTCTTCCATAAAGGATCCTCTGTGGGGCCGTTTTGGAAAGTGTGTGCAACCCACCAGATGGATGTAGAGGGATCTGCACGGCCTTGCGAAAGGTGTTCGGCAACCTTGCAGCGTTTTTGTATTTTTGTGACATTGCACATTTCAATCCATTTTATGGTTTTCAAAGTTTTTCCCCAATTAAAGCCTAAGAAATGTGGCGTGCATTTGTGTTCAACCTCCACAAGCCCATATGGTGCAATTACAGCAACAAATTGCATAGTCTATGTTGGGCAATTACAGCAACAAATTGTCCATTCTATGTTGGAAAATAGAACAAGCTCTGTGAGAATGGAGAGAGTATTTCTGAACAGCAATTTTTAAGGGTGTTTTCACACCTGATAGTGCGGTACACTCAATTCGATTGGTGACCAAAATTGCAACATTTTGTTGCATTTTCAGCTGGTGCAGTTTGCTTTCATACTGCACCGTATCAAATGGACCAAAAACCTTTGAAAAACCTTTTATTTTTTTTTTATTTGTCTTTGGTAGAAGACTGTTATGCGGTTTGTTTTGGTCATACATTTGCAATACATTTTGTCCAATAAGCAAAAATTTAATGAACTGGAATTAAAAAATCACAATAATTAAAAAATACTTTAATTATCCCAGAGAGAAATTGAAAATGCTAAAAAAAAAAAAACGAAAAAAAAAAAAACTAATAAAAGCAAGGGTAATCAGAATATATGGAAAGCACAGTATTCAGTAGGATTTGTATTTTAATTCAGCAGTGTATCACTTTTCAGATGAAACCAAAACTCGGATGACAACTGAGTCGCTTCGCTCCATTTTTACTTCTGTTGAGCCTTGATAATCCATATTTCTGTTTTCAGCAGTACATTTTTGGTCATGTTGAGAAATCAAGTCAATACAGAACCAGTATCTGTATTGATTCTGTATTCCAAACACAGTATCGCGATACCGATAATAATACTAATACCGATACTTAAAACCTTAATATGATAAGTCATCAAACTTCTCTAGCTTTTATGTGTTTCTGTGTTTTTTTTCCCTCTGAATTATTTTGTTAAAACCTAGGTCAGAATTTAGAAAAGGTTTATAGGTGTCTACAAAATACTTAAACCACATGACAAACAGAAACTATAGAAAAACAAAACCAATTTGTGAGCATTATTTCTAAATAAAATGAAAAAACAACAATTTTTGAGAAAAACCACAGCAACATTTTTTTTTATCTTAGACTTGAGTAACAACAATACAAAAATGAAATCAAATTCAAAAAGGGAATCTGAATCTAAAGGATCAATCTTGCCACTCTGATATTGACCTGATACAGATATCGGTATTTTGGGTCGACCTGCCCATCTCTGTTGTACGTTTGTATTGCTAACTTCAGGACACAGATGCTATGATGAGTCGTTCTGGGGCTGCATTTAAAATTGCTTTCTTCAATCTCCATCTCCACACTGACATGGCTGTTTCCCACTGATTGCCCATAGGACAGCTCCGTGCATGTATAATTCACAAGCCTTGACTGGTCCCATTTACATGATTTTGTATTAGAGCGTACATTGGATGCCGGAGTCAGAATTTCTTTTTTATGCGTTAAAAGTAAAAGAGTGCTTTGATAGTGTTCAGTAACTCCTGGCTGTGTCTGTTGATTAATAATCAGAGACAGACATGCAATAAACATGATGCAAAGGGGAGTTTCTGGTAAAAAAAAAAAAAAAAAAAAGACAGGATAATGGAGTATATAATATAGGATTTATGAACACTGGTGTCTATCAGCCGTAAAAATTGGCTGTGGTACCTTCAAGTCACACATTTTGTGTCTGATGGGTAGGCTGTCGCCATGGCAACCCAGATTTTGGGGGTTTGCAGGGCGATAACAAGGTGGGGACGTGTTTAAAGAGAAGGGGGGGCATATGAGGGGAGGATGGGATGGGTGTGCTCAGAGGGAGTAAAAATTCTGCTAACATAGAATTTGAAATGTCCCTCTGCCTTCAACAAAAGAAGATACGCGTACATTTCTTGCATTCTCTCAACTTAAAAGTTTTTGTTTTAAACACTTCTTTTTAACAGCAAAATGGAGCAATTAAAAGAAGGATGAAAGAAATTCAAACGCCGACAAAAAAATAAGTCACACAAAAACGCATCATTCAGTTTAAAATAAAACGCAGCTGGATGAACAGAGCAAAATGTGAAGTGAATGCCTTTAGGAATCACATGCCACATGAAGCCTCAAGCAATTTTCCTTTAAAAGCTTGTGTAGGCTCAAATTTTGTCAACGCATGTGCAGCGAGTGAGCATTACGCAGCAAATGGAAACGAAGCACAACCACATAAGGAAAACTAAATAAATTACATGACCTGCTAACATGGGCGTCTTTAAAACAGATGTTTTATAGCATTTTATTGATTTGCTCTATGTTTTCTGTTTTCCATCCTACTCCAATGTTGCTGGTGTGTTTGATTTAGTCGTCACTTACACTTAGTGAGAATTAGGGGGGGGGGAGTACATTGTTAGAAACAAATCATATGCTGTATTTCTCACAAAAGCGACATCCACTATTCGGATTCTGTTAGAACAGGACTGTGAAGTGTTTGCTATTAATCCAAACTCCGAATATGAAGGCGAGTGCTTTGAGTCTGACACCATGAGTCCATGTCAACTCGCACATGGACCTGCACATGACACAATAAAACTCTTATTTTGGTGACATGAGACTGGTTGACGAGAAACAACCCGAAGCTTATGCTGATGTTCACCATCTCTCAGCATTCGGCTTGTACGAACCACAAATCTGGAACAAACTTCCAGAAAACCGCAGAACTTCCTTTAAATCAATGCTAAAAACCAACCAGCTGAACATGAATCAACGTGTCTGATTTGTATTTGATTCCTTTCGATTATTGTTTGTGTTACAATTGGTAACACAAACCAATGGTGTAAAGTGTCTTGATGCTTAAATTTAACTTGCAGAAAAAAAATTTAAAATATGAGTTGCGCAAATGCCAACAGGCATGATCAGTTTCTGAAAAGTAAGGTTGATTAAACCAGACATATCAACAATGACAACAACTCAATGTGGAAAGTACAAATTCTGTGTGAAGCTTTAGCCTTTAACTGGTTCTGTGTAGTTTCTGGACAAATACCCCTCGGTCCCCAATTTTGTCGAGACATTTTGTCTTCATTACGGTGCAAAGCACACGAACACACACACACACACACACACACACACACACACACACACACACACACACACACACACACACAGTTCTCAATCTTCTCGGTGAGTCAAGGCAGACACTATCTCAGTCTTGGCAATCAACTTGTCACCCCAGCCATTCTATGAACTCTGCACACACACACACACACACACACACACACACACACACACACACACACACACACACACACACACACACACACAAAGAAGCCCAGCTAATCAGGAAGTAGTCAGCGGGCCGGCGTGCATGAAGCCTGCTCGACAGGAAGTTACAGCCATGTCACAGGAAATAGGATGTGTCTTTTCACCGGACTGCAGGATCCCTGCGATTAGGGCGAGCAGATGGAGCTGTCTAGACGCATTACACCTACACCTGTGCGCGCAAACAGTAAACACTCACGCACGGGCCACATGCAAACAGACGCATTAAGCGAAGGGGACAGGGGACGGAGTTACGAAATCAATCAGCCAACGCACACAAGACGGCGTGTTAAATGTTAGTTTTATTATCGACGGTAACGCCCTTCTGTTGGTTTGTTTGGAGCGGCACTCAGAGTAAAAGTTTGGAAAAAGTGCAAGATAAATCCCTGTGGTTTTACAGAGTGCAACAAGCAAGCATACAATAACACAAAATCCTGATTGAAGGGAAGTGAGACAAAAAAAAAAGTTTCCTCTAAAGGTGAGTTTTTATACTGAATTGTTTTCCTGCACAGATGTCTACCTTCATAATTAGTATTGTGGCCTTTTGTTTCAGAAAAATGGAGCATTGGCAGCGAGAAGTGATAGATTATGGTTTCATTAAGGTTCATAAATAACACAGTGAAAATGGATTCGTGCCTCAATTGTTTGACAAAACGCAAGGTAACGCATGGTGGTGATCTAGAGTAAAATTGAAACATGGTGTTGAAAATTTTGACAAATACAAATCTGGTGTTCATAGTGTCCATAGTTTGTAACACACAAACTTGTCTAGCTTTGAAAATCTAGAAGGCAACACTTTAGACCATTTTTAGCAAAATGTGTTCCTACATTCTCCTGATACTGTTTCTATGCTAATGCTCTCTGACAAACTTCTGTGGTCTTCATAAAACATATACTGTATGAATCCATACTAAGAATAAACTACAGGTAGCAGAATTTCTCCAGGTTTCACCAACTCAAATTTAAGACTTTTTAAGGTCATTAAATGAAATTTAAAACCTGTATCTCCACAGAAACGTATGAACGTCATCCAGCCAACTGCCAATGCATTTGCGCTAACCCACGATAGATGCAAAAAAGCTAGATGGCTAGCTAGCAGGGGTATATTAGCAGCTAGCTATTGGTAGCTTCAAATACCTCGAGTCACAGAACGTGAAGATGTCTGAGTGCGACTTTTACATGACAGAAAGGTGCAACAAGAAAAATAATTATAAATAGATCAAATAGTCCAGCCAAAACAAAATTTAAAACCCGTGTCTAACATATTTAAGGCCAATGCGTTTTCTTTTAAGACATTTTAAGGCCTTAATTTTAAATACATAAATGTAAGACTTTTCAAAGAATGTGGGAACTCCTGGGGTAGTATCAGAAAGATGGATTTTATTAAGGGGTATCAGCGTAAAACTGGTGTAATTTTCCTTCCATTTCACACCTAGGCCATACTCTGTGTTGGTCTATCAGGTTATTTCAATAAAGTACATTTACATTGTGGTTCAGATGTGATAAAATGTGAAAAACTTCAAGGTGAATTAATATTTTTGCTTGTAAGCAAGACATGAGCACACTTTGTGATCTTAATCATCCACTTTTATCTTACTTTAGGGTTTCGAAAGAGTCTATTAGTTTTCATTAGTCTACCAGAGAAGCGTTTCTCGCTTTTCCCTTTGGCCAAAAATAAACACTGCAGATATTCAAAGAGCTTCGGAGCAATCAAATGAAAAAAAAAAAAACCTTCTATATGGGACTCCGATTTGATCAAATGCCTTTGAACTACACCCTTAATCATATCAAAGCTGGACGACTCAGCTCGACAAATCCACAAACCAGTACGTCGGTCTGAGCCTACCTAGTGTACAAACAAGATATTCCCCTAAGAGCCATTTAGCAGCATTAGTGGAAATCTGATTAGAGCTCATCAGATTAGCATGCCAAAGATAATACTGCATGCAGCCGTGTAAATCTGAACAAGCAGCAAGGTAAAACGGTCAAGAAATCAGTGATCAAAGAGGGAAAGACGGGAAAACTGACGGAGACAAACAATCCAAAGAGAGAAAGTGATGCCATGCCACTGCAGCGTGTCCTGTTGACGTCCCTCCCGTCTCGTCGCGGGGCCTTGCCTCACTTGCTTTATTTGGACTTCGAGCAGTCTCTTCCTGTGACCCCTGGAGACCTCGACTCGCTCTGAACTGTGACACAATGTCTGCTTGGAAGAGCGCGTGGGAATCAGGCGGGAACGCCGAACTCTCCTGTACGAAAACACTCATCTGCTTGACTTCTTCACCAGCGTCCACTTACCAGGAGCCTGTGATTGAAAACCTCGCGACACAAGCAGCGTCCTCTGATTTGTACGCCCTCGTGTTTACGAACCAAGAAAAAATTAAATAAAATAAAAATACTTCTGGTGTTTTACATTAGAGATATTTATAGATTAAACCCAACATTTAGATTCATGAGTTACATCAAAGGAGGGGAAGCTAATTATTAAGCTTATTAGCATGCTATGGCAAAGGAATGTCGAAGAGAAGAGATATGTTTATAATTGACCAACATAAGTCAGAGATGCACGGACAAATTGAGTCATCTGTACGATGAATCCCTGCACTGTCCTTGTATAATTAGGGTGCAGGTATCTGGTTGTAGCTGAGTGATAATGAAGGGAGCTTGTTACACGCCTGGAGAGACACTTAAGAGGTGCGAGGGCTTTCATTAGGCTTTGGTTAAAGGGATTCTTAGCTATGCTGGCAGCTGTTAATTGCTGCTCAGGAGGACTAAGACTGTGTAAGACTACAGTGTAAACCTTTATGTGTGTGGGCGGCGAGCAACAAAATGTATTCAAGTTGAACCTACTGTCAAAGGGCCAAACAAACTTCTGGATCCCAGCTGTTCCTTATTTAAGGCAGCAGTCGGCCAAAGCTAAAAACATATGCAGCCTAATGATCCAGGCCCTTTTTAAATGACCATATAGAGTATAATAACACTGTGTTTGAGCAAATGTTTGCTTTAGGAGCAGACGTCTGAAACCGTGTTATTTCTTCGTCTTCTTGAAACGTCCACAGACAGTTGTTCCCACTGTTTTCCCTCATATATAATACTTAGAAAATTATGTAAACACATACAGTGATGGAAAAATTTCCACATCTGTCAATGAGCTCACTGGGACAAAAAAAATTGAGCACATCTGTGTTGCTTCCACAGGATATAAAGGCCAACTGTACTTTGATTAGCAGTACATTAATTGATATTCAACTCCGTGACATGGTAATGGCCTGTACCATTGTAGTTACTTCACACTACAGTTAACGCACATTCAAATGTTGATGGTGGGAAGCTACTCCATAGTAGCCAAAGCTGCCCTGCAGGCAAGAAGGGTGAAGTTTTTTACCCAAGGACACAACAACAGAGGCGGAGATCAAACTGGCAACCCAAACGACTGCCAGTACAAACTCCTCCCACCATCGTCCCAATAAAAGCTGGAGTTCTGCCAGTTTGCTGCAGCAATGCCAGAAGGAAAGACACCGTCAACGTTCGTGGATAAATGATTGACGTTGCCTATCAATCAAGAAAGGGTTACAACACCATTTGCGAAGTATCTGTAACCTCTATAAGATTACCTAGACGTGGAAAATATTTAAGGCAGTTGTCAATCTTCCTAAAAGTGGGCACCCCACTGAGTTCATCCCACAAATGGTAAAGAAGTAAAGAGATTCCTCAAGGAGCACTATAAGAAAACTGCAAGCAAAACATATCAGTTTCTTTTCTGGGTTGATTTCAGTCTCCATCTTGCTTCGGCTTCAAAAGTCCAACATTTTGTCTGTTGGCTTTGAACAGGCATCAGGCGCAACACGTACTATAGTTTGTCCCATTGTTGTCCCAGTAATAGTACAAGAATTCCTGTATTAACCCAGAATGCCCTGTGGTATATAGTCTCTGGTCTGCTTGGTTTTCTTATATCCATCCAGCAATTCAACCGAACTGAGACCGACGTGTTTAGGAGGACCAGAGTTAAGTCTGATTGCAGAGTCACACCTCAAAAAAGAATCTGACTTTCATTAATAGTTTACAAACCAGAAGTTGATTAGGGCAGACTAGACAGATCTGTCCTTAATATGCCCTAAATATCTGGCAACAATTTGAGTTATCTTTGAAATTTGAGACTTTTTTCAACACTCTTTCAAGAATGTTCGGACATTGACAAGCTTCTGTATGTAACATACACCAAACTCTATTTTAAAATTATTCAGCCAATGACATGATCAATTACTTTTCACTGCTACCTTGTTGCATGTATCAATCCTTCTATGGTAGCCCTACAGGAACAAATCAAATACCAAATCCAGACCATTTGCACTTTGGGCATCAAATTTTCTATTTTCTTTTGAAACTTCAAAGAGAATAATGATATTTTTAATGCATCCAGTTAAAATCTACTGCATCCTCCACATCCTGGAGCGACAATATGTAAAATGACACTTAATCAGAGCCATCCAGCACATCCAGGCAAACATAAAGAGATATAAATACATATGCAGACTAGAGGACTTCACACAAACACGTAATCTGTCAACGAGACGCAGTAACTGTGAATGTGCTGACTGTGCAGCGGCGCCGTGACCCAGTGCCTCTGACTCACAGCAGCGCCGCATGAATGTGCGCGCACACCGACGCGCGCTCTCTCGTCGCGCCGTGGGGACAGCTGAGATAAGGCGGCGTGCGTTTGTGCGGCTTCACCAGCCACTTAATCCCCGTCAGCCACAGGAGGAGGGGTGCGGTGCGCACACAGGGTGCGGGTGAGGCGAGAAGGAACGAGGGACCGAGAGAGCCCCCGCTGATGATTTCAATAGCAGCCTTATCTCACCGGGCTTTGTTTTGGACACAGAAGGTTTTATCAGCGGCAAACATTCAGGAAGGCGAGTACGCAGCCCTGGTTCACCCTCTGGGGAGCGACTTTGAGTGGATCCAGACGGTGCTTCTGTGAAGTAAACTATTTCTGTTACATCCCCCACAGTTCATCACCGTTCCCTCCCTCTGTCTCTCTCTCTCTCTCTCTTTCTCAAACACACAGATAGATCATTAAGTGCCTCCCACTCCAGATTGTGCCTTCCCTCTGCCTCTTTCTAGACGGGTTCCTCTCCCTGCTCTCCGTCTATGTCACCTCGGTTCACCTCAAACTCTGGCTCCGTATCCTCATTTCAACTCGTAGCGAAATTCAAGCCCAGAGGAGGAAGAAAGGGAGGGAGAGAGTTAAAAGAACAACGATCGGGGAGTCAAAAAAAAAAAAGAAAAGAAAAGAAAAAAGATGAGGGTAGGTAAGGGTGGGATGGGAAGAAGGAAGGCGGCAGGAAGAGGAGGGGAGGGGAAAAGGAGAAGAGGGAAACGGGGACAGCAGGGTTCAAATCGGTCCAGAGTGACTGAAAAGAGAGAGAGAGACAGAGAAAAGCTACGATGCAGACAGAGATAAGGAGATGTTTACACTGAGTGCTGTGGTCAAACACTATTAATCAAGAAGCGCACACAGTTTTACTTTGCGCTTAAACAAAGAGGGCTGGCTGGAAAATTGAACAGCGTAGGGGGGAAGAGGAGAAGAGAGAGAGAAAATGGAGAGAGCCAAAAGATTTGCTGCTTGCGAACTGCGAGGGGTGACCTGAGGATACACTCCGCGGTCACGTGGTTCTGCTGGCAGCTGCAGAGTCAGGCTGCTTTATATGCAGGACGCCCGCGAGAGTCACTGCAGCATGGCTGAGCGGCGCTGCGTCTCCCTGCAATCATAAAGAGACCAAAACGTCACACACTGACAATGGGGCTTAGTTATCACAGGTGGAGGGTTCAGGTTGGGACAGAAGTTTACACACAGTCATAGTATATTATTATTGTGTTTTTTAATGGGTTTACATTGTCCTATGCATTATCAGTGACATAATAATAGGCTGCATTTTTCTCTAATTTCACAAAACCAAACTAGCATATTTAGCCCTAAATGTCTAGAGTACAACTTGCACTGCTTATCACCTACGTAGCAACATCATCCCTACTGTGGACCAGCGTGGTGGCAGTATCATGCTGTGGGACTATTCGACGTTATTGGTGTGAATCTTTCAGCGTCTAGCGAGTCAATTGGATTCAGCTTTTTAACGTCACGATTCCATTCAGAAACTATTTTTACTTCAGAAACCAATCGTTCTGTTCAGACGGTCTACAGATTGTGTTTAAGTTATGTGACTGACAGCAGTGCAATCAAATAGTAAATGTCTTTAAAACTATTATATTGCATTGAGTCATTCTGCAATGTGTGGAATGTTTTCATTACTTCCCTTTGTTTTGCCACCGTAGTGTAAAGTTTCTTTGTTTATTGTGTTGTTTTTATCATATAAAACACTTCAAGCTTCCTTACGGCTGGATCATGTTATGCAAAAACACTTGACCCGCCGCCCTGAAGCTTGGCGGCTTAGATATTCCTGGAGTGGGGATGTTTGTCACTATACGGTGTTTAAATAATTGGAGGTCAATAGACTCTGTAACTTATTCGCAGCTTGACATATCAGCCTGGCTACGACACAGAGAAAGAGCATCGTTCAAGATGGATGGCATTATCAGCTTGTCAGGTGAATAAACAGCAGGAGTGGGACAGACCAAGTCGCTCCGATAAAAAGAAGCTTCTGAATGTTTCTGCAACACTAGCTGCTGTCTTGTTTTTGTTACTGCCAGATGGATAACTTCCCCGCAGAGCAGCTGTCACCTGTTTTACTGTGTGTTTCTTTACACATAAGACTCTCTGGTGCTACTAGCTGGGAGCCTGAGTGGGGAGCAAAAGTGTCTCAGCGAGAGAGACACTTTTGTAAGAAACAAGTAAGAAACGAGTTAAACCTCCCCTTGAACAAGAGAAATGGCGAGGAAAGAATTTAAACTACATTTTAGCCAATGATCAGTGCAACAACAACAATCTGGCAGAAAATAAAAGTTCAGCTTGGTCTTAAACTGTTGGACATTTATTGGAAAATGGGAAGCAGGTGGGCGGCGCAAGATAAGAGAAATGTAAACTTAGGAACAAAATATGGGAGAGGAAAACAAAAGGTATCCAGATGCTGGTGAAACAGGTGGAGAAATGTGTCCGACCCGATCAGAAATGCTTGTTCGGGGCGTCTCTCAACACTCAACAGCCCGTTAAATAATCGTCTGTCTAATTGCGCCTCACAAATATCTGTTTGCCGTCACCGACGCAAAGCGTCATTTTGCACTAACGCAGCCATCCTCGTTCTGCTAAGCTGTTTTCGGCTCGTCCGCGGTGGTCTCAGAAACACTTCTGTTGCACGTTCGCTGTGACGGTGCGTACAAAGCGGTCTGGCTTCACAGAATCCCGTCCTTATTTTTAGCTGGCTGATGAAATGTTGATGCAACAACTCGCATGTGAGCGCTGAGGAGTGGGAGTGGTGTGAGTTGGCACTGACTGGCCTTTCTGAAAGTCACAGCATCATCAGTGTTGCTTGAAAAGAAAAAAAAAAAAAAAGTCTTCACTTGACAAGAAGCACACTTTCAACCCTCTTTTAATATGAGTCTTCCTTGTAGAAGGGGATGGAGAGAAGGACTAAGAATAAAAACAATGGATAGAAACTAAATGGAGCACTCAATAAGTTTCTTGAGTTTCCAAAGGCATGATATTTTATCCAGACTTTATTTGTTGGTCATGTTTCACACCCTGTGAAGACAAAAACAGAGACATTTGCTCCGTGCAACACAGCAGCGGCCACACAACCACAAACGGATGCTTTATACATGAGAGCAACAGATGGCGCGGCATTTCTTGGCGGTTGACATGGACATGATCTGCAGACATGTCAGAAATTTGAAAGGCGATTCAGAACAAACAATGCAGAAAGAATGGAAGCTGGCCATCGCCGAGTAAGTTTGCGTCGCAGCTGACTGCACCGTCTCTGTCGGGCAGAAACACGAGATGCAAGTAGACATAACGTACATTTAGCGTTCGGAAGTGTTCAGATGAATTTCCTTCCTTTCAGCAATAGAAAGAAGTCAAGTCGATGGCAAAGTCTGACTACATGCAGGATCTTTTTAAGCCTGAAATATCCAAGAAACTGTTTGGCAAATTGATGTCTCAGATTGTTGAGTTTGGTATAAAAGGAATGCAGGAATTTGGGATAGTTTGGTTTGTCCGTACTTCCTAGAGCTGGGATTTGGCTGAAAAAAGCATGCCACTCTAGTCAAGATTGATAATTATTGATTAGTTTGCATTTGGTGTAATTCAGATTTTTTTGGACGTGTCGTTATGGTACAAGTATTGCAACACTGAGCATCGGCCTAAACACATAATCCGACCGTGAAGCTTTTCAACAGCAGGAAGAGAGAAACTGTGAAGACTGTTCATCAAATCTGACTGAGCAGACTGACTATTTAGCCAAGATGAACAAAAGACGTGAAGTGGGAACTGTAGTAACTGAATGTTTACGACATCCTTTTTTGGTTTTGTTTTGTGTAAATAATTATTGTTGCTTTCACTTTACGACAAAGTGCTACGTTGTGTTGATCTATCATATACTATCCTCCTTTAAATTGTAGCCAAATGCAGAAAAGGCTCAAGGGTGTATCATTAGATTTTTTGGAAGGAACCATAAATCTTCAACTATTGGTGGAAAAAAAATGGGCCTAGTAAATGTTGTTCTTTGCAAAAAAAAATGAGCATGACTGCACAACACAGGGAGCGTTTCTGGCATGCTGATGCCAATTCTTTGCCTAAGTGCAGAATCACAGCCCTCCTCCGGTGTTTGAAGGCAAACAGCAGCCAAACGTTCAGCTTCAATTTGTCCGATTATGTTCAGAGCTGAATCTGACCGCTATTTTTTATTATTAAAAAAAACAGTAAATTCTAAACATCCAATCACTTTGTGTCACCTGTTTAAATCCAAGACAGTACATAAGTGTACAGCTTGATTGCGTGTGTGTGTGTGTGTGTGTGTGTGTGTGTGTGTGTGTGGGGGTGTGTGTGTGTGTGTGTGTGTGTGTGTGTGTGTGTGTGGGCGTGGTTGCTGCTGTCTCATACTCACACACTTCTTTTCATTTTCACACACTCAGCAGTCGTCCCTCCCCACATCTCTGTCTGTCTGTCTGGAAGGGGGAAAAAAAAGGGTCTGTTTCCACGGCGACTTGTTTCCATGACGACAACCACCCCATCCTTATCCCCATTTCTTCTATTAAGCCTCCTGCCTCAATGATGCACCCCCATCCATGCGAAGCCCCCACCTCCATTTCCTCATTCCACATCGTCTGTCATCTCACCCCATTTACACCCCGCCAAGCCCCATCATCCCCCCTTTCTGCTTCACACTCCATCTCCACGTCTCCTCCTGGATCCTCAAGAGGGCAAAAGCAGAGGAGGTAGAGTGGGTTGAGGGGACGGGGGGGACCGTCCCCGACACCGTCCTCCTCCTCCTCCCCTCAAACTCCTGAAGGTAATGAGGGAGGAGAGCGGAGGAGTTGCATGAGACGGATGGAAAAGATGCAGAGCGTCGCAAAGGGTGGAGGTCGGAATCCCCTCCTGGCGCGCCGCTGTTACAGTGACCCTATTTTCCCATCCGCCAAACAAGCCAGGAAAAAAGGTGGGCCTTGTGCCTGAAAACACAGACACACACACACACACACACCCGTTAGCGAGAAACTCGTGGCGCAACGGTAGCTGCGGGGCACACATCTGCTGGAACCGCGGGGCCGGCGGACATGCGTCGGGGAAGGGAAGATGAATCAGGTCGCACAACACCGCCTAATGATCTCTGAGGGAATCGGATGGAGGGGTGGGGGGGGACAGCAAATATCTTTCATGTCCGTGTCATTAACCTGGGGACCGAATGGGTGTGTGCGCGTGTGAGCATGTGTCGAAGGGAGTTAAGGCAACTTATCATCAGGCTCAGGTGCGACACCCCACCTCCCTTGCCGTCAGACATGCACACATACGCGGGGAACCATGGGATTTTCCTCCCCTCAACCAGATGATGGGAGCAGATAAAGAGAAAGTGGGCCAAACAAACAACAGCCGCTGCTGAGTGCGGATATATTAGACAGAAAGAAACTATATAAACACAGAAGAGCACAGGCGTTCCACATGACGCGGTCCCCAACACAATGACAGGATGGGATATCCTGTTTTTGTTGTTCTTTCAACTGCAGACCCCCTCAAGGAATGAAGGAATAACAAAATAAGACGTGGTCCTGGCTCTGAGCACACACACTCGCACAGAATTAAGAAAAAGGAGCGGCTTAGAAAGAAACAAAAAAATAAAAAAATACTCAAGACCACCGACTTCTGCCAAAGCACACCCCCATCTGTCTGCATCCCGTCCCATCCAGCCAAAGACAACAGAAAAGAGTTTTTCAAGAAACGGCAGAATGCGAAAGAGACAGGAGTCGTGGAAAGAACAGCGCTGTGTGCTGAAACACCAGCGATTAAATATAGCTTCGGGGAACAGGTTGCCGGTGTCTTTGGGTGCATGAGTTGGGTTAGATTTTCTGTGACTGTAACTCCAGTCAGCTGCATCACCATAGTGCAAAAGGGGGCCAAGTCAAATTTTTAGCCAGCTGACATCCAGACTCTTAAGTCTCTTTAGATTTTAAGGGAGCATTCACACCAGCCTTGTTTCGTCTGCTTTGATCAAACTCTAATTACTGGAAAGTCCAGTTTGTTTTTGGAGGTGCGAATGTGCAATCGAACTCCCAACAAAGTGAACTCTGGTCCACCGAAAACGCTACGTCTCAGTTCGATTGAAGTGAACTCTGGCGAAGTTTTAATGGCCCTTGTGTCGGTTTCAACACCATTGAATTAGAGGCTGCATCAAACTTATGAAAAGACAACATTACTAAAAATACAGATAGAAGAAAACGGTTTACATCTTAGAATATTTGTGTGGGAATCAGCAAAATGATTCGGATGCTTTAAAAAGACGGTTTCTAAATGAGCAGAGCTGATATAAAGTCACTGGAGCTGCTCTTAAAGCAGCACCTTTAGCTGTTTCAGGCACCAGCGTGCCACATTTTTCACATTTTCATTTCTCAGACATTTTCTAAAACTATATATCTAGTTTTGTTTTTGCGTCACAGTTTGTGGTTTTCGTTGGACTGCCACACAAAATCCCTCTGAAACACGGCGAGGTTTGTTGTTGTTCTGTGACAAAATAGAAAGAAACTGTAGTTTTGCAGGGCACTGTACATCTGAGGCAGTCCAAATAGTCCACAGTAAAAAGGAAGCTTTTAAATTATGAATTTTAACCCACATGACATTTTTTTTAAAATTTATTAATATAATAGTCCTTGGCGTTTTCTTTTCTGGTTAGAACAAACACCGGACTGCAGGAATAGGAATGGTAAAATCATCCATCTGTGGCTGAGAAAGGGAACGGCGCATTAGAGAAGCGAACGTGCCAGCACATGTGGATGAGATCAAGTTTTTTAAGCTAATTTACAGACATAACACACGCTTCATTGGTCCCATTTCCTTGCCTGACATAGCTCTGCCAAATCATTGTGTAAACTGACATATTTCTCTCATTTGTCAGCCACTTGAAAGCCTGAATCGTACATCTCTATGTCAAACTGAATTCAGAAAAAAAAAAAAACAACAACAACAACAAAAAAACACACACACACAGTCTGCGTTCATGTCTACTGCTTTAAGTTACTTATAAAATCTAAAGTGTGGGTTCAGAATTACAAGCTGGAAAAAAGATGTAAGAGCTCCTTTTATGCACATCTTCAGTGACGGCGGTAAAGAAAGCCCCCGAGGGATTTAAACTGCGATCTTTGCATCGACTGTGATTTAATGACATGATGAGCAGGAGGAGGAAAGTAAAGGCGCAGATGAAGCCGATGCATGGTACGCAAAGAAAATCTTGGTTTTCCGGGTTTTTTTCCCCGATAATCTGACAATTTACTCTATCGATGATGCTTTAATGTCAGGAAAACAATGCAAAGAATAAATAATCCAAAACTTCATGTGACATCTGATCAGGATGCCTTCCATCGTCCTCAATTTGAAGGTTTTCCATGCATCTTCCAATAGAAAGTGATACAGGGTAGACCCAGAGCTCGCTAAAGAGACTGTAGCTCAGAGTTAGGCCATAACTAGTTATATGTACTTAGTTATGTTTACTGGAGTAACTTTTTGGGAAAATTTCAGACTTCTTTACAGGCTGAAGGACAAGCTTGTTTCAACTAAAAATTCACCAGACAGACACACACCTGCAGGTTTTGTACATGCATCGCACCGTAAGGATGGCTGGATGGAAAGAGAGGGGAGTAGATACACTAAAGTTTAGTTAAAAGTCAAACTGGAGGCCTCTGGTAGTTGTCAGAAGTTCTAAATTCAAACAATCCCTGGAGACCCGGTTTGCACCGGTTTCACCGGGTCGTACCTGGCAATCCTCCGTTTCAAGGAGAAAGTCCGCTGGTGGAACTGGAGGACTGGGCAAGCACGGGTCATCCAATTTATGTGAACCACGTGTTTTATTTATGGCCAAAAACCTTGACATGAATTAGGTATTTCTGCCTGAAAAATTTAAAACAATTCTTAAAGAAAATGCAATAAAGCTGCAGGAACTAAATTAACCTGGATTACAGTGATCCTGAACCTCAGGCCATTCCCTCCACCCCCATTTAGTAATCCCGCCGTGTGCTGCTTTCACACTCAACACGCCGCCGGAGAGAATATTATTCGTCCTTGTATCTGCGTGACGTCAATACAGTAAGGGCGAGTGTGACGTTTTAGAAGATGTTTACGACGTCCAATGCTTTTCAGTCGTAACGTTGTTGTCCGTTTCCGCCGGCACCCAAGGACGTGCCGGCGCCTCAGGTCAGCTGAGGTGTGGACAGATCAGGCCGCAGCGTGAATCATCCGCCAGAGAGTTTGCCGTGATCCGCTCTGCTCTCGTCCAGGCGATGTTTACATAATTATTTTCATGAATACATTAAAGCCGTCCTCCTTGTTCTCACTCAGCACAGTCGTCCAGACTCTTCTCACCTCAAACCAAACAGCCTGCAGGCTTGGCCAATAATGAACAGACCATTTTCTTTTTCTTCTTTCCTTTTTTTTTTATGCAAACAAGCATTAACTGGTGTTCAAATAAGCAATAAGCAGATGATATTAACACTTTATGTTTCTGAAAAGTTTATTTGATTAAAGTTTTTTCCTTATTTCCCACTAATTTCAGTAAAACTCAACTAGAAACTGGAGATCAGGAACAAAATATGGGTGTGGGCTCAAACCTGAACCTTCAGAGTCACATAACGACAGTTATAAAGTCAGTCTTTAATTACCTTAAGAACATTACCAGTATTAGAGGTCTGATGTCACAACAAGATCTAGGGAAACTTCTCCACGCCTTTATCTTTAGTCACACTGATTATAGCAACAGCGTCTTCACAGGTTTGCCTAACAAAAAAATAAAAAATCAAAGTCAAACAGCTGCAGCTGATCCAGAAGGCTGCTGCTTACCTTCTCACTAAAACTAGGAAGATAAAGAACGTCACCTCCACTGGATCCCTGTAGCTCAGAGAATAGAATTTAAAATACTGCTTAGTTTATGAATCACTAAACAGTTTAGCATCATAATACATTAAAGATCTGCTGTTGTATCAACCTTCCAGGTCTGGTTCTGTTCTCCTTGATGCCATTTATTATTCGCTTGATAATACTGATGATATTTGACAAGATATAATGTTTATTGCTTGTTTCATGTTACTGAAATGAGCTGCACAAATAGACTTGACTCAAACAGGGAGAGACAGACGGCTCTTCTGCTGTGACAAAGAAAAAGCGGGAAGGGTTTGAGTTTCCTGTCACATCTAACCTCCTGTATCACTAACATGTAAACAGCCGTTCATGTGTTCAACAGCTGGTCACACAGGCCCCCCCCCAAAGTGACTATGCAGCTTTAAAGACTTTTAAAGTGCGAGCAGGATCGCTGTACGCATGACTCAACAGCCAGCCGTGGGATGGTAGTTAAACTTCGGGCCATTTCTGAAAGGGAAACGGCTGGGTGGTTTTTTTCCACCCGTTCTGCTGCTTCAGCTGCCAGCCAATCAGAGAGCGGCAGCAAACACCAGCGCCAGGGTGCCAGGGGTCGGCGAGAGGCAAAGCATGCTGGGAGGGAAATGAGGGGCATTGTGGGATGGATGTTCCAGCAGGGCGGAGGGGTTGCTGGCGCTCCGCACCGACCTCGTATCCCGCTGAGAAACGCGGGTTATGGATTAGGCCTGATGGATGGCGATGGAGGCGGGGTGGAGGAGCCCTGCTGAGGCAGAGAGAGGGAGGACGGAGGAAACAGCTGGGACAGGCGCAGGGGGGGGAGTGTTGGGGATGGAGGGAGGAGATGTGGGCCAGAATTCTGTCCAAACTTCCTGGAGATGCAAACACAAACAAACATGGTCGGACAGCTCTGGGGGCGGAGGTGAGGAGGAAGTTGTAACATGGGAGCGGGACGAGGTGAGGTGGGGAGCCAGCGTGTGATTCAATGTGGGAAAACAAGAAAGAAAGAGGGAGAAAAAAAAAAAAGGAGAATCCATGCAAAATATGTGCAGCCACAGTGGTGCAGTTTGGTGAGCTCCGACTTTCAGTCAGAAATCCATCTTCCAAGCAAAGAAACTCATTATTTGGGCTTCAATCTCGTACGACTATATTCTCATAATACTCTCATACTTTCATGACTTTCTTGTAATTTGACTGTTTATTAGTGTGGCTCTAATATGCCGTTGCACAATATTACATCAGACCAATAAAACTAGATTTTTAGTTACAGAAATGTTTAGTTTTTGAAAAGTATGTTTAACGCTTGCGTCAAAGTTATTTTCAAAAGGTACTTTTTAATCTGACTCACGTGGGCGTATATTTTAAATCATTGAATGACTGCAGTTAGCAAAGGCCAGCGCTAATTATGTTCAGCGTTACTTGATAAAAGAACTTATCATAAATGTTGCATAAAAAGCAACATTTGATAAAGCGGCATGTATTGTGTCAGAATTTTGCATTCCAAATTCGGTTTGTTAATAATTCCTGTTGGGCATCGTGAGGCTGAAAGCAAGTTGTCAATTCTGGAGTAATTCAGTTTTAAGGAGTCAGATTTATTTTCCAGAAAAAAGAATCCGTCTAAAGCTGCACAGAAATGGATTAAGATAACAAGGTGAACGTTCTGAAGTGGCCCAGTCAAAGGCCAGACCTCAATCCCATAGAGAATGTGTGGCGGAACCGTGGTAGAAAAAGGCAGTTCACAACCAGTTCCCCCCACGCAACCTGCCAGAGCTGGAACAGTTTTGCAAAGAAGAATTAATTAAAATTGCAGCGTCCAGATGTGCAAACCTGACTCAGACTTAACCACTCAGACTCCCTGCTGGGCCAAAAGTGCATCTGACAATTACTGGCTTGAAGGGGGTGAATAATTATAGTCACTAATTTAATGTTACATATTTGTATTCACTTTGACATAAAAATTTTTTTTTCAGTTTGTCAAAAAAAAAAACAACTATGTTGATTATAATTAATTTGTGAAAGTACTAAAAAGGATAAAACATCCAAAGAGGCAAATACTTTTTTTTTTATAAGCGCTGCATGTCCCAGAGGAGTTTCAGTCCAGTGCAAAGGTACATTAAGGGTGTATTCATGAGAGTCTGGTCTGGAGAAATGGCTTGATCAGTTTACCTACCAGACTATCAGGTGTGAAAACACTCCAAATTAGCTGATGAAAATAAAAATAGCATATTATAAAGGTTCACGGAGGTTTAATGATTTTAAATGGTTGCGCCACAAATGGAGAAACACAAGAGGCATGAGAAGAGCTGGGAGTCGGAAAAGAACATTTTTCACTATTTATCTGAAAACTTAAACAGAACCTAACCAACAAGGAGACCCTGCTTTTTTCCTCATACATAAATAATATCGTTGTAACTTTTCAACTAAATATTCCATCTTCCATTTCTCATTCATATGGCAGTTCGTCCGTACAGATTAAATCCACATCATGTCAATAGGGTCAGGTCCCATTTTTTATAAACACATATATCCGTCCACCATAATTTATCATTCCCTGCCTCCCAACCCATTTACCAGACTGATCCGTCTAAAGCAAAGACTCATCAGCTGGATGCTACGGCTTCATCCGCTAAGATAAATATATACAATGTGTTTAGCAGCTTAACAGGGCCGGCGCGCGTGCATGAAATTATGCATAGACAAACAGCCCACTCTGAGCTGTCTGTGTGTACATTCAGCAGCGCTGACTGGAGACAGCAGGAGACGGTAAACAAGGCAAAAAGAACAAGCTGACCTCTATGCGCACGGATTCGTTGACCGCTCTGGCCTCCCCCCCTGCACCCCAACCCTCCCACCTAATGAACGCAATAAAACACCAATCGGGTTAAAACGCGGTTACTTTTAAACGCTTCTTATTCTGCACGTTCAATACCCGGGCTAGATTTACTCTGTGTTTTCTACAGTGGAATATGCAAATTTGGAAGAAACAAATATGAGCAGTAGAGAATAAATAGTGTACAATTGGAGAGCTTTTGCCTGTTTTCCAACTGTGTATTTGTGCCAAGGAAAAAGGAGTGAAACCCCAAGCTAGAAGACCTTTCGTAAATGTTAAGATCTCCCTGTGCCAGTCTTGAAAATCTGCTGCAGAAAACAAGCCTACTAACTAGAAATAACCGATACCAAAGCAGGAGATATTAATGTTGAATAAAACATAAATCTGTCCTTGTTCAACAGTGGTTCTACGGTCAAGCCCATAATTTGTCAGTGAACAGCTTAATGAAACGATTTAAAGCCAAAGAAAACTAGTCTGACTCCACAATTTCAGCAACAGGCGGGTTTTAACGCTCGGCTTTGTTATGGTGCCAGATTTGCTCGACGTTTTCCCAATGACCCGCGTGTCAAAAGGGGCCGCAACTGTGTGGGAGACAGAAGTATAGCTTAAACAATGCAGGAAAACATGACCTCGAATGTGAGCAGCAATATAATTCAGACCAAAGTAACACAGAGTACAATGAGCAGACGCTCTTCTCTACAAGTGCAAAACAAAGGTTGCCTGTGTACGCGTTTACTGCAACGCTTATGAAGGCTAGCGAAACATGCTAGCCCCAAAAAGTTCAAACTAAATTCACAGAGGTGTACAGGAGAAGAATTTCCTTGCATGTAGAGCAGAAGCCTGGCAATGATGCAATGTCAAGTAGATCTGCCTGCTAGCTACTGGCCACTGGCCAGAGAAGAAATTATGCTAATTTCCTTAGCAGTTCAGCTAAATTTATAGGAATGAACCTGAAACCTGAAACCTATAACCCTACCCTGATTTAGATTCTGGTCAAAATTAAACAGATTTACAGAACTACCAATCCAAATAAAATATTTCTCTATGGTCTTCATCTTTTTTCTTGGAATTATAAAAGATTATGTCTCGCTACAAACTAATTGGTGACATGTACAGGGTGTACGCCGCCTCTCGCCCAATGGCCGCCGGAGATGAGCAGCAGCTGACTGTCTGCACCAGGCAGGTGTGGTCAATGAATAGACGGATTGTTACAAACTAGTGGCTTTGCTAACGGATGCTTGCGTTGCACCATATGCAGTCATTCATTACAGATGTATTCTATTGACGGTCGTTTGTAAAGTTACAGTCAAAAATTAATATGACTCATGTCAGTATATCATAGATTTAGTTTCGAAAGATATATTTTCACCGTTACTGAAATAAGAATAATATGGTGAAACTTTGAGGAGTCTTTAAATTTTAAGCTAAATGTTTAATGAGTAAGTTAAATATTAAGTTTGTAAACAAAATATTAAATATCCAGTTAGAAATTTAACTTGGTACAAACTAACTCAACATGTAGTTTGAAGCCAACTACTGAGTTAGCAAGCGAACTATTTTCCTCCAACCTTAATATTTAGCATTGATCTAGCTAAATAGTTAGCTTACAAAGTCAATATTTAGCTAGCTCAGGGCATGAAAACAGGTCCAGCAGACAATGCTTTTATTTTGGGAGTCCAAGAAATTTTTTCTATTATCGTAATATTTAGCTTTGTAACTAAATAGCAATATTTAGCTTGCTAACTATTTCGGTGGAAATATGACTTTGAAAATGAGCCCCTATTCGTTTCTCTTATTAAAGGCTAAATATCCCAAATTATTGTTTTTACTAACTTTTACAAAGTTATCATCCGATAGTATTCAGTGACTGTAAAACCAACTTTCGCTACAGTCTTTTCTGTTGTGTGTCCCTGCAACACACCTAAAATCTATAACTGTAATCTTCAAGACGAGAGATTCAGAAAATGGAATTAGTTCTGGGATTTAACAAATCTAAGTGCTTTGGCCTAAACTATGTTACCTTGAACCCTTCACCTCAGTTTTGGATATCTTTTATGCAGCATCTGTAAGATCTTCTTTCAATAATAAACATGCGTAGCAGCTCTGGCTGTATGGATAAGGTCAGTGTCCTGGTGGGAGGTAAACAGGGCTGCTTTGAGCTCATCTGCTGGAACATCTTATTCCACTCGTTTGCCAAGCCTCCAAAATGTCTCGAGGCAAAACTGCACGTTCTTATGGCTTTCTTCTTACCATGCTTCCATAAAGGCCAGATGTGTGGAGTAAATAATTAACAGTTGTCTTGTCAAGAGATTTACTCAACTAAGCTGCAGAGCTATCGGCCGCTTCTCCGACTAATGTTCTCGTCGTCGGTGGGAGGATAGATATTTCTTTTGCAGTTTTGCCAAACTCATAATTTTTGGATGGTTGATTGAAAAAAAGACCTCGAGAAAAGTTCCAAGCTTTGGACAAAAACTGTTTTAAAGCCTCCCCACAAATTTATTCCTTCACTATCTGTGTTCTTTGCTCTTCAGTGAGCAACAGAGGCCTTCGCTGAAGAGTACTCCCAATTCATGTTGCGATTAAATTCTCTAAAAGTAGTGATTTTATTTCCTGGGATTGGAAGAAAGGAGGCTGAATGCGCATGCACAGATTTTTTTTTTTTCTATGAAAAATTGTTGAGTTTTTGCAGGAGTGTGATGACAACAGAAAGGGAACAAAGTTGTGGTTAATGCAACAACAGGCTTTCAGGGTAGAAAACTGTAGTTTCAAAAAGTTTAGATTCAGAACGGCGACGATGGAAAGTCGCCGTTTGCGGAACAATCTTGACGACGAGATTAAACAGTCTAAATGTCTTTCTGCATTTAAAAACAATTAAAAAACGTCATCGCAAACGACATGGCTGATGTTTTTTTTTTTGTTTTTTTTTACATATATTCCAAATATTTCTGCTAAATAGCTCATTTTTCTTGTGTGAATAAGGGGAGATATAAGTTTGGACTTCTTCCTGCTCCTTTACATTCATAATTTCTTTTAGTTGCAACATGAACAACTTCTATTTATTATTGAATGAATTAAACAAAAAATGAAATGAAAATGAAAAATGTAGCCTCGAGTGATTTGTATAAGTCCCCCCCCCCCAAAAAGAAAAAAGAAAAAAAATGAAATGAAGCATCTTGATGGAGTGACCAGGAAGATAAATCAGTCAGTCACTGTGTGCATGTCTGAGTTGTCTGATTGTGGCCGAGTGTGCGCTGCCTGCTTCCATCTCGCCAGTCTCTGTGTGCTTCTAATTCGTAGTGACCTTTCCATTGTCGGGGAGCAGATGAGCCGGCTGCAGAGCTGCGCTGATTGAATGGAGTCCACTGACGCTGCCTCTCCGTTTTCTCCACTATTCCCCTGGCTGTCTCCCCTCATTCCCATCCCAGTGTGTTGCTGCAGCAGACGTAGCCTGGGCAACTCACACTCCAGCACGAGGTGCACACTTACAGCCCAGGGCAACGAAAAAGGGGGCAGGGAGGAAGGGTTGGGGGCTGACTTCTCTTTATTGCTCTGATCAAAACATTCATCCACCCCATCCGTCCTTCTCTCCCTCCTTCTATTACACTCTCCTTATTAAATCACTCCCCTCCCTTTTTCAGATGGATTTATCCGCAGATATTAGCTCGTCTCCATTTTGAGTTTTGTATTTGAAAACAATCGCATACAAATCTTGATTCAAAGTGTTTTTCTTTCTCACTTCGGCTCCCAATAGTTTGATATTACTCAATTGTTAAAGACACTGCAGTAAATTTGGCAATGAAATGTCATCGCTTGGCTACCGGGCTACACAGAGAAAATACTCAAAACTACAAGTGTGATTATGAAAACATATTCATAAAAGCGTTTACTGGTGCAGGTAGGGGGGAAAAAAAGACAATCTAGAATACATATACAATCAATGCAGTATCGCTAACTCGATGTAAGTTAGCATTTTCAGACAGTCTTAGTGGGCAATTTATTTGTTAGAGATGCACCAATCAGATGTCAGTATCAGCATCGGTCCAGATACTGAAAGAGATTTTATATCCGTTATCGGAGGCAGAAAGACATATCTACTCAGTCTAATTCTATGATTTGTGCTTTATTATTTGTTGTAAATTATATTTACAATGACTAATTTCACTTTCTGAACCATTTGAAGGAAGGTTGCAGTTTATCGTTTTTGTCAGCTTCAGTTGATCATTTATTTTACATTGGTTGCTACATTGTGTTGTTTTTGCATGTTTCACCAAGCTTGTGAAGCTATTGGTGTATTTAAGTGTGCTGTACTGGTTATCAAATACATTTGCAGTTCAGTATATTTATGTCTGTGTTGACATACAGCAGAGGCAGCCTGGGCATTTGAAGTCATCCCAGCTGTTTCTCTGTATCAGATTGGTATCGGCCAATATTAATCCTTCGATATTAATATCGGAAGTAAAAAAAAAAGAAGAAGAATTGGGTGGATGCATCCCTAATCATAATGCATTAAACAGCTAACGTTGTCTAATTTTAAACCTATTCAATAAATGAAATCTCTGCGTACAGCAGGTCAGCTCAGGATGATGAAACAACCCCGAAAAGTCGAAAGCAGAAATCTTTTTGCTTCCTTTTGTTTTGCTTTTGGAAATGGGTCAGAGCTCGAATTAGACTCCTACAGACGGACTGCGAGAAGAACTTGTGTTTCCTGCAAATCAAAAGGGCCTCTATTGTTAATGTTTGAGGGAAGTAGTTATAAAAGGCAGGGAACAAGCGCTGGATTTGCTGAGAAAGCATAAAATATTACTCAAGGGTTTGAGTCTGTGTGTTTTAGGAATTCAGTAGTCTAATTACCCAGTAGAGAAGATATACTACTTTAGGGTATTTCCTGCACAGATGTTTGTGAACACACGCGCACGCACGCACGCACACACACATACACACCCACACCCACACACACTTCAAAGACACTTGTTCCAAGTAGGAGCTGATGTTTTAAATGCAATGTGTTATCCGTGCTCAGAGACACACGCAAACATAAAAAATTTAATCTGTGATCCAAGATTGCTCTGGATGGCTTCAAACGAGAAATTAAGCAGCTTTTCAAGGGGGCATCTAATCTATCCGAAGGGGGCAATACCCGCTATAACAATCTTTGTGAAAACTTTACACTCACAGAGAAACTATTAGATTACCAGTTATGAGCATCGATTTAAATAACTCAAAATTTTATGGACACGTTTTGAAAAAAATTGATTTATTATGAAACAATCTGCTTTTCTGTTCTGCTGTTCTTTATCTTTGTTTTTTCTTAAAGAAATTAAAATGTCTTATTAGTTGTGAGTGTGATAAAGTGACAAATGACAGAACTGTGTAGAACTTAGAGCTGCAGCTGAATGAACGAGTTCCTCATCTAATAAACATGAACATGAGAAACTAGCACGAATAAAGTGACAAAGTTTGAGGCAAAATCTTAATTTACCAAAATGTACTTGGTTGTATTTTATAGGATATGATTTTGTTAAGGCCACATAAATGGCCACAGCTGCTGGCCTTTGAACGTGAGCCGAGTAAAACGGCTCAACTGTCTTGAAGCAGAAGTTCCTATCAGACTGCGTTATGCTTAAATGCACATTTTGATATTTAA
The DNA here is from genome assembly GCA_911649635.1 of Poeciliopsis gracilis. Taxonomy (NCBI): domain Eukaryota; kingdom Metazoa; phylum Chordata; class Actinopteri; order Cyprinodontiformes; family Poeciliidae; genus Poeciliopsis; species Poeciliopsis gracilis. The sequence goes on along the minus strand of CAJVRI010000435.1, from coordinate 2,000,668 downwards.
AAGTTGTTAAACATTATGACATAAGGCAGATTTTCATAATATCCCCTCATATCTATGACGAGGCGTCACCACATTATGCTTTCTGGGCATACAGAGTAAAATTCACTCTGCTCTGCTTACAGAAAAGGGTAAAAATAAAGTTCAACACGATGTATTTATTAAAAATATAAATAAAAAAAAAACATTTTTTTTTTTCTAAATTTGATGCACCTTTTACATTTTGAGAGATGTTTAAAAAAAAGAGTCTAAATATTACATTTGTATGAATAATTTTAGCCGTGGCTAAAGCATCCACCACAAGATTAGATTTAGCACAGAATGTCAAATGTTTATGTCGATTGTTTTCTATTAAATCCATCTCTAATGATTCTGTCTGATGTTTGTATGCTTATGTAAGGTCATTCTGTAAGAAGGCGTTTTTGCGCATCAGAAATTTCTGGTTGAGTAAGTAAAACATGACATAAAGTCAAATAATTTAAGCTGTTTGCAGAATGTCATTTTCTACTTCCCCAGTGGATAGTAATAGATAAATAGCATAAAATCTGATGAAATGATCATATCTGTTTAATCTTAAACAATACTTGAATTTCCTCCTTTCATCCTTATTACATTTTTTAATGAAATTAAGATAGTTGGTAAAGAAACCACAAAAACCGATATGTGTATTTGCAGTGATGTTTTAGCTGTAAGAGTTCATGCGTTCTTCAAATGAGGTCAGCGAAACAACAATGCAGCCCGGCTCAAAACTCTGGGAAATACAATCTAATATTATGGGCATCCCCAATAAGTCATTAAGCACTTTATCCATCACATAATTATTGCAACGTCAGCCCTAATCACCATTTATTCACTACCAGCAAATGGAGGTCAGAAAACCATACGAGCTCAGAGCAGCTCTGCAGGCTAAAACACAGCTGCTCTCTGGGATTATCTAGCTGTCCACCAACACACGAGAACACACCTCTTTATCTCACCACACACACACACACACACACACACAGGTGACAGGTTTGACTGATCTTATCACACCACGCAGATTTTTATGCCGCAGACACACATCTGTTGGGCCTGTATAAATCATTCCCACACAGTTTCCCTGAGTCACACAGACTGAGCATCGCTCAGACAAAGATCGATAGCGCCATTACGCAAAAATATGTACAAGTTGTAGATCACATGAGCATTTGTTTTCATTCACACTATAGACAATAGATCTAAAACAGCTTAGCGATTGTTTTAGTCTAGCACAATTAAATTAAATCTATTCTAAGCCTGATTCATCCATGGCATTATTAGAGGTTAAGCTAGCTGTTGAATTGGTGCTTTTCCCAATTACAGTATAATCCTGTTACAATGACATTGCATTCAGAAATAAACTAATAAAATCCTGATATAGTTCAGACAAATAAAGTGGAAAAAAAAGCTACAGAAATGTGGCTCTATGTGAAAAAATAATTACCTGAATTTATGAGTTAAAGAGCTCATGAATTATTGATTTCATTGAGCTATACATCATGTTACAATATTATTCCCTCATCAAAAACACACCTTGACCGTTGCCTCAATTCTTATATTCATTTCTGAGAGATCCTTGGCAACCATTCAGCTGTGCAAAACATCTGGTTGGGCTTAGCTCCGCCCTCCTCGCAGGAGCAGTTTCCAAGCTTCCGCCTCACAGAGCACCACCCTACATCCCCACAGCTCCCCCTGAAGCTCCTTCAGACTAACCAGCACCAATTAGCAAACACCTGGTAGAACTGCGCATCCGCTGAACTCATCATATAAGCTACTTCTCAGTGAAGCACTGGCAAAAACGTTGTTAAAGTGATGGCTTCCTGAAGGCAGAGTTTCAGAAGGAGCAGGATTTTTTAAAGAGACAGAGGCCCAATTTCAAGGTGTACAAGCAGGAAGTAAAATTTCTTAAGTCATATTTTATATGTATAGCACTTTTATAATAACTGAGGGTTATCATTAGTTGATTGTGGCAGTTAACTGACCTCTTTTTTTTTTTTAAATGTTTAATTCAATTTCACTGGCACCGCACAGGCCTGACAATTGACGTGTAGATTCAAGAAATTACTTAAGCAGAAAGATAAAAGACCTCACAAAGCAACATATCGTTCCCCAATGTATGAAGTTTCTAAGAAGGAATATTCAGGAAGTCATAAAGGAACCGAGAATGACATTCGAAGCTTAGCAGGCCTCATGTCCCTCAGTTAAGATCACTATTAATGATTCAGTAATGAGAAAGAAAAGGGATCAAATTGCCATTGACATGAGAAGTCTGAGACCAAAAGGAACACAGACGGTCATTTCACATATCGTCACTTTGCTTCTGCCTACTGTTAATAGGAGACGCTTTAACTATCAATTTAAAGGTTTCTTAGCAAAGTTCATTTCAAATATTTCGTTTGTGATGCTTCACTTCTGGAAGACTCATTAAAGTCATTATACCCTGAAATAAGCAGGCCGTCATATCCTGGTTGATGATCATTTTGACATGTCACAAAGTTCAACACGGTCCACTGATTCCACATCAGAAGCTTCAGAGGTAGACTTTGAAAGGGGGGTCATGGGATCTGCCCCATATGGTGCAGATGAGGCACTATATACCCCATAGTCTAAACAGACCCTGTATCACCCCAATGTGATCTTTTTGATGCAACGCTGAACCCTTGATATTGGTATCACACTGGAAAAAAAAAAAAAAACATAAGGTTTTCTTTGAATACCAAAACCGATTTCATTACACAGAAAATAGAAAAGCAACCTAAAACTACCATCAACAGAAAATAATTTAAGAAGCATCAAAATGAGAACATGAAAATGAGAACATTCCTTTTCTTGTTTGCACCAGTGCATATATATAATCCAACTTAATTTTGTTTTCTAATCACAGCAAATCTCAACGTCTCAGCCCACAGTGCTACAAAAATAAATCAACGCCTTCTTCTTCTTCTTCTTCTTCAAACATTGCATCATTTTCGAGGATTTATATACAAAACTGTAAACTTTGATACCAAATGACAAGTTTTATTTTCCCTTGACAGGCAGTTTCAAATTTTTTAATTACAGCCAGGAGCCTGGAGGCAGCAAATATTCATTACTTGACAGCTAAAACTCTTATTGCCGTGATTAAAAACAGAACAGTTTTTTTGCACGTTTGGGGATATATTTTTCCAGGTTCAATAAATCATCGCACGGATGCTTGAAAATCATGCTGTTCACTCCCCTGCAGTCATGTTTGATTTGAAGGCAGTCACAAATCTAAATGGGTTGGCAACACAATGTGGATATAACAACTTCTAGAAGCTCTTTCCATGTGAATGAACTTGGCTGTTCATCATTCTGTTAGACCGCATCTGTTCCTATTGGCAGATTTGCAGAGCTGGTTTCTCAGGAGTTCATTGCCTCTTTTTATCTCTCAGCAGTCCATCAACTATTCTTTAAGGCTTACCCAGAAACATTTCCATGTGTAAAAAGGTGAGATCGTGGAATGTTAAAAACAGCGCTATGTACAAGTGTGGCTCACAAAGTGTTATCCAAATCAGAATGGGCCAATTCACCCTTTGTATCAATGTTTAAGACTCTTATTTTGAAGTAAGAAAGGAAGCAGTGATTTTGCGCGGCCCTGTTGTTCTGACAAAGGCATCAACATTACTCAAAAATAAAAGTGATAAAGCTTCAAGCACTGTCAGGAATAAAAGGAAAATGAGGACAAGCACTATGAGAGTACAGCAACTGTTCATCCATTAGCTGCTAATGACTAATGTTAGCGTCAGCTCCAGAGGCTTGTGCTGGTAAAACTTCTTATCAATATTTTTTCCTCCCCTATATTGGGATTGAACAAAGTAAAAGACAAGAAGGTGACAAAAGAAAAGAAAAAATAAAAGGTTCTTAATGAGGGTTTTGCCATCATTAGTTATGTTTCCATCCAATTGTCGATCAAATTTTGAGTGAACGAAAAAACAAAAAGCAAATTAGATTTTGGAGTCAATCAACGCAGCAGAAAATATCCACTATGCTTAGCATGGACTGACTTCAGAGGGACTTATGGAATAAGAAAGCATACAGAATAGGTTTATGGTTGAATTCAACACGTTTCTTGAATCTGTTCTAAATTTGCATCATAAGAACCAAATTTTAACTTTCACAATAAGGCATAATTTGATTACTATAAATAGTATGAAAGGTTAAAGTAAAACCATCAATGAAGAACTTATGACTGTCAAAGCTGGTTCAGTTTCACAAAGAACACTTTTGGGAGTTTCCACATCTCTGGGTGACTTACTAAGAACATGCTGGTGTATAAACACAGGTGCGTTCGGTTCTTTTCCAACAACAAAATCAGTGTACCAACTGCAGCGAAAATACCAACACTGCATAGAAGCAGGCTTGCTAACGGTCTGGGGTCTGTTTTTACCAGCAACACAGGTGCAGCTTGAATTCTGTAGCTATAACACAGGTTATACAAGCATGAAACCGATAACCTGCTTGAGTAGTCAAAACACATTCGAAAACGGTCAACTAATTGCTTGGCATAACAACCTGCGAGAGGAAATTCACTTCGGTGATGCTGCTTTTTCAGACCACCAGTACATTTAGAAAATAATGAGCAAACTGATCCTTAATAAAAATAACCAAAATTTTATGCAAAGTTAAAAAAAAAAAAAAAAAAAATCACCTAAAAAAAATTCTAACTAACCCAATAAAAAGTGTTTCTCTTGGTCAATAAATAAAGTAGTAGTAGTTTTATACACAAAGATTGTGATTCATTCATCTAATACTTACATGTTTTCTAAATAAAAAAAAAACCCACCTGCTATGTGGAATAGTACAATGTCAGCAGATTAATCCAGGGTTGGAAAAGTAAGGCAGTTTGCCACAGATGCAGTTCAATGATGAATCTAAAAATAAACTCCTCAAAACAAGGATTTCTGTTTATTATTGTGTCATTATTATAGTTCATTGCCACACATCACACAGAACATCACACTGTCTCCACCCTGTTTCTCCCCATTTCCTGTAATGAAAATTTGAGAAATGTTTGTGGTTTATTAAAGTTTCTTTACATGTTTGTATAAAAAGTAACATTTTAGGAACCACACTTGCTGTTGATCAGCTCTCCGTTTCTCCTGTGTGTTGACCTCTTTTCTATTGATAGTAATTCATCCTACAATGTGGAGACTTACATTTAAAACAAAATATATCAGTGACATCTTATACATTTGTGAAACAGAAACATTCATTAAGCCAATAACTCTGTTTCCTCCCAACATTTTTATCTATTAAGGGCGTTTCAAGATCAAGCTATCAGAGAAGCAGAATCAATAATGTGAGGTGACAGATCGACACGAGCAGCTTGATAAATTCATCTCGCAACTTTCCCCACCCTCGCACCATCCATCCCCGACCAATTTTAAAGCTCTGCTGCCCCCTTCCACCAGCACCACCCACCACAGCACCCCGCTCTCCTCCAGGCTCCCCTCGATACAAAACTTCAGACCTCATCGCCGCCGCTGCCCGCCGCGCCACGCCCCTTCGTCCCGCCCCGCCGACCTCTTTCCCGTCTCTATCTTTATTGAAAAATGTTGATCTGATTACGGCGTTTGATCTGTCCCAAACAAACAAGTGCGGCAGCAAGGCTGTACACACTTTTCTCATCAAGCAAAGTGCTATTCACGAGCAGAATGAATAACATTCGGATGCTGCCTGCTTATTGTACAGGATAAGAACCTTACCAGGAAACATAACCTCTCTAACATCTAAATTCGGGGACTTGATGATAAGTCTCTAATCCTTTGTTTAGGTATGTGGCTTCAATCAGGTCGCCGTGGTATGAGAGGTTGTGTGCGCGTGTGAGTGTGTGTGCTCGCGTCTGCTATGTGTTGCTGCCTCTGCCAGAAAAATGAGTCATGTTGCCTGAACATGGTGAATATTTACAGGAAAACACGAAGAGTCAGAAGCAGAATCGCAAACAAGTTTTACGCTCAACGGCTTCCTTTGCTTGCAAAATCTGAGTCAGGGAGGGGATGGAGGGGGGAAAATAGCAAGGGAACGGAAAAATTAAGTCCTGGACAAACAACAAACGGCCAACCAATGCTGATTCGGTTATAGTTTGGATTGGGGACAGATTAGTGGGAATATTAGGATGGGATTTACTGGCCAGGTTAAGCCTTTTGATCGTCAACTAAATATGGCTTAGTGGCCGCAGACGAGCTGATGTCACATGGAAATAATCCGGCCATGATTTCGGTATGATTTAGAAACTGTTTGGGTAATCCACTCATGATTTTAATATGCTGTCAACATAGTACAGGCTATGGAATGACTAAGTGGCTGATGTCTGAACACGTGTGATAAAAATCGCTGTTTTACAGGAATAGTTGTAAGCTGGGCCTCTTTAGGGTGGACAGACTGCTGGCCGAAGAATTTATAGTCTGTATAAACATCAGAAAGGGAATCATGTTCTATTTCAAATCCATCTTTAAGATTCAGTGCAAATGTAGTGTAAAATCAGGTTATAAATGACAATTTTGTTTATAAATTGAACATTTGTTTGAGCATGAACTTGGTTGCTTCAAAGCCATCTTTACATCTTTTCTACTACAGATCATTGGCTTATTGAATAACCCGAGTGTGCCTGAGTTTTAGGACCCAAACTGAACCAGACTGCATCAGGACTGTGTGATGACTATCGCTCTACTAACCCGCGGCTTTCGATCAATCCCAGATACGACAGCACGAACACCTTCCAAACTGCTCCACTATGAAAATCTCCCCAAAAATCTTGAGGATCAAGCCCAATAAAGCAGAGTGCGAAGTGTACTGAATACTTTTTTTTTTCCATAAAATAAGCAAAAGCAAATAACTTGTTCATTAAAAGAGAAACTTTTTAGAGAGAGCAACAATCTAACTAGTTGTAAAGAACTCCAGTTTATTTTATAGTTTCTATTGGAGGAAAAAATAAATACATTGTGTCTTTTTAAGCAGCAAAACTCCCAAGTGCTTTTTGTGATTATTACTTTTATTTTCTGGTGAGTTTTAAATGGTAACCAATACCTAATTGTAACAGCATGGAGGAGTGAGTGAAAAATAAATACTGTTTACATGGTAGTAAGTAATGACAAGGTGTGTGTAAGAGTGTAGAGGGGCACTGACAGAGGGGTAAAGCTCTGTGTGAGAAACGCTTGTGCTTTTCGCTGTACATAATTAAGTTTTGCATATGCATGGATACGGTTGGTCCATGTGCTGTTTTTGTTTTTCCACATTCACATCTGTGTCAAAATCCCCAAGCCCCCTCTTCCACTTTAAACACACACACACGTACACACGCGCATTTACTGTACGCGCAAACACAAATACCAGCTCCAAAAAAAAAAAAAAAAAATCCCCTGGAAGCTTTTGATCTGTGGAATGTGTGGAACTCCCCGAGTTCCCGCTCTTTTCTGTCTGTTAGACACGCACAGGTTCCTGCTCGCTAATTCAAATCAACACGGCTCCTTAAAGTAGAGGTTATCTGCAAGAACAGCTGAAAAGGCGAAACTTTTTTGGGGGGCCTGATTTAGGTGGACATGTGTGGCTGGGATGGAGGACACACACACACACACACACACCCACACACACACACACACACACACACCCCCACCCACACACACACACACACACACATACATGTGACAGTCTGTAGATTAGGTGCCAGAGCATGTTTGTGACAGCAGCCTCCACTAACAACGGCGTTCCCGTCTTCAAAAGGCACCCAGCGGGAAGCGGGTGCGGGAATGCCGGGAGATGATCGTTCCCCTCATGTTCCCCTGAGGGATTTATCCTGCGTCCCCCCCCTCCCTCTAACCCTTTCCACCGCCCCCAACCTCCTCCTATACATCCCACCGGCGTCACCTCGCGTGGATCCGAGCCGTGGATGCGGATGCGAGCACGTGCTACGCGCCGCGGTGGAGATGATGAAAGTAAGTGAGGGATGACCTAAAAATGTCACCACGAGGAAAAAGGAGAAGCAGCACAAAGTCGGTGGTGGCAAGAAGGAAACAAAAGAGGCTCAATATTTAGGGGGAGAGGAAGGGAAAATATTAAATTTGGTGGCAATGGATTTTTTTTTTTTATCTCACTTTTATTCGCATAGAACCTCATACATACATAACACTTTTGGCAGAGATACTTTCTTTTGCTGACTTTACATTTAAATGAGAAGAGGGGATTATCCTAATGTCTCGTGCTTTAGAGGACGAGTGGCACACACATTCTTCGCATGTGGGACAAGCGGAGGGGTGTGTGGGGGGGTTCATTTCGTTACCATGGTGACAGACGGCCAAGGCGAGCTGCAGAGGGGGTAAATCTCGAGTCAAAACATTTGCAGCATGGGTGTGCCATTAGGATGTTCATCACACACACATAAAACCCGGCCCGGCCTTATCTCCTCCTCGGCTCCCCGCCTTCGCCTTCCTCCGCTCCTCGCCGTCGTTTCTTCCCCTCTTTCCTCTCTCGGGCAGAGGGATGGAGCAGAAAGTGGCGTGTAATTACATCCTAATCTTTGGCTGCTATCTCCTCTGCTACAGGGGCCGCTGGTACAGTGAGCCGGCGGGGCGGGAAGTGGAGGGAGGGGGGTTATGCGCGAGAGCACACAGAAGCCTTCGCGCATCTCCCTCGATTTCATCCAGAAGTCGACACGTTCAGTCTGAGAGGCTCGCGCGGCTCTGCGAATTCCCCTCTTGACTGACAGAAGAAAATGTTCTGAGAGACAGATGGGTGTCTGATTTCTTTTTTTTTTCCCTTTTCCTTTTTTGCTTGAGAGCATATATGTTCCTTTGATTCCGTAATTGCGCTTTACGACATAGAGCAGCTCTGACACAAATTAGTGAAGAGAACGTTGGAGCTGATCATTCCAAACGCGGGGCTGTTGTCGGCCCGTTTTCAGCCCATTCAAGCTAATGCAGTGTTCAAGTGTCTACACCTGCCACCTCTGCACCCGTAAAATATAAAAGGAATAAATTAAACGTGTGACGTGATTCATCTATGAGCCAAAAGTAAAGGGACAACTCGCTTTGCTCTGATATCGCAACATAAAATTGCAAGCAATTGCCTTCAAAGGTAACCTAAAAAGTTTCACAAAGTCCATGTAGCGCAGCAGACAGGTCAAGAAAAAAAGTTGGGGAGAAGTTTAGAAGCAGAGTTGAGTTATAAGAGAGTATCCCGAGCTGTATCATATATAAATCATATATAAATCACTGTTGTATGGAAAGCAATTACTGAAAAAAGTCAAAATAAGTTCCCATTTAATGTTTGTCACAAGGACACAGCAAATATGTGGAGGATGAGGTCCAAACTAAACAAGGGAAAAATTAAAACTCTGCATCAGCCCAAACATCCTTCCTCCACTGTCAATGATGGTGGGCGGCCTTTTTCCTTGTACGTCTGTAAATTTGAAGCACAAGTAACATCCAGAAACAACAGCAAAGGACAACAGAGCCACCTCTCTTGGTCCACTGAGGATTCATTTGTCCTTCAAAAATCAATCTGATGGGACACGAGTCCTTATGCTATTCACCCTGTGCGAAGGGTTGAACTGACCCCACAAGGCGCTTTTACAAAGTTTTTCTTTGCGTGGTTTCATGAAAGAGCAGCACTACATCAAACACTTTAAAGCTTACTGGGTACAATAGCACTTTACACTAATCTGATGGTTGGATCGCCTAAATAACAGATTAAAAACACGTATATTTGTCGTTGAACTCATTCAATAGTTTAACAGTTAAAAAGAGATTTTTGGAGTGAAAATCCAAGCTCTGCAGTTAACTCAATTAAATAATTCGAGTCCCACCGCTAGTTTTTACATGTCCATGCATGGCTAAAGCCCCAAAGGCTTGAAGCTGCATCCGCAAGGAAAAGGGGTTTCTAAAATGTTTTACTCCACTGTGGTAAAAGAGACGCTTATCACATCTTTCAGACGTATATCCGGAAAACATTTTGAAAACCATGCATCTCATCCTTAACATTGAGTCACGGTGGATGTTCTGAGACCCTATGGAGGCCACACAGCGAGCTTCCATGCATCTTCCGCACAGATGAGCAAATGTAACCAGGCTCTTACTTCCAGCACAGACTGGCTGTGGGGCCAGGCAGCTAAAGATATCTCACCCCCTCCAAGGCTGACGATATATGGATCCGAGCAGCCCTACATCATGGAGGCAGATCTAATTTGTTGAGTGCACACACACACACACACACACGCATATACACAACAAGCCGTCAGACGCACAAAAAACAAACGCACACAAGCACACACTTGACTCCGTTTAAAGTGCACTGAGGTTGTTAAAAGTAGGCCACGGCTTGCTGGGGCCGGAGAGCGTAAACAAGTCCTGATCAGTTTGGTTCCATTCCAGTGGAAGGAGAGTAAATTAAACATAACATAGTCTGGATCTGTTTATGCAAAGGGCCCGGTGCAGACCTGAGGCTATGTTCAATCAATTTGGCTGCGGATTAAATCAAAGGATTGCTCTGCATAAGCAGCCCTGCTGGGTATATACTGGCAGGTGAATTACCATGGGGGGAATCTTATCTCCCAATACAGTGGGATGTCAACATGTGTACATTTGGAATCAGCATTCTCATGCGGTGCTGAGTTTACGGAGAACCTACAGACAGACTTGGACACGTTTATGTGGTATTTAAGTTGCAGTTACAGTGAGCTGTATGCCAACACTTCTTACGTCGATCAGTAATTTGTGCAGCTTTGAACAACGTGGTGCTTCATTAAATTCAGAACGTATAAGAGGATAATTAAGGCCAATTATAGATACAGCTTATCGTTTAATCTGGAATAATTAGGATTAAGGCCCTGTATTTGTGAAGTTCAGAGTTTGAATTCATGCTATAATAAACATTTTAAAATACTTGCATGAAAACATGCAAGTATTTCAGTCAGTAGTAAATAAAACTACAGTTAAACGGATATAATGTGTGGCGCTAGTGTCAAATTAAAAGACGTTTTTTAATTTATATCTGGACCGTTTTAGGTTGCCTGTGGTTGAAGATATACATATAAGGACTGATTCGGTGACAACTGAGATATTTCATTTTTTAAAACGCAGTTTGCAACTTTTAAATTGAGATTTGTGAAAAAAGAGGGATTCCATTTTCCTGATTATGTTGACAAAATCTGTGAACTCAAAATAAATCAGCGTTTTTGTTAAACCCTGGTATTGTACTCTACAGAACAAATACTTTATTATGATTTACTATAATTCTGAAGGCATTATGTCTTCAGAATTATACAAAAGTCCACTGCATACAATTTCTGTTAATCGGGATTTTTACAACTTTTAAAAACCCAACAGTACATAAGTGACAACCAAACTGAAGCTGTAAGAAGTAAAAGTAAATAAGGTGTCCATGCTTAAATACGTGAGGTCCACCGTTAAAGGAACAGGCCCGCCTGGAGAAGGGTGGAGAAGGACGACAAGAAGGTTGGACTGGATGCGGATGAGAGTCAGGGGTTATTTGTAACAGAAGGATAGGGCATGTGCAGAGGAGACATGGTGGCTTTGCTGAACAAAGAAAGGTGAATATGCCAGAGAGAAGATAAAGAGGATGACCGTAGATGTTGGACAGAGGGGGTGTTGTGGATGGGGGTGAGATGATCCACTCTGGCATCCCTGTGAGATCTTAACAAGGCCACAGCTGGGGTCCTGACTCTCACTGTGTAACATTTATAAATCAAGACTTTTAGAGTTCATTGCTCCGGAGTTAGCATGTTGTGTAAGTCTGAGAAAACATCAGACGATGCGAGCCTCAAAGGTGATAAAAATCGTCATTACCAGCAAGTATTTGAACACTTTCCCGACGAATATTTGTGTAGCTGTGTTAGCTTTTCAAACTTTCTTTTGAATAACAAATTTTACAATTAGATCAGTATTTGATTTAATGAAGTAACTGATATGTTGCATAGCATACAGTCTTTCTGCGCTGGTCATAGTCAGAGATTTTCTTCTATTGCATTTGGATATGGTTATTGATTACATTGTCACCACTTAACAGTGGAACATTTGGTTTTTTGATTGGAATCTTAGAGACTGAAAGTGTAAATCTTTTTCAAAAATAAGGGGAAAGTGTGTAGGAGGGGCGATTATATTGAGAGATATTTCACTCTAGTATGTGATATAAATATTCATTGGAGGTTTCCTGGATAACATTTGACACCTAACCTCCTAAAAAAAAATACCAACTGCCTGTAGGAATGCCCCAAGTTGCCATGTGGCTTTTGGACAACTTCATCTGAAAGTAAGTTAGCTTGACTAAGTTTCAAGCATCTGGCATCCTGAGTGGAGTGAATCTTTATCAACACAGATGTAGTTTTTGCAGTGAGATTAAGCTGGTGTAAGGTCAACATTTCCATATTTCAGTAGCAGTACTGGAAATGATGCAGGAGTAGTACAAGTGTAGGGCTGTTGTAAACGAATATTTAGTAATCGAGTAATCTATTAATTATTTCTACGATTAATGGGTAATCGGATAAAAAAAAGATAAAACATAGGTAAATCTAACATAACAGCAGTATTACTATTGTATATCAACATCAGTCCAATTTTTCATATTTGATCTTCCTTAATAACTTTTCTGTTGTTTAGAAAATTAACCTGTAACAATAATAGCTCACTTTCTAAGTTAACCAGAATAAAAGCTGTAAAAAAAAAATCTGAAATCATATTCCATTTAATAATAAAGAGGCAGGCTCACAAATGTGCTTATAAAAATTTCTATACTCCAGCTTTTTATATTCACTTCCAGTCGATTTAATAGATGAACTCTCACCTTGCCCAGACATTTATAGCTCTTGTGTTTATGTTAGCGACAGGATTTGACACCTTTGTTTGTCACACAGAGAAACATCTACCAGCTACGTGCCGCCACGATGCGCTCTGACACACATTTGTTGCAACCGGGATGATGTGAAATAAATTTTCTGGTTCGTCTGTAAAGCTACAGTTACGTTAATCATCTAACGCACAGCCGCCCGCAGTGTTCAGTCGGTCCGCTCACCTGTATAAATACACCTTCAGTGTATTTGGAGTGGCAGCTCCTGGAGGAGAAAGGCTGCTGTACTCCAGGCATTGCGCCAGTCATTTTAAGGATGCTTATTGGTTCCTCGAAAAACGACAAAGGCCCAGACATGATCACCAATGAATAAAATCCTCCCAGGCCGAACTTGAAAACTGGACGTTATGCTGCTAACAACTAGCTTCCATCAACAACTCAAGTAAAAGTGAGAGCGCTGCGCAGTGCAAGTAATAACCTGGCCCTCAACACGGTGCGCTAAATGATAAAACATAAATTAATGAAGCTTCGAGGCAGGTACATTTTCCTCGAGGAATTTTAATAATCGAGGCACTCGAATCACTCGAGGAATCGTTTCAGGCCTGCACAATTGTGAAGTGTATTTGATCTGTGACTGTGTGTGTTCATGCAGGATAATTTTTCAAAAATAATTCTGTCTCAGCTGCTAGGGAAAGAAAGAAAAAAATATATATTTGTTCCCTTTGTTCTGGCAAACAGACAGTTTTCTTTTACCTGACCTTAAAACAGAATAAATTCAGGTTATAGTTGTTACTTAGTATCTAAATATGTGTATAAAACTACACCTGGTTATGGTGAGGGTAAATAAAAATGTCTGAAAGAAATCGAGCCCTTTACTTATGTTTTGCACTTTTGCATAATAGTGTGTAACAAAAAAGAAAAGTTGGCTTTTAGTGAATTTCTTTGTGTAAGTCATCAAGGGAACATGTGTTTGTCCTTGTTCCTTCACCCATTCAGACACGGCTCACATGTCAACACAGTAATCACAGAAATAGCTTCACCGGAAATTATTAAAATTAGTTGAACAATCACTTGTTGGACTTCATTTCAATGTCAAAATGTCATAGTGTTGAGGCACTTACTTAAAATCTGTTTTTTTTTACCATGACAACAGCAGTGGATACCTTCCAGTAAGCAGTGGCTCCCTTTTGGTTTGATTTATTTTTCTGAGGTTTTTCTTCTTTTTTTCATGAACCATGCAAAAAGAGAAACAGGAGACTAGGGATAAGTTAAACCAGTTTTGACCCCAAGCTATTCCTTTATTTATAGGGGAAAAACAGAGAGCTGGATGAGGGGAGGGGAGAGGGAGACACAGATTTACATGCGATCAACCCAAGAAGGTACTTCTGCTTAGAGACAGATGTTAAGAACTCAAAAAATAGATTGCAATTTTATATTATTTATTGTATTTGAAAGAAATAAACTGTACGTAAGGAAGTAGTTCTCACATGTGGTAGAGGTATTACCTTATTTATAGAAAACGTTATTCTTCCCCTCACACAAAGCAGCCTTTGATGAAATTGTGTTCAGTCAGTATTTGCCAAACCAAAATCTGAAAAAGTCCTTCTTCAAAAAGCCATCGCAGTCCGTCATCAGATCGTACGCTTGTTCTGTCGGCCATCACCTGATCTTTGGTTAAAAACATAAGATCATCAATGGAAATATCAAGTCAAATCAGTTTGCCTCTAGTTCTCACAATGTTGAGATGATCAAGCAAAAATGATAATTTGTCCTATTGAGATGATGAGATTATAGGCAGACATAGAGATGTGCAAATAAGATTGTTACTGAAACCTGAAAAACGTCCAGTTTTTATGAATTTAGTTTTATAACAACATGAGCAAAAACATTGAAAATGTGTGTTAGATTGATTTAGCGCTTGTTTGTATAATTAAAAGTTGGTTAATCTCAGTTGTTTTGTTGATTTTAGTATACGGTAGTCCAATTTAAAGCCGGTTATCTCCAGCTGCGCCTTCAGCTGTTCATGCCAGCAGAGCATGAACTATCAAAGTTGTTTCATTTATTTTGCATACAGCTTAATACAGTCAATTATGTTTACAGTAAGAATTAAATTCAGGCAAATTTTTTAATAAGTTTAAACCTTTAGTTCTTTAAACTGTGCTATCAAAACAGGTAGGAAAAGACAGGAGTGTGTAATGGGACAGAAATGATGAAATAGTTTTACATTGAATGAAAACAGAAATGTAGAAAAACAGACGTTCTAGGTGACAGACTATATCCAATTGATTGAATTTTACAGAAAAGTCTGGTTAACTGCAATAATGTATGAAAAATTAATGCAACTAAATGGTTGTTGTGAAAATCAAACTGGATCAACCCAGAGTTTAGCTAGAAACGCTAAAGTCAGAGAGAACTCCATCTAGTCAATAGCTCAAACTTTATCCAGGATAGTGAACATCTGCTGCAGACAGATGGACAAATATGCTTCAGGAGTCAGGATGCAAACTTTATGTACTTTACCGTTTTTTTTCTCTAGCATGACAGATTAAAGAAATATCATCCCCCAGTGGTGTTAGCCCTATTGCTTTACCGTTTTTGCAGTGAAATATATAACTTTGACCCGAAAAAGACGCATTAAAACTCACAAGAGCACATTATTTTACATCCAACTGTGTCTGAAGCCAAGTTTTTTTCTTTTTTTTTTCTTCTTTTATACAGAAGAAAAACCTCCCAGTCATAGATAAACATGACCACTCAGAGCAAGTACAGTTTGTACTGTACAACACACATTTTCCCCCCCTTCAGGCGATGAAACTCAAGGGGGTCAGTGTAAGGTCACCCTGGCTGGGTCACGGACCTCTTGAGCGTGTATCCTGAGCGGACCTTGGCTTGGCCCCGCGTGCTTCTGCCCAGGGCCTTCGGCCGCCCTGCGCAGAATGGCAATGAGCCCAGCTCTTTCTGAGCTTTGTTCTGCGTTTGCAGGCAGACCTGAAGACCCCTGCTCTTTTCACACAGGCCCGGACATTGTTCTTCACTAAAAAGAGATTCTGACAATTATGAGCGTGTCGTTATCAAGTTAAAAAAAAAAAGAAAGAAAAGCAGAGGGGAGGAAGTCGGAGCTTTAAGAGGAGTGAGAGGGAATTGGCAGAGTTCGTTTATGCAGCTCTAACTGTTGTTCAGGCAAGGCCAAGCGTTGATTTAAAAACACAGCGGAAAATAAAGTGGGAATAAAAGACAAAGCAGATAAGAACCCTCCAAATGCAACAACATAGAGCCAGTTCCATGTGTTTCACAAGGACAGGAGGAGATCAGACAATGCGTAGCGGCACCAAGGATTCCATACCAAGAAAAAACAAATTGCACCTATTTAACTCTCAGGGTCAGCCAGAGTCCTGGTTGAGCTGACGAAGGTGATCCAGAAAGCGGAAAGGCTAAGTCTTTACCTTGAGCTTCATCGCTTCTTTGTATTATCTTTTAAACAAGAGAGCACTCATTGAAAAACATTATTTTAAAGACATGGTTAAAGTAGGAGAGAGAGTTCACATCTTTCTTTGTTAGGTTGAAACCATAAACTTCAATGTTTTGTAGCATTATTAGACCACGGAAACATGACTTTTGAGTTTACCGTGACGTTACTTTGAGCTAAAATACATTTTTTATCCCAGAATCATTCGGCTCGGACTTATGTATCGGCTGGAATACAGCACAGGAGAAAACCAAATGAGAACGATATGAAGTTGTACTAATCTACTGATTGTAGTCTAAACAGAGGAGTAGATAGATTCCCCTGTTCAGAAAATGAAGAAAGACATTAAGGTGTAGAAGTTAAGACTGTAACAAGCGTACTGTATGTGTGGCTCTGCCCTGTTCCGCTCCTGTCAATCACAACACAGATGATTTGCACTTCACTCACCCTGTGGTTACATCAAGTGACAAGACGAAGCTGAACTTTGTCAAACAAAAGCTAAAAACAGGAGAAGTTACATTACCTACTTAAATTGTAGTCCAAGGACAACACCAGTGAAATCTTAAGCAAAATATATCAGTTTACTTCGGGGTCAGCCCTATAATTAAACTTAATTAGTCGGGTCTGGCTCAGACACGGTGAATATGGGCTTGGACCGGGTCAGATTGATCTAAACACTGGTACGGCATGCGTTTCTATTGAAATGCATTTAGACCCATACCTCTAAACCCTGTACACCCAAAAGGCTTCAGATGTTATTTAAAAACGCAACAGTGTCCTTCCACAAAAGAACACTGTTGCGTTTGGTGGCGCACATAAAATCCCAGTAAAACACATCTGCGTTTGTGGCTGTGGCAGAATGGAGACAAGTTCACAGGTTGGGAAAACTTTGGCCAGAAACTAGATCTCTCTGCAGACAATTCTCTCGTATTGCTACACTTTTTCTAGGAATCCTTGAACAGAACTTATGACCGCTGGGCCTGTTTGTCCATGAACCGCAAGAGCGGCTCCCACAATGCTTGCCTGTGTTGCGTTGACAAATGCTCTATGCTTCTCTTAAAATATGGCATGCGAGAGCGTCAGCGCTGACGCCCGGAGCAGCGTTCCTAGAAACTGCGGAGCATTCCAAAGGAGCCGCCCGGGGTCAGCGTGCGCTCGGTGCTGCTCTGCGCTGCTCTGCGCGCCGTCCTCCCCCCTCGAGGGCGGCGGGAGCTGCGGCTCGTATATTTACTGTTTAAGACAGTTTAAGCTTCTGCTCGTAAATTTGAGCGGCAGGAAAAGCTGCGAAGTAACTAATCAAGGTGACACTGGTTAAATCACTGGAAAAGGCCGAAGTCATCAAACCCTCTCATGTAGAAGCTAATGCGATTGGACAATCGTACAAGCACAATGGCTCTACCGAGACGTTTTTGGCGCATAGAGCGTTCAGGCAGAGTACTGGCTTTTAGGTTACCTGCAGTTGGAGTGGAAAACAAAGCGGGAGATGGGAGTAAAAATACACTCTGAGGGTCATGTCTGTGGGTGTATAGTGGCAGTAAAGTGCAAGCTGCAGTGTGGCCTCTGCAGACAGATGGATTGATTGGACCAGTTTGGACCCAGCTTTAGAGAGGTTAGAAAGGGCATTTTTGACTTGGAAGTTGCTGGTTTCAGGATTCAGACTCTGGCAGAAAGGAAGGAAATCGATAAATACAGCTGAGCAGTTCCGAGGCAAAGCAGTGGAGGAAATTATAAAACGCCCTCCGTTTCGACACTGAGCACTGCATATCGAGTCAGAAAGTTCATTTCTCTTTGTCGAGATTTATTTTATTAAGGATGAAATACTATTCGTCCTACGGTACATCATGTACTGCTTTTATTAGCTTATTATCCTAAAATAAATAACCTTTTATCGGTGACCATGACATAAATAACTAAAATGAACTGCTTGGTTTTTGTGGCGGCTCCTCCATCTTTTCCCCAGTGTTAGTATTTATTGAAATGTTTTCACATAATATATTTAGAATTTTTCACACGATATATTTATAATTGGTGGTTATTGCATTGGGTTCTTTACTGTTATGGCCGCACACATTTAATAAACACCTTCTGTTTATTTCAAACATGAACTATTTTTGTTTTGCTGAGTTTGAAGGACTGGCTGGGCGAGAGGACTGGTTGAAAACCAGGAAGTGGAACAAACCATCAGGCGGCTGGAAGCAGAGGACTTGATGTTGAAGAATCTGCCTCTCTGTTTTAACAATAACATAATAGTTAAAACATTTTTTGTGCTGGTTTGTTTTGTTTTTTACAGTTGTGTTGTAGTCAAATGTGTTGGTATGAATCAGTTGTTTATGTTTGTCTTTGTCTTCTCTCCTACCCCTCTTTGCCTTTGTGAATAAATCCTCTATGTGTTCATTGTGTGAGTTCAGTTTTGGTTTGTTATCTTGAGTTAGGTATGCCTTACCTTAGTTGATTTCTTGTGGACCCATTTTGCTATATTTTTGGAAAAATAAATAGAAAATATTTGTTTACATATGCCTTTGTCCTTGTGCCTTACTGGTTGGACTGTAACAGTATTACATTGGGATTAAAAAGTTTTCACTGCCTTACAAACTTCTTATGATTTTGCTCTTTTGTTTTAAGTGACTGGAAGATGACTGATCTTGTTTCTCGAAGACATTTTGCCTCATCCAAAAAAGCTTCTTCATTCTGAACAACACTCTTATGAGACACACTACTAGGACCAATAAAGTCTCTAATGGGGTAATTAGGACAAGGCAGTCATTGATCCTACACTCTATCTAGCTCAATATTTGGGTTGTTGCTTGACAAATCCAAAGTAAAAAAAACATCTGGTCAAACAAACCACAGCTGCAGGATAGGTGTTAGAAAGATGAAATAACTGAGACCATTTTGTCTGTTTTAGTGTTGTGTTTTTTTTTGTGTTTAACACAAACCTTCCCTGTAAAACAATGTCCACATTGCTATCCTCATACAAGGGTGCCATTTTTTTTCTATTTTTCTGGAATTCAATGGTAGGAATTGTCAATAGTTGTAATAACAGGGTTGTGTAAATCTAAAAGAAACAGCAATATCATTCAGATGCATAAAATGTATTAAACTGGGGTCTGTAGCCAAGAAGATTTATTTATTCTGCAAGTTAAAAAAAAAGTTCTGAGGGCTTTAAGTCTTATTATCATCATCAATAAATGCAGATTATTCTGTTAAATATCAATATTGTAATAAGTGATTAATGGTAAATCTGCAGGTGAAGCTCCAAGAACCATCCCACTTAGACTGTACTGTCATTGAAAAGGTAAAAAGAAAAAGGTGAGGCTAAATGTTAGGTACACTGAAATTTGTTATTGTAAAGTGACAAAATGGGGGAGAAGTTACTGAGATGGAACGCTTAGGGAACTACTGTGATGTATAAGCATTATCAAAATCACATCATATGTTCAGATTCAGCAGTAATGTGTAGATTTTTAAATTAGGGCCAGTGAGAAATTTGACTTTTAAATTAAGACTGGAACTTCTTGACTTGTCCTTACAGAGACACGCCACCCGGAGGGGTGGAGACCTGCCGTCTGTAAGATCAACTCAAGCTATTGAGTCTCAAGGCAGGCAGCATTTTCCTTGACCAACAATATTGAACTAAGGCCTAATCCTGATAATGCTGCTATTTAAACGGGCTGAATGGCACACATGTGGCCTTGGAAGAGTTAATTAACTGCTAGCGTCTGCAGCGGCCAACACGCTCGGTGTTGAGGAAACAGCTGCTGCCTGAGCAGTTACACAGGGCGACTCGGAGGTGTTGATGAAAGTGCGGGTGCCACATTGATACGATTACGGGAGATGAGTGAAGTGTGTGGCGTTTTTATTATTCCTCCCAAGATTACGATAGCATAAGATTTGACAGGACAATGAAAAGAGAAACTGAATCTGGTGATGGTACGTCCACAAAAAAAAGATTAAAAAACATGTTTTTTCTTGTTATAACTCCAAAACAATCAGTTGGCATGTGAATTTAATTTTCCATGAGTTTAAAGATTACGCTTTAAGTTATGATTCTCTTGGTAACACGCAATTGTCAGGTTTGTTATTGACTACAGACGTACTGTAGAGATAGTGGATCAAATATTTGTCTGGTAACTATCTACAATGAATGAAGTATTCTTTTTGTTCTGTACATTAGTAGCTGAATAGGACACACAAGAATGGGCTACATGGAGCCAGGAGAAACTTGGACTAAAAACCAAAGTAACCTTTTTGGTTGTAGTCAGTCATGAATCAACAAATCAATGTTCAGGATGCAGAAACTTTCGAGACGAAAAAAATGTAACCAATTCTGCAGAAAGTGGTTAACATAGCCACATATGACAAAAAGCATAGTAAAGCAAAACAAAGACGAATTCCCACTCCAGACTGACTATTAGGAGCGCAAATATCAGGCAGAAGTCATCAAATATCCAGATAAAATCATCATCAGCCATTGTAAGCAATGGAAAAGCAGATGTTTTGGCAGTTCTCTGATCTGAAGCCTTCAGCTGTGTTGATACAACGCCAAGCAGGAAGTAATTCATGACCATCGAGGGAAGAACAGATGAACTGAATCCTTCTGGCTCCGAAGAAAGTTACCACTGTTAATTAATGATATGGCACAAGCATGTGCGTCTATACTCATAATGTTTTCCAGACAGATCTCCATTGTACAGAAGCATAAAGCTGTCCTTTTTCAAAATAAGGAACATTCTGGATCTGCAGAGCCATACCACTGATCTTAACCACTGCTGGTTTCCACTTTCCTTCCAAAAGACAAACCAAAGGCAGAACTATCTCCCAAAAATAATAAAATGCAGCCATTAACAGCCTTGCAGTTCTTGGTTCATGGCCATATTCCATATGCTTTGTGCATGTCGGCTTCAGTTCTCGGTGGTTAGCACTGTTGCCTCACAACTGCAGGGCTTGCCAATTCAAATCTTGGCTGAAGCTTTTCTGTGCAAACATTGCATGTCCTATCCATTCCCTCCACGTCCTCGGTTTTCCCTCCCACAGTCCGAAAAAACCTTCACGTACCAGAACTCGGTCCTCATCATGAACCGAGTTCTAAAAATTTCACCTGATTGTTTCAGCAGTGACAAAGCAGAGACTCTTCTACATGGAACAGGACTGACTTACATCTGCCTCACCAGATGAAGTCACATCCTGAAGCCGCAGAGAAGAACTCTGCAGAACAAACCTAATTTTGACAAAAATTTATACATTAGTATTTCACAAACTCATTCCAACTCTCTTCATTACCCAAAGAAAAGTCCTCTTGTGTGTTTACACATGCTTTCTTTGGATAGTCCATGGTTTCCCATCTGGACTCTAGTCTGCGTAATAATAACATGGGTCTTGGGTCATCTGCCAGTCAACTCTAATGTGGTTTGCTTACATTGGGAAAACAAACAGACTTCTAACCGTACCAAAGAAACCATATTTTGTCTGTACTACTGTATTCCCATCATATATGGAGACCAATACATTAATAGCTCACTGACTCGCTTATGGCAAGGCATTTTAGCATTTAACAGCCGACCAAAACGTTTAAACCAAGAAGGCATTCTACTCGACAAAAAAATGTTTTAGCTATCGGAAACGTCCTCCTTTTAGTGGCTTCACATTTACGTCACACCTATCCACAAATACATTCGTTTTACTCAGAACGCCGTGGCTATAAGGAGAAACATTCATTTCACATGCAATTCAAATGAAAAGTTACATAAAGTGTCTATAAACAAGTTCACCGTCTTGGATATTTTACCCTTTTATTGCTTTCACAAATCAATTGTGACTGATATAGTTCAGCTTTTCTGACAATAAAATAAAAACCGATGTCTACAGCTTAGAGATTTTTTTTGTATCCATACTTTGACTTCTACTTTTCAGCAGCCTTTTCTCTGATTTGTTTGTCTTCATGCTGGAATACTGATGAAACAGTGACTGGACCTTCAGACACAGGTGTCTTTATATGTCAGTCACTTCAGACAGTTACTGCACCCATTCCACTTATTCCAAGACTGAAGACAACAATTGGCTGAACCACTGTTGAAGTAGGTTAGTCACTTTAAAGGAGATGAAAATTTATGCACTTATGTGCTAAATATTTCTATTTCATTGTCATTATTTTGTAAAACTTTGTTTACACTTTGACATTGAATGGGTTTTTTTTTCTGGTTTTTGTTAAAAATAGGACTTTCTTTCAGTCACTGTATAGGTTTGTTTTCCTTATTCGTTAAAAATGAAAACAGGTTGCCCTACACACGTTACTTATACTGGACAGTTATTTATGATGGCGCCCCAAAATGACTGCCGACGTAACAACCCGACTGAGTCCACTTTCAAGGAGCAGTGGCAAAGTGAATCAAGCTGGTGTGACAGAAACCATAGACAAGCCCTCTATAGGATGGACATTGCTGTTCTGAATAAACACAAATGCTACTGAAAAAAAGGTAAGTAAATATTTCTATATCGCTTTTTGTTAGGCACCGACATTTCATTTTTTTTGTAGACTTGGACTCGGGATGTATTTGTACGACTGACGACTTCACAGAGTCTGGCAGATTACAAGCCGTCTAAATGAGAGCGTAAACCAGAGACTGTTTCTTAATCCCAGCAACACATTGAGATGGAAAACAGTGATAACAGAAGCAGACAAATAAAAGATTAATCTAATAAGTCTGGGCCACCACACACAGCAGAGCGCGAACAGGCTGAGGTAATCGTTTGTGCGCGTGTGTGCGTGCGTGTCACGGCCTGACAGGCAGAGAGAGAGAAGCCGTGCAGCACCAAAGCTGCCCTCACCATCTGGCCTTGGCAAAATGAACACAGAGTCTCTCCACGGTCTCTCTCTCTCTCCCTCTGTCTGTCTGTCTGCCTCTACCTCAGCCATGCGACTGGGGATTTGATACCAATCCACCCAGGGAGATTAAGTGTTTCCATATTCTGGTCATATTCCCCCCACGTTGTTTTGCTTTCGAAAAACACTACTTGTATGCCAACATGTTTACTGGGTGGGTGGGTACTTGATTGAGTGGCCAAGCAGAGGGAGATTAAACAGGAAATGGAAAGAAAAACACTTTGAAGCCGGGTGAAGAGCCAAAACCAGAACCGCATGATGAAGGTGAAAACAGAGCTCCACTGCATGTCACGTTGGCAGAAAAAGCAATTGGGAGGAGGCGGGGGGCATAAATATAGAAAATGTATGCAAAGTCAGTTCCATACCATCCATATGGACCCCAAATTAAACAAAGACTTATTTATTACAGAGGTCAAGTTTGAAGTTATGGCTAGCATTGCTAACTGTAGCCTGCATTTTACCTATGGTCCCCCAATCAGTCGTTAGCAAACATTTTGGAATAAGTACGACCTCACAAAATACTAAGGTTCCCACCTCACTGTGAAAATCTTCAAAAAAAAAAAAAAGAAAAGAAAAGAAAAAGAATCCAATAGAACAAGTATGGCTATCTCATGTTTTTTGTTCTGTTTTGCAAAGAATAATCACAAAAAATGTATTCTTATCCTTGTTTGGAATAAAATTAGTTCCAAGTTGGAAAAAATAACCTGATATCAGAATTCCAAAAGAGAATAATAACTTCAACTTCATAATCCAATATGGCTGCCGTATGTTTTAGAATCCAGTGACCACCATTCTGCTGTTATTTAGTACTTTAATCTGTTTTGCAAACGTTATCCTTTGGTGTTTGAATTCTGAAAATGCTGAAAAATATAAATAACCATAAACTTGACTGCTGAAAGAAATGAGCAAGATTATTGAATACAGCTGCCTATTCACAGCTCAGTATTTATGAATGTCTCACCTGAACTTTACCTCCTACTACAATTTGTTTGAAGCAAAAACCACTGTGCTTGAACTTCTTAACAGCTAATTTGTTTATCTTGTAAATTGTTGAATGATACTCATCTCAGTTTGAGATGCATGACACATCTGAATGTAGACCCTTAGCTCAACTCTTACACTTCCAAAAGACTCCCAAATACATAACAGACACTTTAAACCTGAAAGGATACAGTAGTGTATTCCTGTTATCAGCTAAAATCTTCAGTCCTTCCAGACATGTTGTTTTTTTTAAATAGCTTCTTAGATCTCTGTGATTCTTCAAATCTTTTTAACACCTCATTATTTTGAATACCTCACCATACATTTGACTAAGTAACACTATCCAGATTGAAGAGTGTTGCTGTCAGCCCAATGTGATCAGGAAAAAAAAATTGGATTTTTGAGCTTGACTGACTGTGCACGGGTCTGGGCGGATCAAGTTGAAAACCACCCAAACAATTTCTAAGTGCTTCTCTCGTAGTAATGTTTCTTCATGTCAAAGTTCAAGGTTACAGTCCACAACATCAGCAATTTGAATGAATATGAAAGCTGATACATTTTTTTTTTTAATCTAAAATATGCACTAAACCAAATCTGTAATGCTAAATCAGATTTCCAACCCATAAAAAGATGTATGTATATATATTTCCACATTAGGGGATTTTTTTCATCTCTGCATTCTTGTGAGGTCATCTCAAAGTGAATAAAGCACACACACTCTAAATCACTTGACAAGAGTGTAAATCCACAGAGCTCTAAGAGGCTTTACTAGGAAAGATCACCTCTGCCCCCACCCGACGGTATCCGCTTTCTCCCCCTGTCCTCTTTGCTTGTTTGTTGTTCTGTCATATTCAGAGAAATTGGAAACGGCGTCGGGCAGTGTGAAGCGATTGTCGGCCCGTCTCATGGAAGTCAGTCCTGGGCCATGTGCTTTTGGTAAACGGTGACACATAAAGACACCACAGCTGCACCATCTGTACCTCTCCTCGGTATGAAAACACGTACACACTTACGCCAACAGGAGGCTGCGCCCCACTAACTGGGCTTAGCATTCACTCACATGCTCTCCAGTGTGCTAAATAATACAGCTGACATATCTAGTTTTAACCTCTTGCTCACCTTCGTCCCTTAAAAATACACAAGTTTGTATTTTTGCCTATATTGAGACATTTTATTGACTTCTATTCAATTTGGTAACTCCATTTACACATAACCCACATATTTTCCCGAACCCTTAGTAGTCTATTCCTAACACTAATCTTAATGCTACAGTACGTAACTTTTTTTTTTACATATTTGTTAAAACTCTCACTTTGTAATGACTTTATGAGGTGGGTGTGAAATCGAGCTCCTCAGAGCCAGGAAGAAGGTCTTACCGCTGTCAATCATTCTTGTGTATGGGCAGTTCCCCCTTTCTCTTGGCTACTCTGCTACTAGTTCAGCAGGACATAGTCTATCATGAACGCTCAGGTTTGTTAGCATGGCCAATGATGATGGCGGATAAATAATTTTATGTCACGGTAACTTGTTTCTCTGAGTATGCGCTGCTCATTAGTACATTAAGCAGCGCATAACGATTGACAGCTCTGAGACTCTCTTCCTGGCTTTGGTTGGTTGTTTTACACCAATTTTGCATCGTTGCATGATAGGTGTGTGCGTATACGAATGATCCGGGACCACTTGACCACACGTCGACCGTCCGGTTTCGGATGAAGTATGTGGGAGACTAACTCTAAAAAAATAAAATACCAGAAGAGGTCACATTAACAAGTCCAAGCACTTCTCAATCCAACCTCTTCAGCAAAAGGATGAAGATTTAATCTGGATAGGAGATTTAACACTGTTTAACAAATATGTTAAATCTTCTATGGAATATGGTAACTTATTCAGAAAATGAAAAATGAAACAGTACGCAATACACAATACGTGTATTTTCAAACACGTATTGTTTTGTCTTTTTGTACAGATGTGAAAGCAAATAATATTGTAGGTGAAACTGCTCCCCGCCCCTCTTTGATACAAATTTTCTTTTTTAGTACAATGAGTAAAAAAGCAGATTGGGAGGCATAAGGGAAAAGACATATTTACATCAAAGAGCTCCCAAACAGAAATTCATAAAATAAATAAATAAATAAAAAGTAACACACACACCCCCCCCCCCACACACACACACACACACACACACACACACTATTAACAGTTGAAATGTGTGTGTTTGTTTCCAACACCCTTTCAAGCTCCATATTTAATAAGAATCCTCATCAACAAATTGTATATTTAGACACAGAGTCATTTTCAGTGTTTCTACACGTCAAAACATCTTATATTTAATTGCCTCCAGTCGGTAACTGCAAACAGAATGAACTTGGAAATTGCCTTGGTACTGAAATTGGACTACTTCAGCTAGACCAAATTGGAAATTTTATTTAAAAATTCAAAATTTTTCCAATCAATAGATCCATCATACTTTTGGGGGTGTGATGCTTGCTTGGGCAACTTGGACTAATAAGTTGTAGTCGTTTTGATTATTATGGCACATAAAACGACCTATTGTGTAGGCGCTGAGCAGAGAAATTCATATGCTACTGTATCTCTATGTTTTGATGGACTTCATTTTAAATTTAATGCATCATTTACATTTATCAACGCGTGTTTATGTAAACGCACTGCATAGGGTGGGCGGAGAAAGTGTCACACTGCCGGCGTAAATCTGTAGGCTGCTGAACATTTATTGCTACAATCCTAATAAGGCTGGGCTGAGAATGATCATGGATCTATGTAGTTTACAAGCTGGATAAGAGTGAATGCAGTGACTGTAAACACATTTACTGGATAACATAGCCATTAGTCTGGTGCAGATCAACAATGGTGCAGCTTTTTCCTGTTAATGTTGCTACAGGTTAGCTTGCCACTTCATTTCTTCCCATATAAATGTTCAGCAAGCATGCTTGGAACACATGCAGTCAAGTCCAAATTAAATCATACGCTTGGTGGATTTAAGCTTACAATAATCTTACATTTTTTTCACATATTTCTTTTGACTGATATTATCAAACAGTTGCTAGTTATTAGCTGTAATATCAAGGAGTATGGTTTAATGCAAAACGACCTGCACACATATGGATGATGCAAACTCGACAGAAAAACGACGCAAAAAAAAAAGGCGCAATCATGGAAAACAGAAGCAAAGAACTCCAATCAGGAAAACTAATTCAATCCAAAAGTGCCACAACCACAGACAAAATGCTGCAATCACAGATAATACAAGCAAAAGAGAACAACTCCAAATATGAAAAGCTGCGCACAAAACGGAAGTACTCCTGATTTCCCCCAACACTTTTCTTAAACCTTCCAATGCAGAGGTTAACCAAATAAATGTTGCAGTTTTTTTAGGTAACATTGACTGCATGAATCACATCTGGATTAAATCTTAAAATATTTCACCTGATCAAACTTGAACTGTAAAGAAACTGATTTACAAAACTTTCATTCCATTGGCGAAAACACAAAAAATTCAATTTTGCATTAGGACCACTTTAGATTAAAAGTATGGAGAAAACTGCAATATCTGGATGGCTTAAACCTGGTATGGAGCATTTTAAATGATATATTTCTTAAACTAAGTTTATGATTAGATTCTTTCTGGTCAAAATGTCACTTGGTCTCAGTTGTGCATCATCTAATCTTAAGAGATCAATGTGGAGATATACCTTTGAACACAGCCTAGACCTCACAGTCAGGGTCAATGACTGTGCTGAAGATCAGTAGAAAGATCTCAATTTCCAAAGAGAAACTTTGGAGAAAGAGAAACTATAAAATGCCTTTAGCTGCTTTGTCGAGGCAAAAGGGAGACAGAGAGAAAATAGCAATTGATGAAAGAAATTCGGGCTACACTGAGGCAATTATCAGCAGGGAAGCCTAACAGACCAAGAGAAGCAAACTATACGGTCAGGTGCTCCAGGGTCCTGTAAAGTCCCTTCATCGACCCTGGAAAGGGATCAATAACTTGCAGTGCACACAGGTAGCTAGTCCAAGTAATCTCACTTGTAGCTCTCCACGTCAGGCTTGCAGAAGAAAAAAAAAAAAACAGTTTTACACACGGGCTGCAATCGCTCAGCCCACACCAGACGACCAACTGTTTAACGGCCGCTTGCTGGCCAGTCTCTGGTTCAGAGATCACAGTACGGCCTGCAGATACTGAAGTGACTCACCATGTATTGCGTCCTCACGTGTGTGCAAACAGAAGATGATTCAAGCAAGTACTTCGTCTGGCTGGACAGGAGAGGATAAGATGAGACAAGAATCTGGACAGATGGGGGTGGGGGGGAAGCGTATACACACACACACACACGCACGCACGCACGCACCACGCACGCACGCGCGCGCGCACACACACACACACACACACACACACACACACACACACACACACACACACACACCACAAAAAGAAATGAAAGCAGTAAATGCTTTAAAGCGGTGTTTCTGTGTTCCTGAGTTTGGGTTCTATGGTTTCTCAGATGTTTTATTATATTTTTGTATTTTTTTGTACGTGGACGTTAACAGACTCAGGTTTGTTTCCAGCCGACAATTTTTGCTCATTATTTGAAATTTCCCTTAATTACTTCTAAGTATGTTCTCATGTTTTTAAAACAAAATGAAAACATGTTCTTCTAAAAAGGAAAATATTCTGCATTAATCATAACAAAATCCAACACAAACAGACAAAAAAATGTATTTAATATACCTCTAGTTTCTTTTTTCAATTACAGATTAAGCTGCTCCCCCTTTCGGAGTTCTGTCGGTCTGAGTGGGTTGGATTTTTTTCAGAATTGCTCAGGGGTAATGCTCAAAGGCACAGTGTTATGTATTTTCTCCAACCACATAATGTAATTTTACAGCACATTCAAGTAACTGTGTTACCTTGAGTTACTATAAAAACATTAAAATAAGACTGCAATTTTTACTTCCTGAGTTAACGCCTTGAAACTGGGCCTATGTCTCTTTAAGACACTCCTCCTCTGACACTCCACTTTCAGGAAATCAACATAACTCCTCTATTGACACAGCTAAATGGATGCTGTCTTATATTTGAGAAATTAAAAGATTTCTCAAATATGCATGAAAGAAATAAGGCAACACTCCAGGTATTGTTTCTGATGAGGGAATAACATTACAATATGATGTAATAATAATTTTCCTTTAAAATAAACAACTGGAAAGTGAACTTGATATCAATCTCAATGTAAACATTTACTTATATTGGACATGATTAAACTACTAGACATATAATTCAATAGATATGTTTTATGATCGTGTAATGATGCATTCTATGATTGTTGTACAATCAAAAGATTGTACAACACTCCTCTCCATTGGGAGAGAAGGACTCAGAAATTTAAAAAATTAAATAAATCATAGCAGCATTTTCCAGTCTTGGATTCACTAGTCCATATATTGTGGTTTTTATGATTTTCTCAATTTATAATGGTCCTGATGCCAAAGAGTCAAAAGAAAAGCTCACTTTTTGTGTCTGTATTTAAAACAGGAAGAGACTTGTTCAAAAAGCAAGGCTTAGTACTTTCAGCTAATGTAGAACAGATTCTCTTAATAATAGAGTGAAGTCGCCCCTTTAAGGCACGTTTCCACCACAGCAACGTTTTCCAGCAAACAAAGTCGTTTTCAGGTCGTTTTGATCGTGGTTTCCATGGGTCATTGCGTCATTTACCTAAGTAAAAGTAAAATAAAATAAAGTTTCACACATCAAAAGTGAAAGAATACGAACATCCAATTTGATGAAATCTATTTGGCACTTGTCACAGGGCCATTTTTTCCTTGGGGTTTATAGCAACACTAGAAAAGTTTACTGTAGCTGTCGTGACAGAACTGTCAGTAACACTTTTATTGTGAAAATCACTTTTCTGAGATTGCTCTGATTGCTAGGTAGCCACGGCAATCTTACAGCGTTTACAGTCAATTCATTTACGATCTACCGCTGTTTACTTCGTCGCACCGCGTTTCAAGAAAACGGACTTGTCTCTTAGCAACCAGTTAACAACAAATACTGTTATTGTTCACAAAACATAAGTTTTCTTCTGCTCTTTTGAAATACTACTTATCTTATACTACTTAACAAGAAATGTGCAGTTGGTGAATCTTGCAGGAAAGTGAAAATATTTACTTCCTCACGTCAATCAAGGTCTTGTTTTTGAAATGTTTTTTGAGTAAAGTGTCTGCAAAAGGTGAGAGTTAATGCAGAGCTGAGAGCAGCAGAGCTTGTTCCTACATTTATCAACAATTGATTTCTTGCTGGGTGCAAAACGAACTGCCCCTTGCGGACAATACATTTTATCTTATTTTATCTAATCTCATCAACTTTGGTCTCCCAATGATTAAGTTTCTCACAAAAGAACCTCATTTTGTGGGAGATGGTAGAGACTGTGGATCTGAGGGAGAAAGGCTGAGTTTTTAATTTGAACTAAAGATTTTATTGCAAGAGTTTCAAAATGCTTTATATCTTTGCTGGAAGAATGCCGCCTGGTAAAATAAGCCCTGGATAAGAGGTAATATGTGTTACCCGGTATGCCAGTCACGTTTTCTTTCAACTTAAGTGCCTGTCCTTTGTAATCTATTGACCAAATAGCCTCCTGATACCCATACTGAGCTGAAGCCAACCGTTCACCAATCAGACCTGTCAGGAAATTGTCAACATGTGGAGTCATTGGTTAACTCTATGAAGTTTAAAGCCAGGAAAACTGACTTCCCGATCTATAGGCAATGAGTTCTTATGACCCCTCTCTAGGTAACCAAACAAAACTCTCGACTCAAGATACTCAAGCAGAATCCAGGGTTTGTTTAAAGCCCAAGTCCATCAACTAACTACTTTGTATACTCCCACAGTACACTCCAATGAGCAAAGTTCTTCTAAAACAGCTGCAGAATCAGCAGGTGTTTTTACTGCTGCACTTCAATCCCATTAGTCCATAAAGGCTTGTGATCTCTCCTTTTCTATTGTCCGGTTTGTCTTTTCTGGTTACATTCAGAGCAAATTGAGACAAAGCTCATGAAAGTTTCAAAACTTTCATATTTGACCCAATCGCTACAAGGATCCCAGCCAGGTGAGAAGTTTCACCCAATACATTCAGAGCCAACATTGTCTATTACCTCTGCATCAGCTTCACTCGGTTTGACCAAGAGAAAGGTTTTTTGTTGCGTCATTGATGTGGTTCAGCCCTCCAGGACATTCAATAGAGATGCAAATTTGCATTCAAGGTTGGCTCCCTAACAGACATCAGTACAGGTTCTGCTTTCACCTTTCATGCCTGAATCCTGACTGGACCCAAGAGAAGATTCTGTTGTATCTCTTCAACTTGCTCTCAAACCTGATGAACATTAGAATAGCCAGAATTGCTTGCAACTAGGAAAAGAAAGGAAGGATGCCAAGCTCAATATTATAACATCACATGGAGGAACACAAACTAATCCAGTGCAAGAAAAACAATGGTAAGAGGTGGTACATTCAGTGACTTTTGAGGATGCAAGTTCTTGCCATAAGGGAGGAGACAGATGGACGATTCTCAAAAAGACCAAAGGCATACACATTCACACGCATACACACAAGCACCACGAAGTCCAAAGACTAGCAATGAAGTTAAATTGAGGCTGATTGTATTCTTGCCACAGACTTGTCTTTGTCCCTAAGCTCTGTCTAAATATTGAAGCAGATCGTGGTGAAAAGAGCCGGCTGTCCCGAGGATTCAACCCAATCTGCATATTCATCACAATTAATTAGGATTCCTCTCTCTGCCATCATTTTTTATCTTTCCTGCTTTATTTCTCGAGAGGCAACAACAAGACAATGGTGGGGCGGTGATCGGAATCTGTTATTAGGAGGATGTGGGGTGCGGGCAGACAAATGCAAACACACACAAATTCGTTCCTCATCTCGAGCTCGAGGATGATTCTGTCTGCATCAGATATGATGATGAGTGTGTCACAGGCAAATCTCTGTGTTGATTCAAACTTCCAGCGCTTTCTCTCACTTTGTCTCTTCCCTCTTTTGTCTGGGCCGACTCTGCATCACGCCTCCGCCAGAGTGACAGAGAGCGGCTATTGTGTGGCGAGACGCACAAACCGACCGCCTCTCAACAGCCTTTTCTCGCAAGGCTAACTCTTTTAATTGCTCTAAGAGAAAGACAGGAGGAAAGGGAAGGCTTGGAGGCCTGGGGGTGAGAAAGAAGTGAAAGTTAAAGTTCTCTGTCATCGAATGCCACAATGAACACTTCAGGCACTGAAAGAAGCAAAACCTGGTGAGTTTCTGTGTACACAACTATCTATGTGGAGTTGAACAAAGAGGACTGAGTAGTCTCCATACACAGAGATGTTTAAACTGGTTTCTCTGGATCCTTGGTGCACAAATGATCCCTTGGCTGCAAAAATTAAAGTGCAACTCAAACAGTAACTGCACACAGATGCCACAATGTTTAATACATAAACAGCTAATCAATCACAAGTGAAAAGCAACAATAACTCTGTGTATGTCACTTCATCAAGATGGATCTAGACTTTTAAATTAGGAATAAATAAATATTTAGACTTTAAATAGTGACTCAACAGTCCCTCAATCAGGTAAAGCTGTTTAATTGACTGTTAAATGCGGCTTCAAGTATCACATGCCAGAAGCTTATTTTAGAATCTAGTTTGTTGAAGTTTGACCGTCAAAATAGGCAGTGAAATGGGATTTAAGTTACTTTCAACAAGGCATGTTTGTTGCTGCCAGATGGAATAGTGTGAGGAGTTTAAGAAAGAAGAAGCAGAAGACCAAACAGGGGGCCATTCTGGTTAGCTGAGAATATAATTTGTGCAGGTTCACCAACATTGGAATTGTTGTGAAATTGTCCTGGTCTGGCAGCTCTCAATTTCAGATAATAGTTTTAGAAAGAGTAAAACATGGATCAATCATGCTGTTTTTAGGGTTTAGGACAGGGGTGTCCAAAGTCGGTCCTCGAGGGCCAGCATCCTGCATGTTTTAGTTCTCTCCCTGGTGGTAGTAACAAGTGAAAGACTTTTTTTTTTTTTTTAAATCCCCTGTACTGCAGTGCTATGCTACTGCTACAGGTGACAAAACTGCTTGAGGAAATATAAGCATAATATGGCCTTTTCAGGCAGTGAATGTGAACTGAAATCAGTCAGAAACAAAAATTTGACCTAGAATAAAGTTAGACCCTAACTTTTCTGCTTACAGCTGGATATTGAATGGCTATTGGGTCGTCAGGGTCAAATATGGCCAAAACGGGTAAATCTGAACCCCTTAAAGCTCAAACTTCTTCACTGATCTTTATTTTATTGTTCCTCATTTTCCAAAAATCTCAGTGCATTATCTTAAGATGCATTCATAGAACTACTGGTATCAAAATGTGTCCTTTTACAAAAAGGGATTCACAATCATTTTTGTTTTTTAAATCGACCGAAACTCCCAGTCAACATAAACAGCAACAAGACGAATTATCGACGCTGTGACTTTTGATCAGTGTAGACAGCTGTACTTCATAATAACCTATAAAAAGGTCAACAAAACCCCAGGACTAAAATGACAGTGAACCACGGTGCATTTTGAGCCTAAATAAAACAGAGAAATCCCAGCATGATTTTGACTTGTTTACCTCTGAAAAGGTTGTTCATTACTTCAAGTTCCGTCTACCGTGTGAAAGCACCAAGAATCCTTGTCACAACATCCCTATAATGAGTAGACTGATGAATACCAGTAGGTTTTGTTTTTATCATTGCCTTTATACCTTATAAAACCAAAAGGAGGGAAAACCACCTTGTTATGTTACCCATTAAAGCTTTTTATTGTAACAGTAAGAAGTCGGCAACTTACTCGTGCGCAACTAATTTCTGAAGCCATTTCTTTCGCATCAAAATCTCCCACTTTGTTTTCTATACAAATAAGTGACTATCAACTTTGCATTCAACTGCCATGGATTGAACGCTTGGTTTTGCAAGTATCTCCACACTTTTTTAACGTATGTTAAAGTTTAAGTTTGTGCAATCTAAATGGTATTCAGATTGCTTTTCCAGGGTTCCAGTGTTTCTCTCTCCTAATGTTTCTAGGAGAGAGAAACGTTAAAATTTGTTTCCTTCTCCTCGATTCACACATAGCAGTAGAGCTGCCAGGTGAAGAACGAGTTTGCCAATAAGAGCGAGCCTTATGGGGTTCAGCATACAGTATTTGACATTTAAGAAACCTGGCAATTACATCTCATGCAGAGTAATCCCAGTGTAAACAATAAACCAGGAGTGAACAAGGTGCCCTTAGGTACCTTTAAAAACCACTGCTGGAGACAGGGACATTATAGTGTTGTTTATATGTTCAGTTTATTGGCTTCGATGACCATTTAATTTTGGATCCTTCCAGACATGTTTACTTGTGACTCCTGTAAAATAATCGCAAATACCTGCTAGTAATCCTTTTAGTTGTTGCGTTTGCATCCGTTGACCTAAGCACCT
This sequence comes from Poeciliopsis gracilis, assembly GCA_911649635.1. NCBI lineage: Eukaryota > Metazoa > Chordata > Actinopteri > Cyprinodontiformes > Poeciliidae > Poeciliopsis > Poeciliopsis gracilis. Next base: position 1,966,001 of record CAJVRI010000435.1, on the reverse strand, counting down.
TAAAGGACAGCCAGGGTGCCCGGTGAAATTCTTTCATGCTGTGTTTTTTATGTCACAACCCCAAGCGTCAACATATCACATTGGGATTTTATGCGAGAGACCAACTCAGAGCAGCACATGGTGTTTTTCCAGAGTAGCTCAGGCTCATACAGATTAGATGGAAACATCTGTGGACTGCTGTGACGTATTCTGATATTTTCATTGGTCGATCACTGAAAATCACAGCAAACTACACTGTGGTTTGAGGCTGGATATGATTGTGTTTGTTTGTTCATTAAGATCCCCATCAGCCACTGTCGTAACAGTAGCTACTCTTCCTGGGGTCTGTCATAAAAAATAAAAATTATAAAACAGTTAATACAAGTAACTTATCATATTGATTCATTAATATACAATTATAACACTTTATGTAATAAAATAATTAAGCAGGGATCTTTTAAAAGCATTTGTTACATTTAAGTGAGTTTCTCTAAAAATAAGTCCGTTGTGCAGAATTCCTCTTGCATGGTGGAACGGTAAAACAACCTTTAAAGCATGATTCATATTGAAATTGTGTAAGGTTTGGCTAAATAAAAGTGGATTTGATGATGCCAAGGTGATACGTAAAGATCGCCCACATTAATATTGTTCTCCCTTTCTACTGATGTGACTTTCACAGTAAAGTGCTTTGGTCACCTCAGTTGGTTGTTATTAAGAATGACAAGATTGTCATTCATATAGATTTTGCCACATCTATATGTCCTTTTCTTCTCAAGGCTGCACTTTAAAATGATATTTTCATCCATATTCCTGGTGTCTTTGTTAACATTTCTTGCTTTGGTTTTTTTTGGTACTGATTTTACTGCGCGGCACCCTGGGGCGATGAAAGCGAGGCAGTCAGACGCACGTTGCAAAAAGTTACCTTTGAGGAGAGCAAAGCGGTCCTGACACGAGCAAGTATTGCATTTCCAGATTTTCTGCAATTACAGGCCTACAGGCGGCCACACCTCCTGCAGGGTAGGAACGATAAAAACACTCCAGTGGGACAATGACAATATGGTCCAATCAGTTGAAGATACTGTATGCCGTGTGGACACACAGGCACGTCTTACCGAAGTTTAATACCACTGCTGTCACATCTTCAGTGTCGAGAGTGGCTAAAGTGGCCCTTATGTGCGTTTTTGCACAGCAGGAAGCTAAAAGTCTCCAAAGTGTCAAGTTGGAATGCCTCTTCGCAGCAACTCCACTAGATTTCTTTAGCTTTTAGAGGTACTTGGGTGTTCCTTTGTTGAATGCGGCAACATTTTTACAAACTGATTGAGCTAAATTATGAAACTCTTTAAGGCTTTTAATTGAACATGTAAATGTATATTTCTGCCTGTCCGACCTTTTGCACTTCAGCAGACTTCTCGCACTCTGAAGGGCATTTGGACGCCGCGCCATTACTGCAAAAGAATGGCAGCCATGCCACCGCGGTGTTACAGACGCGTGTGTCCACGTTCCATCTGTCAGAGAGCTTTGCTACAGGAGACCGCTAGGGCTAAAAGTCAGCCAGCTGACAACTTTGAAGCACGGGCCAAACAAAATCACCTCTGTGCTGTTTCTAATCTTATTTAATGATGTCCCTGTAGGCTAGCAGCCCAATGCTACTGTCATTGCTGTGCCACGTTTCCCCCTCTTTTAACACACAATATGACAGGTTGAATGCGTCGTCCCTTTAGAACCCCTGCAAAAGCATTGCTGTTAAGCAGATCTGCTATGACAGTTAGCTGGACTGTAGATTTTGTAAAAATGTCTGTTTTAATGGTTCCTGAAATGCAATGAAACTATGAAATTTTTTCAATCTTCAACTTCAAATTTCTTCCTGTGACAACCTTCAGTTAGTTCCACCGCCTTTCATTCAGAGGTATTAAAGTGTGGGGTTGCTTTAAAATAAACACAATGATTTTAAGTTTAAAATTTGCAGAAATGTTTTGAAAACACTGTATAAATTGCCTGCAACTTTACAGCTATGCCTTAATTTTTTAGTCCATTACAAAAAGAAAAATTACTGCACAATCAATCAGAAAATGTGAAAAAGTGCACAAACCCTATATTAAACAAAATGTCCACGTAGTGCACAACAAAACATGTTATTTCCAAAAGCTGCGCAGCAAATTTAGCATTTTATTTAATTACTCGTCGGGTGGGCAAATAAAACGTGTGGCAACAAAGACCAGATGATTCAGCTGCTGTAAAGCAAGTCGGATGTGGCGCGCTCTGACTGAGTTTTACAGTAAGATGCTGCAAGTCAAACACGACCAAAGCAGAGACCACATTTTTGCCACCGGGAGCAGCAAACTAGGGCCGAGCTGTGGTGATGTGGTCGGTGCCCGACCCAGGAGTGGAAGCAATAAAATCCAATTATGTCTTTCATCCACAACAAACTGTGGTCGGGGTTTACCACGTTTTTGCTTAAATTTCAAATAGTTCCCCATTTATGTCATTAACTGGAAAGGCGAGACTGTGAGGAATTAATTCAGCCAATTACGCCTCAGTTGTTTGTTTTGAGGTTTTAAATTCCCAAAAGGCAATATTTTTCACAACCACGTTTTAAGTTTATGTTCAGTGCAAAACTAGCTGCGTTTCCACTGACTATGAAATTGCGCAATCTGACGTCTCCAAAATAAGTTTGCTCAATTGAAAATATGTCATTTTCGAAAAATACTCCGATTTTTTGATAAAGTAAAAAAGCTTTGCGCTAGGATGAGGTGGGCTTTTTGCCCATATTCAAATCGGTTTATTGTGCTAAACTGCAATGGAAACACTTTTTCCGCATCACAGGGATAACCGCATAATCAACAGTCTAAGACGACAACAATAGTTGGAGGATTATTCTCTGAAGAAACTTATCCATGACTTATTGTGATAATCCACGACTGTTGCGAAATATTTTTTTCTACATTAGCTTAATATTGACAATGTTTTGTGAACATTTATAATGGAAACACAATGACTGAGTTTATTTTTCAGGTTATCAGAGTTCCAAAAACTTCCAGAACACAGCAGGAAGGCAGTGGCATTCCACTGACAAAGGAAAGCCACCAGCTGGTTGTCATGGACAGGCGTTCACTTTCAGAGTGACCAAAGAGGTTTGTGGGGAAAAGACGCAAAGGTACAGAGAGCAGCATCAACCAAAAGAAATGTCATGACCCAGGAAAACTTTATAGTCTTGCTTTAAGTCGGTGTCTTCCTGTGCAATATCACTCAATTCTCATCATCCTGAAGTTCTCCACAAGAAATTTCTCCCATTGAGCTCAATTTCTCAGGATGCATTTTATCAGCGCAGAAGGAGGAGTTGAGAACGATGACGCCAAGTTTCTGCACTGTTTTTGACTGGTGGTTTGCCAATGGCTGAAGTCCGTGACGGGCGGTGAGATGCACAGATGGTGCAGAGTGACTATTCTTCTACATGTCATGCAGAGCCGCGGTGCCCCGGAAGAATAATAATGTTAACTCAATCAAACTTGGACATGCAAATATTAATTTCGTTTTGTGCTCCACAGCAAAGGGGAAAACCGTTAAAGTACAACTCAAAGCCACGCGCTGGTCTTTGTATCAGCGCAGCTATGCAGGCTCGTTGCCATAGCAACCGACAGGAATGGCACAAAAAAATTTTTTTTGTATTTCCCACACAAAGAGCAGAACATTCAGTCTGTTGCAGTGGCATGGTTCTAGACTCAATATTTATTTTGCGTTTATTAATAAGTGGTTGCTGTGGTAAGAGGAGAAAACTATAAATATATAGCTGAACTTGACTTTACTGTATGGCTAGCTCCATGGCTAGCTCGTTGTTACTGTATCTTATTGTGCAGTTGTGGAGTCACAATGTCTGGGATCATGAGCGCCCCCTGCCATGAGGCAGGAGAACTGCCTGCCTCACTTCGAATCTGATCTCTGCCGTTTCTGATATCTACTCAGCACACGAAACACATTACACACACAGCTGGTGACAAAAAACATTGTACATAATATACATTAGCTCAATTATGGAAATTCAGCTCTTATAATAAATGTTTTTTAACCAATTTATTGGCGGCGTACAGACAGAGGGAGCATGCTCTCATAGACTGGCAGCCAGTGCAGATTAATCAATCCCAGGTGAGGCTCAGCTCACTGCTGCTCAACAGCTCTACTTTCAAGCATGTGAATGGGAAAATGCGAACATTTTTTCTTATTTTAAAGAAAAAATAATCAAAATTGGTTCAGCTAAATGAAAAATAGGTACTTTATTGTGCATAAGCCACAAGGTGAAAATGGTAGAAATTATTTTATCATTATATATTATTTTTTCATGATGACAGGTGAGGTTCTGTAGTTGTAGTTTAGCAATGGCCACAGAGGAAGTGCACATACACATTCAGGCCATGTTGGCCGCATTTCCAAATACTGATCAATTAGAGTCAGAGCAAGAGGAATGCCTGAGACAATGTATTGCTGGAAAAGATGTGGTGGTTCTGCTAAATAGAAAAATCCTAGTATGGATGATCCTGAGCTGGAAATGTTTTCTTTTTTGGCCAGATTTTACCATCTTAGCTAAAACCTGATCTGCCTGAAGAGCTTACAGACAGATTTGGTTCACAAATAATCACTGGGTAGCTGTTTCTACAAAAGTTGGGGAGTTTCATTGTAAGGTTGGTCTGAACAGCTTGAAGCGTCCCTCTGAGGTTTTGAATGAATATTCTTAACAATAAGACTTTACCTGTATTTTCAGTGTATATTTTGGCCATATGCAGACTTCCAGAAAACAAATGGACTGACTGAATTCAGTTTGTATTCACAAACAAACTGAACATAGCTCAAACAGTATTCCTCGGCTACTCTGTTGTGTGGCGTTATCAGACTGGATAATTGATGTGTTAAGAGCCACAAAGGGGCCTCTTTGTGATTGTTTATGGAAGAACCACAAACAATCCCAACAGCCTGGCACCACTTCCTCATCTTAGTCACCGTCTTGGTCACACACTGCTGTGGGATAGCTTCCTAATCTTCCAACAAGCATCTGCTCCAGTCACCCAATGTGGTTGGGTTGGTGACCAGCAGCAGCCCCAAGATGATCCCAGACGTGTTGAATGGGGTTGAGGTCAGGACTGCAGGCGTGCAGTCGAGGCCTTTCTATCCGCTCCATAAATCTGGAGGTATTCTGGAACGATGCGTCACGATGCTGAGCGCTGTTGTGTTGGTGAACAGAGTTCAGACACAGATTGCAGAGAAATGGAGTTTCCATTGGTTGCAAAATCATCTCGAAATCAATATCTCTACAGTGAAATTGCCTCCATTTCTTGTTCCTCCAGTGAGACTTAAAGCCAGTCCACACCATCACACTGCCTCCACCAGAACATTTGACTTCTCTTGGTGTAACAATAGGCACATTGTTCTCCACACTGTAATCATGTTATTCAGTTATGGTAGGCAGGGACTGGGCTGATTTCTAAATGTACTGTTCCTCCAGATGTTCAGGAACTAGTGCACGTATCCAACACCAAAGAAAACGGATCTGATGTTGAAGAGCTTCGTAGCCACCCTATAAGGAATACTTTTTGGTTTGAGTCTAATTGTTTGGGGTGATGTTGTGCCTGCGGATCTAGAATCCACAGCCTCGGCTTGTGCTGACAAGACATTGTGACGACCTATTTAAAATGAAAACCAAATTGATTTGTACTGTAAACATTTATTTTACATTCTGAACCACAGAAAATGTGGAACGATGCAGGAGCGAGGAGTTTTAGCTAAAATTCTAATTTGTTTTACATTTCATTACTAAATAAATCCTCAGCAAGCTTTGTGGAGAAGCTCAACAAGAGCAAAAACCAAAACTCATCTTCTGGACGACTCAAAACAACCTTCTGCTTTTCCAGCTGATGCATAATCCACAATATATTAGCTGCATCTGCTGAAGCTGCATTCTATTAACTTTGCTCAAATTGCACAGTCATTACAAATATTTGAAATAACTCCATCTTCTTGTGGCGCACTCGAAGGCAAATGATTTCAGATCTAATAAAACAATCTTTGGCCAGAAGAACACCAGCCTGAAAGTACAGCTGCTTCTCTTTCCGCCCCTGCGCACCGAACACCAGTCGCTCGTTTCCAGCTTCGCAGTCTTCTTCCAGTAAAGAGAACTGGTGCTACTTGCTGCTTTCCAGTTCGCACACACATACACACGCATGCAAACAGTGTCAAACCACAACACATTTTGGCTGCCAGGAAGGGGTCAAGTTAATGGCTGACTTTGCAGCTCTCTGGCAGAAGGCACACACACACACACACACACACACACACACACACACACACACACACACACACACACACACACACACACACACACACACACGGATGGAATCATTTCCATTCCGTTTCTCCTCGCCGCTTCACTGGCTGCCACCCTCAGCTTTTTTTTCCTCCCTTGTTCTTCTTCTATTTTGCATAATAAACTCTCCCTCTGCATTTAAAAGGTGTGTGGACACACACACACACACACACACACACACACGAGCGTACGCACACCAAACTGACAGATGGCACCACTGGCTTCAGACACTGTGTAGAGCTGGAATGTGAGAAGAATGAGGGGAAGAACAGAATCTTCCGGTAAAATAAACACTCACGCACGCACGCACACAGACACGCACACACACATAATAAGACCATAATTATTCTGGGTACTGGCCTTGGCACTGACCTGGGAAAAACCCCAACTTGCCAACTCACTGCACCTACTGACCCGTCGCAACTGACAGACAGGCTGCAAAGGAGACGCATGCCCACGATAACTTATGCAAAAACATGCATGCATCCCAAAAACATCAGCTGTGCATGACGGAAAACTTCTGCACCGCTCAATCATCGGTTGCCTTTCCCTATGCCCGTCCTGTTCTCAGTGGGGGATAATGGGCGGCGGCGACTAGTGTGTGTCTATGCTGTCAAGCTGAGTTATCCTCGTAAAGCTCTGGGCCTGATTATCCTACCATGACTCATCTGGTTGGAGGGACGGCGTTGGGGAAGAGAGAGAGGTGGGAGAGGTGAACTCAGTGCACAAGAACCCAACAACCAGGCCATGGGTTACATAGCCGCACACGGGAAGGGAGGGAGCAGTCGCTAAAAGAACCGGGCCACAGAAAGGCAGACTTTTAGCAACGCTAGAACGGGCGCGCATGCAAACACACGCACGCACACAAGCAGACAGCTGTCTATCGTCTGACCCGATTCTCTCCAACTTGTTTACCGCAGCCCGCACAGGATGGGCCTATTGAGCTCCTGGTGAGATTCTGACCGAGTCGGATATGTCAGGTCATATAATTAACTTGCTAATGTAGTCGGTGATCACAGAGAGAGAGAAAAACAACAAAAACAACAGGCTGTCGAGGACAGATCTGCAGCCGGCAGGCTTTGTTGATGCCGCGACGCTGTGCCGCTCGGGATAAAGTTGCATAACAACTCCCGCGTCGCGCAGAAGGGAGGGTTAGCGAGGCGGGGGGGGTTGACATTTAGGATCGGCCAGACGGCGGGAAAGGAGGTGGGGGATGCTGAGTGGCTGGCGACAAACACATGTTGACATGGACACATGCCTCAGTTTGAACACACAATTCCTCACGTAAGTAGTTGCACTTTGCAATGAAGTTGTTCTGAGAAGTGGTGTTTACATAAGCATGTGTTGACAGGAGTTATTGCTGATTCTTCACTTCTCATTTAGCCACTTAAAACCAACTGACATCATTTTTGAATTGCAAGTGGGTTGGAGAAATGAAAGGCTCACTTACAGGAGTGGCAAAGGTTGAAAAAGATCAGTGACCTGCTGCTCGGTCAAAAATTCACAAACACAATGTTTCTCCTCTCATTTACATAGAAACAAACTGTTTGCATTAGATACCATCTCATTTTGAAAATATGATACAAAATGGAGCATCTTTTAAGGTTGTAAAGTCAATATTGGTTTTACATGGTACTGCTATGCAAAATTATGTTATAATGTAATTTCCTCATCAATAACATACCTGGAGTGTTGCCTTGATTCTTTCATGTATGTTTGAGAAATCCTGAAATCTCCCATGGCAACCATTCAGGTGTGCATGCATGCAAGGTGGACCTAGCTCGACCTTCAAGAGAACAGAACAGCCCTGCACTGCAACTCTCCCACTCTGCTCCTTCAGACTAGCCAGAAGCAATTAGCAAACGCATTTGCTGAGATCACTATACAAGCTAGTTCCCAGCGTAGCGCTGGTAAAAACGTTGAAGGGTTAATAGAGGAGTCATGTTATTATGACTTCCTGAAGGTGGAGTTTTTAAAGTGACAGAGACCCAATTTCAAAGTGTTAAATTAGTCAGTAACATTTTATATTTATAGCTTTTTGAAACAATTGAAATTAGCAGTTACCTCCTTTTATTTTGAGACTCTCATTTTGAAGTACAAAAGGAAGTAGTTTTAGGGTTGACGTGTTGACAGACTGGACTAAAATAAAAGTCAACTCATTCGTACTGGCTAATATCACACACACCAAAGAAAGCTCCAATACTTTTAAATCATAATATTTGGTAATCGCTAGAAAAAGAAATTTTTTAACACTTAAAAAAAAAAAAAAGACTAGTCAAGTGTTCGCCACTAGCTATGCTAATACTAGCATCTTTTTCGGAGCTTTCTATTAGTGGTAAAGGGGTATTTCATGATTTAAAAGTAAAAGTGGTTGGAATTTTATCAGTTATTGCTCAAAATATGTAATACCTATAATTCTAGAGTTCTCAAAACCATGCAGAACTATATACTTCCTTTCAAAGTAATACTTATTTTGTTTTAGGAGGCCATCCCACTTCACACATACTAACTGGCCCCACACATTTCTGCTGAGCCTGATTGAATTTGACTGGGCAACGTTCTAACAGCACTCTCTGTCACCACGGTGAGAGGTCAAACAGAAACACAGCTTATATAAGTCACAATAACAGGAGAGAGACGGGGGCAGCAGGGTGCAGGGGAGAGAAGTGTGGCAAGTGTGAGTGTATTTCCATGTACAGCATAAATGGTGATCTTAGCTTCTGAAAAACTTTCTTTGCTAAAGTAAGACTTGAAAACCAACTCTAAAACATAAAATGTACAAGATCAATGAAATGAGCATTGAAGCCATTTTTTTTGTTTGTTTGTTTCAACACAACCAAGCCAAACAGGCCACTAGCAAGAGTCAAGGACTAAAGTCTGAAACGGCCGCTGTCAAGTTTTGTGATGGTCTATAATAATATCCAATCCTTCCCAAATTCACACATACTCATTGAACTTTTTCAAATTTTATCACATTACAGTTCCAAACTCCAATGTTTTTTGTTGAGATTTTATGTAAATTTGTATTTTTATTCAATAACCCCTGAACTAATACTTCGTGCAACTACCATTTCGCTGCAATTACAGCTGTGAGTCTCTCAAGCCAGAGGTTCCTAAAGATTTTTTTTCTGGGCCCCCGTATGGATTACAATAAAATCCCCCCCAAAAGACAAATAAGAAAAAAAAATCAACTGTGCACACACATTGTTAACCAGACATAAACTTATAAACATATTTGCACTGAAATTTATTCCACACTTCAGGTTGCAACAAAACAAACTGCATACCATCTTTACAGTGAAACACTTCTGTGTAACTGGTTTTTTTTTTTTAGTTCTATACTGTAGAAGATTATTCTTTGCTGTCAGTGTTATGTCAAACAGTTTTTTTTTATTTGTAAGAATATTCAACTTTGCTATCATCAATACATAAAAAAAAGAAAAAAAAAAGTCTCTTTGCAAAATGGGGTTAAAACATGAACAGCTCCCTGAGAGTTTTTTTTTTTTTTTCCATTCATCGTGTCCCCCGGCAACAGCCCTGCGCCGCCCCTGGCTTTCTCGTCTACAGACTTGAGTCCTTCACCCTTCGCTTGCACTAAAAAGCTCAAGCTCAGGCAGACCAGGTGAAGATGATCTTTGAAAGTTCACAGAAGCAGTTGGATCTATTCAGAATCTATAAAGCTCTAACACAGAAGAAAGAAATCGTGTTGATCTAAACATTTCCATTGCAGCTCTGGCTGTATGTTAAAGGTCGTTGCCTTGCTTAAAGATGAACCTCTAACTTAGTCTAAAATAGTTTCTCAGTCTAATGGGTTTTCTTCCAGGTTTCTATTGAGCTCCATCAATATTCCTACTCTGACCAGTTTCCATGTCCCTTATAAAGAAAAACCAAAAATAAAACCATTTTACTGTGTGGCCAGTGTGTTCAGACTAAAATGCAATGCCACTCATAGTATTTTGTATGTAGAGCAGGAAGTTGAACCTTGGTTTCATCTGACCAGAGCTCCTCCTTCTACAAAGTTTGATGTTTTTTCTACATGACTTGTGGAAAAACTGCTTTGAGAGACACTGTGCTTCAAATATCTCCACAATTTCATCCCTGACATGACTATGGTGTCCCTTGGGCTTCATGATGCCCTTTATTTCTGATATGCAGGTGGGCTCATTGTTGGATTGGGTTTATTGGGGTTATCAGAATAAAGGGGAATGAATACAAAAACATGCCCCATTTTCTAGATCATGTTTCCCCTTTCTTTTGCCTCCTTTGTGTTGGTTTATGATGCAAAATCCCACTGAACTGCATAGAAAGTTGTGGTTGTAATAGGACAGAATGTGGGAGTTCAAGGAATATGCATACTTTTGCCTACCACTGTTGATCTGGAATCAAAGTATTGTCTATTGTTAGGAAGGTGGCTCAGGCACAGTAATACAGTTCGAGTACTCAGAGCTAACATCAACAGATTTGAGCAACTGACAACATTTCTGTCACATCCCTGAATTAGACTTGAGCAGTTGGGTTAATAAGCCCAAAAAACAGATTATGTGCCCTCATAAATAAACTTGACCTCAGGATTTCTAAGCTGTTTTAGTTTTAGAAGTTCAATCAATGCTTTTGAGTAAAGAAATGGAGATGACGACAACACAAAAGGTCTGGAGGGCAGGGACCCAGAGAGAGAGAGAGCTAGATAGAGCCAGGGAGGATGACTTCCTATAAGCAGAAGCTAAACAGGTCAGACTTCTAGTTTCTGGGTCAAAGCGCATTAAACAAGCCCCCACGCTGAGACGACACTCTTGGCCCCGTGGCGAAACACCAATGTGGACAGGCTTCCACCAACTGTGATTGCACATGAGGCACTTCAGAGCCACACAGCTCTGGGCATCAACACATGAAGTTGCCCTTCATTACAAAATCTCCAATGTATAAGGGTATACCAGCCACCTACACAAATGCATCAGCAAGGGGAACATTATGTGTAAACTTGGTCAGATGGGTTATGTCTTGATATGAATACCGACTTTAACATTTGGTTACATAGTCATAGGAGAAGCTTCAAACTCTTAAATCCTCGCAAGGTAGAAAAAATATTTAGTTTAGCTAACTGCCAGCTAAGCTGACCTTAGTCCCATCACATAAAAATCATGATGGAAGGATGAGTTAATCCTGGACTGGATCAATCCACACTAATTGAAGATTCTTTTTAAATAGTTTATGAAATGCATTGTTGAAGCAAAAATGAGAGAGTGGGATATTTGTCTCATAAACCCTATATGCATTATGCCATCATGCAAGATGGGTGCATAATGCAGTTTTACAATAATTTGTAAGTCAATAAAGAGACCTTCAGCTTTTAAGGTCTCTTTAAAAGACCTTAAGACCATTTCCTTATTTTTGAAATGGTTGAATTAAGAAGTGAATACAGTTTTGAATAGTTTTATATGCCATAGCAGAAGGCATCTGCTAGGTCACTGACACGCTGACCTACAAGATTTTAGCATCAAGTTGAATTTTAAGTTTTATGCAATAGAAACAGCATCACCTTGATTATTTTATCATTCAGTGCTACATTCCAGCTCCGACAATTCAAATGATGGGGCACTTTTCAATGCACACGCACATAATGTTTTATGTTAATGCTAATTTTGATTTATAACCTGTTAGTTTTTTCCTTTTTATTGATCGATTTAGGAGGATGTTTTCACATTGAGTTCAAAATGTTTTTAATGAGGTTTAAGGTCATCACTAGCTACCGTGTTTGCACCATTGTCATAAAAATTTGCCTGCAATGGATGCTAGCTCAATAGCTACCGAGCACAGGTTAAGGTTAGCATCGCAAAAGGCTTGTTAGTAAACCTTCAGCTGGAAATCTTTTAATCAAACCACAAATTCTGTTATTAGTTTCAGTTATTTTTTTTCTGGAAACTTTTGGTTTGCTAAAGGTTTTTTTTTTCTTTTCTTTCCTCACCTTGAACAGAATGAAATACAGGCCGTCAAAAATATCAAAAGCAGAGGACAACATCTTTTATGCCTTGTGAGCTTCGCTGTTACAGGAATTTCTTTTACAGTCAAGAACTGTTTACACCTAATTTAACGCCAGTCACCTTAAAATTTAATAACACAACTGCTTTGTGACTATTCATGAGTGATGCCTATTCATTCGCCATCACTGTACAGGCCAAATGTGGCAGATGTTACAAAGAGAACTGCTGCCGAACTAAACATGCCACTTTCACCTTTTTCATAAGCTAAGCTCCGAGTAAAAAGCCAAAGAGAAGAAATACTCCTTCAAGGACAAATAATGGACCCAAGCTAAAGAGAAAACAGCCATTAGACAAAAGAGACAAGAGAAAGAACCAAATATCTTTCCAATTATCAGCTGTGGAGCATGTTCCTAAGAGCAAAGTGAAAGGACAGGTTATTAAACTTTAATGCATCACAGCATAGGAACCATTCAAGGCCTTCTCCCTCATTAGACGTAGCCGGCGAGTGTGTGCGCACGTGCGCGGCTTTGCAGCCAAGTGCCTCACACCGCACCAAACACTTAAACACTGCTAATGAGTGTGTGAGTGCTGGCTGGTCTGCTGACAGAGGGAATAATGGATTTAGGTAACAACGGCGTTTTCATTCTCCTCTGTAGATGGGATTAGCGCAGCGGCAGGAAACAAGAGTCAGACTCCGCTCTTAAAATGATGGACGCACGCTCAAATAATGCGCACAATGCGAGTGAAAGCTTCTGATGAATTCTTCAGCAAAAAGGAGGAATCATCGTAGTTTTACATATCTGTGCAGTTGACGGCTCTCACGGGTTTTCACTATTCATTCGTACACTCATTCATCGGTGTATGGGATTCCGATGAAAACACTGTCTGAAGGTATGCAAGGCTTTTGGTGACATTTGTCTGACAGGAGCCATTATTAACCATCAGGAATGCATTTATAAATTCTGTCAATATCTCAAGGTCACCCTAATTGAAGATAATAATGACACTTTGTCGCTTTGTGTCTTCATTTTGGATTGGTATTGAAGAGGTTGCCTTGAAACGTTACTGACAGAGGAACTATAGTACAGTGTCTTGCTGAAAGGCTAAAACAACCTCAACTTTTTTTTTTTTTTTTGCCACATTACAACCACAACAGTCAGAGTAATTTTTATGTGACAGAAGGACACAAAGGAGAGTATAACTGTGAGGTATGTCAGACAGTAGTAGTGAACAAAGAGCCTCACGAAGACCAGCGAACAACAGCAGGTCAAAGAGAAATCTGTAGAGGACTTTTAACGAAGGTTAGGTTGAAACCGAGCCTTCATTAAATGAAGATCTAACCCATTGTTAGATGTGTAAAAACTGAAAAATGTATTTCACAACTGTCAACGTAATAAAGTCATGGCGGTCCCAATGTTTTTTCACAATTTTGCAGTTCTGAAAATTCACACAAAATCAACATTAGCGCATTCTTTCCTAGTTTGTGTTGATGTACACTAAAAATGCCAACTAGAAAGAATTTATGCGCCATCGTTTTGGCTCCCCAGGCTCCTCGAAGCCTTCTAGGTGAGTGGACAAACAATGCAATATACTCACAAAAATAAGAGGTACAACTTGTCTACATCTATTCAAAACAAATTGTAAGTATATTTTAAATCTATCTGAATCAGAGTCGATTTTGAATCTCTATATAAGCAATTATTTTTCTGCACCTCTAACCTGTACCATAAATAAATGTTCACAATAGTAGCAGCTACTGACTGTATAGATGATAGCGCGTTATATTCTCACTACTCTTGAAAGCCTCAGACACATGGTAAAATTGCAAACTTGGAATTAAACTACTTTTCTATTTCATATATAACCTTATTTTCAGGGAATAAAACAGGAACAGAAGTGGAGGTAATACCAGAAGAAAAACTAGCACGCAGCAGGGCCACGATTCCTTGTGGAATAAGTTGGCTGTTTCTAGCTTCCATGTCTTGCCCTTATTCCTTTCAAAGCAAACAAACAGCATGATGAAATTTCTGTGGGTGATATATTGCCCCCGTTGATGTCTGTGTGCAAGCTTCCACAAACAAACCAGAATTGATTCTCCTTATTGAAATCCCCCCACATCATTTCCAAGGGAACCCATCTACCCAGGATCCTTCTCTTTCCCTCTATAAATAAAAACGGATGTAAAAGTGTTAAGGCGGGGTGGGGGAGGAGGAAGATGGAAAGAGGGGGGCAACAGGAGCCTCATTGGGTAAGAAATCTATGATCAACTTGGGAGAAGCAGAAGTTGGTATCCGTTCTCTGCCTGTGAGCACATTAGCAAGAGAAGGAGAAAAAAAAACAAAACGCCATCTAAGATCCAGTCCAACTTCTGAGGATCAATGAAGAAGTATTGGCTGTGGCGCTTGTGCTCAGTGAGCCACTAACTCTCCCTCTGTCCATTCCCGCAGCCGGCGACCGTCGCCATGTGTGCGGAGAGCGGTCGCCGAGCGATGATTTCCCCTAGATGTGATGATTAATGTGCCTGCTCCGAGATGCTGAGTGAGATTGATGCCGCCCGCCATTCCCCCCCATGCCTAATCTTTCATCCTTACAGTAAATATGACACAATGTCCATATGCACGCAGAAACGGCCTGATTACAAACAGCTTGCAAGCCGTCGTCCCTTTTTAATGATTACATCCAAAGGCACTCGCTCAGTCGAACGGCTGCTTTGGCTTAATGAAATTAGCCTGTCGCGCCATCTTACCTCCTCTGAGCGCGAGGTAAGGCGTTTCCACAGGGGTCACTCAGCTAAGTAGCCCCGGTTAAGCAACTCCAATGCAAATGAGATGTAAATCAGGCTTAAACGGAACACGGTTTAATTTGGCCTCCTGACATTGCAAACAGTCGTGGGGGGGTGGAGGACGGGGGATCCGATGCAAATTGCATGCAAATAACAACGAATGGTCTTTGTCTCCACTGGCCAAAGGCTAAGCGCCTTTAGGTTCTGGTTCACGTTTGGTTTTGTCTAAGCAAATGTTTGATTTATCCAAGATGAACTGAGGGAGGTAAATGGCCCACAGGAGATAGGGGCGTTTGGGGGAAGATCCAAAGTCACGGCTGTATCATCGTTACGCAGGTAAATTGTTATCCAGGAAAAAGATCAAACAAACTCAAAACCTGAGAAGAAACAACCAGGCTTAACATGCAAACTGCTCCACATTTATCAAAGCCACAATCCAGCTGTGTCAGATCAAATCGAGGAGCGTAGCCTCAAAGTTTGCCCCTCCCCTTCCGAGACCGGGCTCTGCGGTTCAAAGCCTGGATATGAATATGCCAATATGTCCGTGGTGGTATTAACGTTTGAGAGCAAAGCCACAGCCGAAGCCTCCTGGGAAGAGGTCAGACTTCTGAGCAGACGAGCCCCTGAAGACCACATGTCAGAGTAAAATGACTTTTTCTAATGCGCAGTCGACAAATTGACCTATGCTATGGATTCATGCATGTAGGAGTAGTAAATTGATCTGCCTACCATCCTCCCAGCCTCCTACAACCACAAGGAGTGACAACTTCTACTGGGTGCTTGAGCTGCAATGAGATCTTAAAACTGCACAACACTTGGTTCAGATTTTCAGCAAATTAATTCTCATTTTATTCAACATTTGGCTTATTTAAATAGCATCATTTTATATATAAAAATTGTCAGTTTTCCCAATGTCTCAATTTAATGTTTACTGTTGAATTTTTAAAGTTGTGTGGAGCCCAATGGACAGCCTGACCAGTGATCTACGATCTGACCTCCTTAAAAAAAAAAAAAAACTGTCTTTATCTGGAAATAATATCTAGAAACTTTTTAATTGATGAACTTAACCATTTATGCATTTCATTTACTTGCCTTTTCTCCAGCCAAGGTATTTTTTGGTAGATTTTTCTTTGGACACTACAGTTTGTACCACAGCTACAAGACCTCTGTATTTCTCCATTTCTTTCAAATGAAATGTTAACAAAAAGTGAATGTGAACTGTCATCTGTTTTTATACTTTAAGTTTTTTCATACTTCAAACTTGGGACTAAAAGTGCCATTTGAATTTTTGCACATTTTAAGAAATATGTTATCTTATTAAAGTTCAGCTTAAAAACAGGGCAAGATATATTTATAAGATATCACAGCCAGGTGGCGAATTTCCATCTCTTGTTCCACTGGCAGGTTGATGTTAAAGCACAAAAAAGGAACTGAATTGTTCTTTACTAGCATTATCTGTTTTATATTTTTTATGTTTTACTAGCTTAAGTAGCTCCTACAGAAAGAGACTTTGTTTTAATTTGATTAATTAGTTTCATTTTAGTGCAATAGTCTCGCATTTTTCTTGCTTTAAGAAAAGAAAAAACCCATAAAAACAAAGAACTGCACTTCAAAATAGACAATTCAAGCAGTGATGCTGACAGAGGAAAAACATGCCAAAATGTGTAATTTTCCCTTCGGGTGATCAATAGAGACATCTTACAGTCAATCCCCTTGGAAATCGTCTCCTCCGGGGAGGGGAGGGCAGTCACCCATGAAGGCCACCCCTGGAGGGACATCAGCTGAAGAATTGGCAGTATGGATGTGATCCTGCTCAATTTGTACATTTACAAAGAAATAAAATGCAAAATTACTGCCTTTCTGTGTGACTGGATATAATGTATACAGCGTAAGAGATTAACAGGAAGATAAACACTGAAAATGCAGATTAAAAAAAGGAAAGGCTGTACTGACGGGTCTTTTAGGCCTTTTGATGTCTGGCTATATAGCAGCTAGCTTGACCTGTAGCAGAAAGATGTTCCATCAAGACATGATTACAGTGTAAGCCTATCACAATAAGTAACAAATCAATTAATCACAATAATTATTAAATCACAACAGTCCTTTAATATCACTGAGAAATGCTACAAATATTTGATACTCAGTAGGAAGTAGTTGGTTTGTAGTACCTGGCACTTTTGCCTGTTTCCCCTGTCAAAGCTGAATGATTAATATTTATTAAAATGCAGTTTTGGTTGCAGGAACTTCATAGTCTGCTTTAATTATTGTTGTTTCGATTGTATCATTTATTTCGGATATTTACAATGTTACATGTTTTTTTTTTTTCATCTCAGTGGGTATATTTCCCTTTATCATTTTAGTTGGATAAGGACTCAAAATAATATTATAATTTATCGCAATCATTTCTGGGATAATTTATCACTTGGTTAAATTTTTTATTGTGACAGCCCTAACTGTGTGCAGACATAAAGACAATTTGTCCTCATTTCAATAAGGAAGATGCGAGTCTATTATTTATGACATCTTTTCACAATTTTCTTTCATGATTAAATAGTTTAAGTATCTTAAGTGGCTAGGTTAATTTAATCCATTTCAAATATTGCAAAATAATAATATAAAAAAAGACATTTGACAAAGACATTTGTTTCAAAGACAATCTGTGGAAACATGCAAGTCGTCCACTTATCACTCTGACTACTGGTTAGTTGACAACGTACACACATATTCATCAAAATTCAACAGCTAAAAGAGAGCGAGCAACCCCAGGTGAGATAATTACTACACATAAGTTAATAGAACCCTAATTACAAAAATACGCTACCAAAGTGAAATGTAGAAGAAATATGACTCAGTAGTCTGAGCAAACCGTCATAACATGATATAACACATCAAGGATTTAAGAAAGTGCTTGTACGGTGGAGTGTTCTGCTGATCTCTGTTAGATTTTTCATTCTTTCTTTTAATCTTAAGGGACAGCTGTATATTCTGGAAAAAAAAGTTAAGTTTCCTGCACCTTCCAAATACATACATGTTCTACAAGAAAAGAGCATCAGCACTCATTAGGCAACAGGTTCCTACTGACATAACCACCTCAAGTTTCTTCTGAATCCAGCATTCATTCTTCACATCCACAGCTACTCTGAGTCAAACTACAGGTACACCTGTTCTTTTCCCTTTTTTTTCTTTTTTTTTTTTTTAGAATAGACTCTCCACCCTGAGCTACAGAGTGGTGAATCAAACTACTCCTGCGCTGCTTTCTCACTATCCATTTCATTCATAAACCCAAAACACTGCAAAAGGTAGACGATTGGCCGGGTGGCGCTGCGTAAAACGACGACGCGTGCTTCCCCGCCGCCAATGAGAGGCGAGTAGTACGCTCTCTCCCTCTCTCGTGCTCCCTCTTTAACCCTCCACGAGTTTTGTTTTCTCTTCCAGCCTCTGTGAGTTTTCAGCAGTCACAACGGCAGCCCGGGCGAAGGGAGTGCAGTGCGGCACAGGAACCGGTAGCACAATTTGGCTAAAAAGAGATAGCTGGACTGGCCTTCAGAGTCAAAAAAACCCCCCAAAAAAACACACACAAACACAAAACCTCAGGGATGTTATCTTAAGTGGCGACTCTGCCCTATGTTGCTGTTAAAGTCCAGCCATCTGTGCATTTTGCTCAGCACTTTAAGCCTCCCGCTGTGCGTCATTAGTTTGCAGGTGACAAGGAAAAGCACTTTAAGAACGAACCTTCATGGAGAAATTGATTGGCTGATTGACAGACACAACTGACTGCTCTTTAACTCCTGGAGGTGCGCCGACATCCAGGGCCGACTCAATACAAACCAATCTTTAAAAAAAAAGAAATTAAAAAAAATTCTTCCCCCGCCCCATGTGCTCATCTTAGTGGCACAGAAAAAGAAGAAGAAAAAAAACAAAAAAAACAAAAATCAGAACCACACATGAATCAATACCAGCAATGATCCAGTGACTCTCCATGAACTCAGACTGAGTGTGCCACTGTTTGTGGGGGGAATTGGGTTGACAGAGTTCAAGGAGGGGGGATTTTCAGGTCCAACACTGCCATCTACGGACACCACTGCAACACTGCGGGTGGCCAAAGGATTACATCATCATGTTTGGGGCGATGATGTGTTTCTCTGAGATGCTGCAGCTCAGACAAAGAGAGATTGCTCGTGGATGCTAAAGGTACGAGAAAAGTTTTTTAAAAATACCTACGCCACTTGGAATTTCACAGAATTTTGGATTAGTTTAAAGGTTTTTCTAGTTTTAAATGGTTTAATAAAGCAGAAATGCTTAATTTATTTAAAAACTCAAATCACGTTGTGAAGAAAACATGGTCAGAGCGTTTTCTCCTGTTAACCTTTGACCTGACTCTGAGTCTGGAACCTTCTGCAGATGTTCTTCATCACTTCAGGACACGTTTTTCTTATGAAAAACATCTCGTAGAACAGCATAAAAACCCCCTCCAGAAACAATATTTGTTTCTGAAATAATGTCATCACTGTATGCAGGTGTTCAGGCTGACACCTCGGTTTCTTCTCCACTCTCAAAAACACAAGAGAACTTCCACACTTCACCTTGACTCATTTCCGCTTGAATTCACAAATGCTGTATTTCTGGAAACCAAAACGGTAGCATTTCATCTGGCAGTTGGAAAACAACATCGGGTCTGAAGCAGCCGGGACACATTTTGAGATTCTGTGGGCTCTCGCTGCCCCCTAGTGTCGCCACATAAATACTCCATGGGGGGCGGGGGGAGAGAGGGGAGGTTCACACCAAGTGTGAAGAGAGAGAGAGGTGAGAAATGTTTGAGGTGCTTCAAGAATGGGAAGAGAGCCCCAGAGGAGAAGTACTGCTTTTATTTTTTAACATTTTTCTCTTGTGGAGGTCAACTGTCTCATTAGAATATATAGATGAACAAAATGTAAAGCTTAAATCCTTACTACGTTTTCTCAAAATGAGTCTTCCAGAGCGGTTTTTGCTCATTTCTTTGGAACATTAAACAGCACATTTTCCGGCAAACGTAGCCTGAAACCAACAGGCTACGTTGGCGTATTTAATCAGACAATCATAAAAGTATGAATACATAGGCAGAGTGGAAAGTGAAGCAAAATAACGCAAAACAGTTTGAAGTTAAAAATGTCCAGAAGAAGAAAAATGTGATAAATTTAGTTCCTGATTAAGTATCTCACCGGTGGTGCCCAAAGTGGGTCTTCGAGGGCCACAACGCTGCATGTTTTAGTTCTCTCCCTGGTGGTACCAACAACCTCCTCAGCATGTCTATGTTCTTCTTAAGGCTTGAAATGAGCCATCAATTGATCCAGTTGCGATAACCAGGGAGGGACCTAAAACAAGCAGGACGAGGACCGACTTCAGACACCACTGCTCCTCACCACCATCACCAAAGCAGATTTGTGGGAGTTTTCCTGAGGAGAGAATGGAGAGAGCTGTACATGTCTGATCAATTAATTAAATGTTATTGTCTCTACTTTTTTTAAGATTCTGTCTCTCATGTACGACGGATTATTGGGTCCACGCTAAGAAAATACTGTAAGTTTTGGGACAATAAAGTCTAAATAATTCCTAAAATAAAGTTGTAGTATTATGAGAATAAAGTCGTAATATCCTGACTCTTCATATAATGCAACTTTACTCTCGTAATACGACTTTTTTCTCATATTGTTGCGACTTTTTCATATTCCGACTTTATTCATGTACAACTCATATTATGACTATTCTCAGGATATTATGACTGTCACAATTTTATTTTCTTGTTTTTCCTACTATGGCCGTGATACTCTGTTGTACTCACAGTTGAGGTAGAGTTGGGTGAAAATTACAGACCTGTCTGTTCTTCTTTAGTGAGAAAGCTCTAAAGATCAGAGCTGTAGCACATACTTATTTCTCTCACTGTATTTACACTTCTGCACCATGGAGACTAAATTAGCAAAAAAGTGCAAATAGAACCCAGTTTCGTTGTTTTAGCAGAGCTGAATGGCTAAACCAGGATAATTCCAGGCAAACAGGCTAAAACCAGCAGACTAAAACCAAACAGTACTTCTCTTTAGTGTTGCCAAATCCTCCTGAGCTTCTCCCAACATGACAAGTCGAAGTGTGCGCTGAAATACAGCTAACGCCCTCAGAGCCGCGTGCACCCGACAACTATTAAGTTGTCACAGTTGAAATTGTTTCGTAATGTAGGGCAGGTCCTTAAATGGAAGGCATAAAGGGCTTTTGTGACAACGGAGTAATAAAAGTCGATGCTTTCAGAGGTCCAGAGCATCATCGGGAGACAATCCCCCCCCCACCACTCTTAACATCGACCAGAGGGCACACAGTCTGCATGGGCATACCACTCTCTGAATGGTTTGATGACAAAAATACTGTCATGAGACTTTTCACTGCAGCAATGTTCAATGTCAAAGCCTTAAGAGTGCAATCAAATGTCTACGGATCAGAAGGCTAAAGAGCAAGTAGGAGCTAGAGACCTGAAAAAATTACAAAGTACAGAGACTTTCAGGCAGAGTCTTGGCAGGGAGTTCTAATAGGACTGCAGTGGAGGGAAATGGACCAATCCAAAACCCCAAGAGTCAAGACCTATAGTATACTGCTCAAAAAAATAAAGGGAACGCTCAAACAACACAATATAACTCCAAGTACATCAAACTTCTGTGAAATCAAACTGTCCACTTAGGAAGCAACACTGACTGACAATCAACAATGATTTTGTCGTCAGCACATTCAACTTTATACAGGACAAAGTATTCAAAGAGAATATTTCATTCATTCAGATCTAGGATGTGTTATTTGACTGTTCCCTTTATTTTTTTTGAGCAGTGTGTATAAGGGTTTCATGAGACAAATATTACGTACAAAATGTACCGGGAGACTGATTCAGACTTGATGTTGAGGCTTTTAAACTTGAATTGTCCACACTGACGTCAGGAACAGCCTTATTGTGCTTATTCATACCAAAGCCTAAAAGCATCGTCCAACAGTAACTAGTCCTCACAGTCCTTTTAACGAGGAATATCTTTTGGCTGCCAAAAGTAATCCAGTGTGACCCCTCCCCAACATGCTGCTGCGCACTGCCAGTCAAATTTGACTCTGGAAATATTTCAGCTTGGAAAGAAACTAACAATTTGGAGATGAAGGTATTTAAGTTTTAAAACTACAATTGGTGGATGCAGCCAATTAGAACCAACAGGAAGGTCTTAGCATTGTCAAACATGCTTGTGTATGCACTGCTCAATGTGCTGATGGCTTAGAAACAACTTATTACTTATCTGCCGTCATCGGTGGCCGTGCTAACGAGCCTTAGCATTCAAGACAGCCTCCACTGCAGGGAACTAGCTGTAGCCTAGCAGAGAGCAGTGGGTAGGATGTGAACCTACATGAGCTTGATGGACAGCGCTAAGACTCTCCTCCTGGCTCTGATTGGTGTATTTCTGCAGATGGCTGTAGGACCATAGAGAGAAGGCAGAGGAGCTCCATTTTTATATTACATTGTCAGGACAGAGTGACAATTTTAACAAAGATGTAAAAACTGTTTTTAAAAGCTACAAACGTTAAAACTTATTTTTACTAAAGGGTTTAATACAGTCAGAAACTCCTACCGGTCTGTGCCTTGTCAGTCATATAAATTTATTAACTTATATCAGGGCAATCCTAGGAAAAAACAGTAAGGTTTTTATAATCTGTGTAAATTAATTAGATGGACAAATGGTGGTCTTGTTAATTTAGACCCATCACAGGAAGATTTTGTACCTGTGTTGAAAACCAATGGCTCTTACTCTATTGAAAGTAAACATTTTTATGTAACTCCAATAAATAATCTCTACTGACAGCAGGTGGCTCAGCTTTGTCTTAGTTTGATCAGGGGGTCCTATTTTATGAAGGTCAGCGAGCTCCAATGGAGGAATCAATGGAAATAATAGTTAACATAGTCTTTTACAAAATACTATAGTATTAATTAAACATGAGATTTCTCCATTCTACAATTATTTTATTCATCAATAAATCAATGTCAGCCTCCAGACCAAAACAATGAAAAACTGTAAAGTACACTGGCACTGCTTACAGGCAAAAAGTGGAAATAGGTTTGGAGTCTTGAGATGAAATGGTGGCGAGTGGGCACAAAATATGGATGTCTTTTCAAGACACCATGGGACGACAGAATGAGTGGCAGATTCTGTGGACACTTCCTGGTGACATCATCACCCCACCCGTGATGACGCTATTCATGCCATCACATCCAGCAGAAAAACTTATCCATGTTCTCTCACTCAACTGAAAATAAAACCTACCCAATGCTGCTCCGTCTTAGCAGCAAACTACATCCAAGGCGGAATGATTCTTCACGGATCTTGCCTTGTTTTTAAATCAGTGAGTGAATTCAAGTCACATCCTAGAACCGACTTTGTCCCTTTATCATGTCTTTACAGTTCATTTCACATCCAGCAGAAAAAATTATCCAGGTTCTCTCAGTCAATCTTAAACAGATTAGTGATCTCAGATAGATGAACATTGTCGCCCAACAGCTTCCAAATTCAGCTTAGAAATAAGCCTGAATTTCTTAGCATTTCCGGACCAAGTCCAGTGTGACGTTTCCTCGGAGGTAGTAAACGTCCCAAAACAAAAACAATTTGAGTGAGTAGTGTTTTTGGTTTTGTTTTTTTATTTCCCCTCAGCCTGAAATGACGACTCCAACAGAGTCTGTTCAGCAACGCAGCATCTCCATGTCAGGCTGAGGAGAACTTTGTGACGCCTTCATCTGTGGTCAAGCTGATGAGGCAATCTCTGTCAAAGGAGGAGATCGGGAGACGGAATGGCGTAGCTGTGTTCGAGTTTCGGGGGGATACTGCATGAGTTCGTCAAAGGGATGAAACTTAACGGTGTCGAGTGTGGCGTCACCTCAGACTCTAGGTTTGAGAAACCTTTCGTTTCACAGCTACTGTTAGCATTCTCTGGAAAGACAATTGGGATAGGGAGAAGAGATGGAGAAAGAAAAATTAATCAGTTAAAAAAAAAAAAACGAAACGAAACAAAACAAAAAAAAAACTGAGCTTTGAACTTTTTTGTGCCGGTTTTGTCATTTTACATCATTCTCTGCTGTGAGAGAGTGTTGACCGTTAGCCCCGCCCACCAGGTCATGTTTGTACGTGTGCTGTTAACAATAGTTAGGTACATAGTCCAAATCCACGTCTGATTAGCTCAGAGAAACAAAACTGAGGTATTGATGTGTTCTATTTCTAAGCGACTGAGCTGAAGACGTGTGACATTAATAGAGAGAGTGGAAAACCTGCTGATGTAGCTGAATTAAAAGGATTCTGCACCAGAAAAAATATATATTCATAAACACAAAAACAAAGGATATTATATCTATAATTTCAGTATGTTTTAGTTAGTTTTAAAACACACAATATAGTTCTCAATTTCAGGTTAACTATAATAATCTTGTTCCACACACAGCCCGGTTTGTTCATATAGATTTTTCTTTTCCTTTCTTAAAGTGATTTGCTCACCTTTAGTCGACGTCTGCATTGAAAAGGAAGGAGGTGAAGAGGAGTGTTTAACACTGGCGGGTAGCTGAACCTGTCCACCGCTGGCGCTGCCCGCATCCAGCGTCTCCATGGATTCCATGGCAACCGGCGTGTCAGAGCAGAGGAAGACATCGATGGGCCTGTTGGTGCTTCTGAGGTGAATCTGCAAGCTCTGAGCGTCAGAGAAAAAGAGGACGGTGTGATTATGGAGTGAGTTTTGCAGAAGAATCTGAAAGTGTCCCGATATGTGTACCTCTTCAGGATGTGGCACTTGAAGGCGAGTCTCGGGCGGAGCTTTGATCACAATCACAGTCTGCTGCTCAAAACTCGGAATGCTCCTGATGTCCTCGTACGTCAGGTAGGCGTACGTGATCGGTGGAGTTCAGGAAAGTAACCGATGTATATTTGGAGGTAAATCCGAAACAAAAACGCCCCAATATATCCAAGGATATCTGTCGTGCAGGTTCTCCTCGCACAGCCTGCTGATCTGATGGGCGCATATTTGGATGAGCTCGTCCAGCTTCTCCTCCTCCTCGATTAGAGCCTCCAGGCTTCTGGCGAGGTTGTTCTCCACAGGGCCGCACCTGGGCACAGGAGAATAAAGCCGGGCGATGCTACTTCAAAATAAAATCTCTTTTTTTTTTTTTTTAAATATCAGATTAAAAAACAAAAAGTTTTTCACTCTCTTCTAAAAAAGAAAATTACAAAAAGACAAAATACTTTGAAAAAGTGGCTTTTAAAATAAAAAAAAGCTTCAAAAGTTCTCACAATTTGATGTAAACTTTTCAGTTTGTAGTTTTTTCTTGAAAATAAAACACCATTTCAAAGTCCTGCTATTGAAAATAATTTGATGCTGATCTGTTAGTCTGTCACAATAAATCAATTAATGACATGATAAACTAAAACGAGCTCAATAACTTACATTTGGGTGATTTATCGATTTTCTCTTTTTTCTCTCTTTCTACCACAAACCAGATGATAAACGTTTTCAGTCTGGTACTTGGTTTCAATTATTCCTTTGATTGAGGGACAATTGTGTTTACAAAGACTTCATAATTAATTTCATTTGTTTTTTTGTTTATTTATTTGGAAATTTAAAATGTCTTTAAGCTGCAGTGTTCAGTGCTCAATAAATTTGAAAGTTTATTATTTTTGAGAACTTGTTCTTGCTTTATTATGCCTTTATTAATATATTACATGAAAGTGATCTCAAAACAACAATATTATTGTTTATCTCAATAACCTCTGGGACAATTTATCGTCCAGCAAAAATTGTTATTGTGGCAGATGCACTGATATGATTAAAGGAGTTCTCATTGTATTGCAACCTTATTCTCGTATTATTTCGACTCTATTGTCATTAGACTTTGTTCTTGTAATTTAAGAAATAAAAGCTTTGTCTGGTCCTAATATTCCATCATATAGATCACCTGAATTCAAAGTTCCAATAAACGGAAGCTGTGAAAAACGCTCGTCAAACAAGATGGCCACCATGGGTGAGCACATTAGTAAAAATAATAATAAAATCTTATATCCAGATTTTCCCAGGAATAAATCTTCCAAAAATAAATATTTGATTAATAGATACAATCAATCAAATTAATTCAAAACAATAGAGGAAGTTGCTGATTGTTTTGAAACCATTTTCTACGTTTGAGGTTTGGGTTGACGCAGCTTTCCACTGGACGTTCTGTCTGAACTGCCTTCAATTTGAACCCTATTTCATAATTAATTGAAGCAATTTTCTAAGATCTTTTCACGTTCTATTCATGTTAAATTTGTTAGGTGACTTCAATTAGTACTATGTCCTGCCTACTAGCTGAGGTAAGAGTTATTTTGGCTATGACAATACATAAATAATAAGAGTTGACTGCACTTACAACCACTGGTGGTGGTTTTTGTGCGTCTTCTTCATGAGATTGATCCCTTCCAACACATTGGTGATGTCGTACAGACGCCTCTTGGACACTTTGAGCTCCGATGAGACCAAGTTGAGGTCCACCACTCCACTTAGAGAGCGATTTAGTCTCTGAGCAAACTTCCTCGTCAGGAGAACCAGAGAGTTATCGGCACGGGTCTTCTGGAACAGCAGCATGGCTTCTGTGGGTTGGGGGAGGGGGGAAATGACCCAAAATCATACCCTGATATCAAAACTGGAACAAGTATTGGACACTGAGGTCACTGCACAACAAAACTAAGACTAAAATAGAGATTATTAGCATTTAAAGTAATTGCATCTTTTGTTTTTTACGTTTTGTCAAAATATAAACACAGATTTCATAAATTCTACCAGGACTGATATAATAACAATTTTTACAAATTTTTGCAAATTTGTAAAAAAATTTATAAATTTTTACAAAATATGCATGCCTCCTGAGTTAATCAGTAGATTTTCATTGAGGAATCTTTCTTCCAGCTCTGCAGCTCTAGATACTAAGATTTATGCTAGGGTTGCACATTATATTTTCATTGCAATATAATGTGTCAGTTTTTAAATAACTTTATTGTTGTACTTTCATCTAATAGACACACATTAAATATTTGTGGCTTTAATGTGACAAAATGTGTAATGCAAATTTTGAACAAAAAATAAATAAATAAAGAAAGAAAAAAAGCATGTTTGCAAAGCCTCACCTTTTTTTATATTATGGGTCTGACAGGCCATGTCCATGTTGGTTTGGTTGCCCGCAGCGACAGACTCCATGGTCCCACCTTCGTCCTGAGGCTCGCGCGGTACACGGCCCTGCAGTTCCAGTCTGCTATTCGCCTGGCAGAAAATTTTAGCAAATAAACACGTTCATAAAGTTTGCCAAGTCTGTTTAAGGGGCGACGTTGATTCAATATTCACTTCTCAGCTCCCTGTTGCACACGCGACAAGCATTTAACGCTTCAGGTCGACTCCTGACCCAGAGTCTGCAGTGTAACGTTAGCAAAGGCTAACTTAAAAGTTTGCTTAGCTTGTTGAAACAACAGTCCCTCCCCCCTTCCCAAGCTTACCTCAGGGCTGCAAAAGAACTTTCTTTCCTCTATTGGTGTTGACAACATTTCGCACACTTCTTAAAAGTCACTTTCGCATCACTCAGGTCCTGCTTCAGGCTATGCGTCGACCGAAATCAGAAATATACAAAAGTATTACCCGCCAAATCGCCTCAGCGGACGCTAAGCACGCCTGTGCAGCCTCCGGATATACACAAACGTCAGAGTTAGCCTTCAAAATAAAAGTATCCGAAATATTTATTTATTATTGTTAATAATAATAATAATAATAATAATAATAATAATAATAATAATAATAATATCTTTATGGCATTATTTCGTTTGAGAATTTGACTAAATTTAGGCAAATATTTCGTCCAACTAGATCCTAGAGAAACAACAGACTTCAGATGTTCTAACGTCACAAAGCCATATGTTTGCGTCAATACGGGTAAAGTAAGCATCACTAAAGTCGTCGTGAGGCGACATTAAGCAAAGTTCGGCTTAATAACGTTGACCGTATTCAGGCACCGGTTATCCCAAGAGCTTTTAAGCACAAGAACCATAAAACCAACTCACTACCAAGTTTTCCAAGCGCGGCCATTTTAATGCGGAAGACAAACTTTCCAGATTAGTGGTGCTGGGGGAAACATGTAAATGTTCATATCCAATGATTGACAAAAATGTTGAAATGCTCCTGTTTATAGTTGGGAGAAATGTCAGAATTTTCTAAATGACCCCAGCAGCATTGAAATCCAAATGGCTGCCTAACATCACTGTCGCCTATATCTCATTAAACATGTCTTACACAGTCCTCTTTCACTAAAAATGGTGCTACATATTTTTAAAGTTGTGTTAAGAAAAGTACATTGTTGTTAAGGCTAATTACTATTAGGAAATACTAGTACGGGTCACTGTGCATGTCGATCCTATTTGTGCCTTAATTTGGAGCTCCAACAACTGAAATGGTTCCAAGATCCAAATTCCTTTGAGGTCGTAAATAACTGGTAGTGAAATGACCAAAACTAACACCACACCACTAAAGCCAGCAATGAAGAGACTATGCTGCAAACTACAGTATTCAGAGTTTCCTATTTTCCTACTTGTCGTTTTTGATGGAGATTAAATTGTATATGCTGAATTATAGAACTTGGACTTCAAAACAATGGAGTAATTCAAGTCAATCACAAGTTCTTGGGGTTTGGCACAACTCAGGTTTATTCACAGATCCTTCAACGTAATGATAAAACTCAATTGTCACAGTTAGGATTTGAAATATGCTTCAAAAAAATGATATTGCTAATGAAACAATGCACTTACAACCACCAGTGGTGGTCTTTGTAGACAACAGGCTCCTGTCAATAACATATTTACCTTTGTCCAGAGTATGGAGAGTGATTCAGTCTCTACAATTAGTAATCCATGAATTGTGGTGGGACACAAAAATGGGTTCTTCAAAATGGGGGAAAAGAATTGAAATTTTAATCAGAAAAATGTTTTGCTTTCTTCTTGAGGAACATATACTTACATAGATAAATATCTCTGTTGCAATAAATCTAAAGATAAAGGTTCACATGATCGAATATTTTATTCAGTTAATACAACTGGGTGCAACTTTCAATAAGTTCAAAGACACCGCTTAGAATATTTGAAGAAGTACGGAGCCGCAAGGGTGAAATAACCTCCAAACTTTGTCATTGATTTAAACTTATCTAATAACAGAGGCTAGCATAAACGAGAAATGCTTAGTTGAGTGAAAGGTTTTCCGCAGTGTAAGTAAACACGTCACACTTTGACAGTTTTAAGGAAATGTAGACCGGAAAATAGGTGACGTCTCCGTACTCATAAAAATCCAAGTTTAATAGAAATTTTCCTTGAAATGCACAGTAGTTTAATTAAAAAAAAAAAAAGTACTAAACAAAACAACCAAATACATTCCTGAAGGCTAAATTTATTCAGTTCTAAAATTATTCCTTCAGTCATCATCATCATCATCAAATTTAATCTTCTTCCCTTGGAATGCCAGGATTTGTCCCTGCTGCTCCTTCCTCTTCTTGCTGGCCTCCCATGATGGATGGAGTGCCGGCTGTGGCGGCTGATGGGAGAGGAAGCCTCCCCCCCTGTTGTCCTTCTGCTTTCGGACATCTTTGCCTCTTCCTCTCCCGGCAGGCCCAGATTCTTTTCTGTCCGACTCGGGGCGTTTGCCGAACTTGGCCCCAGAATCTGAAGTTCTGTCCTCTTGCTTTGTGAACTTTAATTTACCAGAGCCTCCATCATTTAGGCCTCTGCCGGTTTTGGAGTTCCCCGGAGCTCCAGATTTACCAGTTCCTTTCCCTATGTGGCCGCCCCGTCCGCCCTTACCTCCGGCCAGCGACGAGCAGAACACAGACTGAACCGTCAAGGGTTTGGACTTCAACCTGGACTCCAGCTCGTCCAGTTCGCTCTGGAGTTTGTCGCTTTTCGCATCGCCCGGATCTTTTGTCCCTTGCTGTTCTTTATCCACCTCCACTTCCCGCTCGTCTCTTTTTTCTTCTTCTTGAATTTGCTAACTTTCCCTATGAAGAAGTCGTCTTCGTCGCTCTCCTCCGACGCCGACGACTGCTTGTGGAAACGCTCCTCCGTGCTGTCGTCGAAGTACTCTTTCTCTTCGTCGTCCGACGACTCTACGTCGCTCTCTTCTTCATCTGGGCTTTCGAGAGCTGATTCAGGAACGGACTGAAGACGGGAATTCTTCTCTTCGTGTTTACTTTGAGGCTTAGGCTTCATGCTGCTTTTAACTACAGTAGCTTTAGCACTAGTAGACTCTGGCTTCTCTTGCTTGTGAACTGCTGAGGTATCAGAGGTAGCAGGTGATCGTGCAACTGATTTCTTAGCACTTTTAAGGACATCTGCTCCTTCCTTAATGTCTTCCACTTGTTGGTTCAAAGAATTGTCTTTGTCTTCGTCCTCATTTTTCCTGTCCTGTCTTGAGTCTGGTGAAAGCTGGGTGGCTTTTTCTGGTGCTCTCTGACCTTTCGGGCGCTCCCCCTGCTTTCTGGCCTTGTTGCGCTCCTCTGTGAAGTCTTTGATGGCGGCTTTGATGCTCTCGATCTTCTTCCTGAACTGAGGGTGGCTGGCGATGCGCGCTATGGCTCTGTCTAACATGGTCGACTTGGGGTTTTTGCAAACGCGCTCGAAGTTGAGGTTCTTTTGCAAGGCCGTCTTGGTCACCTGTAGTTGTCGGCAGATAAAAAATCAAAACGCCTCTGGTTAGAGCTGCAAAATTAATGATTTGCCGAGCAAAAGTATTGACGCCTCATTGTTTGTTTTGCTATAGAAATACATTTTGCTTGGATTTTACTAGGACAGGTGTAACAGTTGCTTTAGTTAGAAGGGATTAACATGCAGGAAGAAAGCTGGAAACAGCAAAGGACTAACAATGAGGCTAAATGCTAACTGTGGAGTCAAGCAAACGCAGAACATTTCAGGTTTCAGAGAAAGAGCGGGACGGCCGTACCACGTCTGGAGGGAGCTTCTTCATGCTGTGGACCTCCTCCAGCAGCCTCGCTGCTCTCCTCTGATTCCTCTCCATTTCTGCCTCCCTTTCCCTTCTTCTTCTTCAAGGCGACGATCTGACGAGTGAGCTTCCTGATGATCAGAGCCTTCACCCTCTTCACCTCCTTCCTCATCTTCACCACCTCGTTGTTTAGATTCAGGACATCGGAGGGCTTCTTTCCCTCCGCGGCAGACGACGTTCTGCTTCCTTTTCACCTCCTGCTTCCGCTTCACCCTTCTCCTCCTCACCGTCACTATTATTATCTGAACTTGTGGTTCCTTCCTCTTCGTCGTCCTCCTCGTCTTCCTCTTCCATCTCGTCCTGTTCTTGTTCTTCAACAGATGGGAACATTTTCTCGGTCTTAATCATCTGTCGAAACACAGAGCTTATTACTATGTAACAGCTTAAAAATTACCTGCCATTTATTGCAAACACTGAAAAAGGTAGATCATTCACCAGTGACATGTGCTTACTAAAGCTTTACAATTTCTAAAAATTTGAGCCAGTTTTTGGGACGTTTAACTATCTGTTTGTTATATATTTTAGGTTGAGTAGTGAAGCATCTCTCCAAGAACCTCAGCTTTGAAAATCTTTGAAACTATTTTCATTTCAAGCCGACATACACAGCCTGGATACGATTTGATTCTTCCGTTTTTTTTATGCCGTGTTAATTTAAATAGTTTGTTTTTAAATGCAGCTTTTAAGAATAATTTTAACAGCACACCTATTGCCCAGCTGCACGAACAAGTAGCTTACCTTTTAAAAGTAAAATTTAGTCAAATAAGAGGTACAGTCAAATTTTGTATTCCAAATAAGTATCCAAATAAAATATTTCGCATATTGCATAATTTCTTGATTCTCGTTTTTAGATCAGCAGGTGGCACTGCTGAGCTTTCAAATGCTTTTTTTTCCCCCAACTGGGTAAAAACTTCACAGCTTTAATGAAAAGCTTCATCTGGCTGTCATATTTGACACAGTGAGCTTCACTGCAGTTTCAATCACCCGGAAACTGAAAAGTTGAAAAAAAATCCACAAATGTTCTTGGGTTCGCTTACACCGACGGCTCCTCTTGTTAAGCTAAAGCGATATAACATGTCTGAAACAAGAAACGTTGCGGCTTGGAAGAAAAAGGGGCTAAGCTATACATTTAAAAAAAAAACCCAAACAAACGTGGTTAAGAAAACGTGAGAAGAAATACTGCGCATACTGGCGTCTACTTTGACTTTTTCTAAGCGTTTTTACGGCGAATAAACCAAACCCAAACGAAAACAAACGCACAATCTCATGAGACTTACCGTTCGGAAATGAATGTTGTGCACAAGTAGGTAAAAAAACAAAAAAGATTCAGGGAAACGCTTCGACTAGCAGGGAGCAGCCATGTTTCCTACGTCTTCGACGTCGCCGCCGCGACACGTCAAGACGCGAGCTACGCAGCGTGTCGTGAAAGGGGGAGGGCCTTCGGCGGACTGTTTTTATTTATTTCTTTGTTTCATGAGCATAAAACAGCTACAATGGTGGGTAATTGGAACAAGCGGGGATGCTAGGATGAGCGGGTGACGTTTCCAGTTCCAGTTACCAGAGCGATATCAACAAAGAATCAACAGGGGGAGGATGAAGCGGCGCAATGCGGACTGCAGCAAACTCCGACGGCCGTTAAAACGGAACCGAATCACCGAGGGTATATATAGCAGGTACAAAAAAAAAAAAAAAAAAGAAAAAAAAAGGGGGGGCTGGAGGGGACCTTATTGTATAACAATGGCGTCGCTCTGTATGTGTCAGGACGCGACTGACAGCCTCTGGTGCGTTCGTGTTTCAGCTGCAATGTGAACTGAATGGACGTGAATGGCTCGTGTATCTCTTTTTCCCCCCCCCACAGAATCAGGCCCGGCTTAACGGTTTTATAAGCTGGCGTGTAAGACACGGTGTAAGCCTTAAAAAAAAAAAAAGAAGAAGAAGAAAAAAAAAAAGATTTCTGACCAAATTTGAATTAGTGCTTTAATAACTCCACGAGCGCCATTCGTAATAAATGACACCCCGAGGAAATGTGTCCGGTTAAAATGGGGAGGGGGGAAAAAACGCTGTGGAACTTTGTGAGAAAAGCTGTAATGACGGAGGCGCTCGTTTTGAAATCACATGTGCTTTGTCTGGCAGAAAGAGAAAGGGGGGGGCGGGAGGCTTAATTTAAATGCATGAATGAAACAATGTCTTATTTACAGCCGGTTTAATTTAACTTGTTGCAACGCAAACAGCCGGCCGGCCCCTTTTGGTTGATTGGTAGCAATCCACACGAAATGAAAAGCAGCTGTGCGGGGCAGCATGTCCAGACATGACCCCCCCCTCCCACCCCCCACTCATCCACTCATTCACTCATTATACATGGAGAGCTTAAACCACACAGTGGGGTTTCAGGCAGCTTCTTCAGGGCCTATCCTGGGTTTTGGCTGCGTTCAAAATGAGAAATGACTTTACATTTGCTTTGGGAGTGTAGATGTTTCAAAACAGATCAGTAGTGAAATGTATAAATGTGATTTATTTATTTTATTTTATTCAGGCGATTATTGTTGTTATTGTTTTTCATCCAACCATCTTGAGTGTTTGCTGCTGCTCCTGGAACCGTTATGAACAGAAAAGTTGGTGCGTCTCATCGGACGCAGCGGACACAAAATGTGGCATTCGAATCCTCTTAAGAATAAAGCTGGAAATTGTGACATGCCTGTGTCTCAAAGCCCTTTGAAATAGAGGACAGTGCCGTCAGAAGTGACCTAGTAAATAAATAAGTACAAAAATTTTTAATGACTTTTAAATATGCATTTACCTGTGTATTTATTTCAGCAGACAAAAAGATAAAAACTGAATAAATGCGACAAAAGGACATGGCAATTTTACTCAGATTGCTCCAAAAGAGCAGGTATAATTCCTCTCATACACTTCAACATTCAAGTATCAAATAGTCATGTATTCAGTCATTCTCCATCAACATCACTAGTCTCTAGCACTGGAAAGAATACAGTCCAAAAGACTCGAACTATAATTGCAATATCTCACAAAGCATTGACTTGGCGGGATAGAAAGTCACACACCACAATTAATAGATTTTTATTTTGCATTATTTCCCTTTCTCTTTACAATTATCCTTTATGGTCTGTTTATTTAATTTGTTTAGTTCATTAATGACAATGTACAAAAAAGCATTAATAAAAGGTACTTTGCACCATATTTAGCTTATGCAAGTTTCCATCTGTAGTCCCTGAGCAGGTGAGTTAATAAAGCTGTCTAATATCATTAAAAAAAATACATTGAATGTCTACAAATACCCTGATTACAATCACTACAAGGTGATCAAAATTTACAACAATATAAATGGTAAGCAGTTGCCGTTGGTTTACTGACTAAAGTCAAGCTAAAGTACCTTTGTATAAGGTTAGCGAGTGTGGAAAAGCTCGAGCGGAACAAATAGACTCCTTATCCGTAAGACGCCTAGTTTCCTTACCTCCCCTTTAACTTGAACTCGTTGCCTCCTTCCCGCAGCACGTTCCTGTACCTGAAGTTCCTGGTGGTGTGGGTGTTGGTTCTGCTGGCTGACTTTGTGCTGGAGTTCAGGTTCGAGTACCTGTGGCCTTTCTGGCTTTTCATCCGAAGCGTCTACGACTCCTTCAGATATCAGGGTCTGGTGAGTGCCTGTCTGTGTTCCCTCTGTGCACAGGGCTCCTGCAGGAAGTATGGAATATGGTCAAGTATTGTGCAGGTCAGAACATTTGTGGAAGAATATGTGAATTAGTAGCTGCCTTTCCATTGACTGTAAAATTGCATAAACTGGAAACACGGCGATTTTAAAACGTTCGATTAAAAACCTTTTGTGCTAGCATGAGGTGGTTTTTCCAGCTGTCTCGAAATTGGTGTATTTCGCAAAACCACAGTGGAAACGCTTTATTCACAATCACACGGGTCGAGATCAACAACCGGCCGTTACTACTGGCAGAAAAGATGAAGACGACAAGAAGTGGAAGGAGGACAATTATGTGGCATGCTTTTCAATAACTTATCACATGTGATTTTAATTTAGTGGAAACAACCGCAAAATTGTTTCAACATTTAAAAAAATAGCTAATCAACATTGGCGGAATATCGACAAAGTTTGCCTGTAATGGAAACGCAGCTTTGGTTTTTGTAGGTATGTAAAACTTTGCCAACGTAGAAATACCTGCAGAAAGTCTTAGTCATGTTTGGTATCAATTGACTTGGAAAATGTAGTAGCATCTAATTTTATATCCCCCCTCTCTCCATTTAGGCATTCTCTGTTTTCTTCGTCTGTGTGGCGTTTACGTCGGACATCATATGCCTCCTCTTCATCCCCGTCCAGTGGTTGTTTTTTGCAGCCAGCACCTACGTATGGGTCCAGTATGTGTGGCACACAGGTTAGCCAAAAAATGTTTCGGTCGGTTTCAACGTTTTCTTGTCTGGGAGGTGGCCGCTTTAACGTCGCTCTTTTTCATCCAGAGAGAGGAGTCTGTCTGCCCACCGTTTCGCTCTGGATTCTGTTTGTGTACATCGAAGCCGCCATACGGTTCAAAGATCTGAAGAATTTTCACGTAGATCTCTGTCGGCCCTTCGCCGCTCACTGGTAAGCATCGTTCAGTCAAAGCAGTTACCTTAAGCACACATTGCCGTGTAAGAGTATTCCCTTCCCTTGCTTTGGTGTCTGTGGAACCAAAAGGCAGTCTCGTAATTATTCCTCCTAGTATCGGCTATCCGGTGGTGACCCTGGGCTTCGGCTTCAAGAGCTACGTTAGCTATAAGATGCGCCTGAGGAAACAGAAGGAGGTGCAGAAGGAAAACGAGTTCTACATGCAGCTCCTACAGCAGGCTCTACCGCCGGAGCAACAGATGCTGCAGAGGCAGGAGAGGGAAGCAGAAGAAGGTTAGTCTACACTGCCTTGCAGGAATCAAAACAACAGGTTTTTCTGCAAACGGAATGATCTACTAAAGAACAAATTAATGTTCATAAAAGTGCCCAATTAAACCTGCTCACCATGTTCAAGAATTACAGGGAGGAAAAACAGTTTTTAAGCATTACTATTTCAACAGTTTCATTACTTTCTACTGAGGATTTTCTTAAGATTTACAGTGTCTTCACTCTTTGGTGACCATAATTTTTTCTTGATGTGGATTGAAATTTATCAAGAGAACAACACTGAGCCCCACTGGTCCTTTGTCCAGTGTAAAAGCTCCCATGAAAGACGATGATGTGTTCCAGACTGGAGTCTGGTAGTCTTCCAGGTTGCCTGTGACGCAAACCGCGTCACTGTAAACGGTTTTGATTGGTCTGACATGCCACTTTGGTGCCTCTCTCCTTTCTTAAATATCCCAGGAACTGACTGGCATTCATCATTCGGTTTGGCAGGACACTGCGTCCGAAGGACGTCCGCTCGCATGCGTTTCTGTGACTCTTCCCGTCTCTGTATATCTGTTGGCCCAGTGGCCACTTCTGTCTGACAGCTTCCTGTTTAAAGCCTCGCAGCGTCGTGGATGTAGTGGTCAGCTGTTGGGCATCACCGTCACCGGTATCAGAGAGAGGTTTAACCAGATAAAATACACTGGTCACACCTGTGTTCGTGTACCCTTTGAGTTTTCCAGACTAGACCTCCTAGTGTTTATTGGGCTTGTGTTGACTGGCTGGAAAATATCAAATTTATCGTCTCAACCTCCTTGTCGGCATCTTATTTTGCCTCGTGTGTGTCTCTGACGTTGCAAACTATTTTTGTTCCCAAGCTATGACGCCACCTAAGAATGCCAGACTCTTCCTGTTGTCGCCTGCTTTGCCCAGCTGGTGACCCAAAAACCCAAGAGATCCTGTTCACAATGGCAGAAGCAGACATTGGCTTATCGAAACGCAAAAAGTGGCACATTAAAACAGTGCATCAGGGTGTCCGCACCCTTAAAAACTCTTAGATTCCCGTCTAAGAGTTTTAGACGGGAATCTAAGAGTTAAAACTTTTAACTCTGCTGACTTGAATTGGTCTTGAATTGGACTATTCTGTTTTGTTTGTTTGTTTGTTTTTCTCTCTGGACTTTTCTGCCTGGCAAACGTTTGAGTAGCATTTTCAAACATCTTCATTGTGTTCTACAGCTTGACTGATTGTGGCTACAGCTATCATACCCTTGCCAGCTAGCTTTTTATTTATTTAAATTTTTTTTGCGTCTATCATGAGTAAAGGCAAATTTATGACATTTTTTACATTTCTGTGGAGATATAGGTCTTGAATTCCATTTATAAAAGTCTTAAAAAGTCTTCATTTGGAGCTGGAGAAACCAGCAGAAACCTCGACCTTTTTCATTTTCAGGATGCTTACTTGCTAATCATTTTTCGTTTTGCTGCGTGAATGAAGATCAGAACAACAATGACTAACATCGTTATTCAAAACATGATTATGAAGAGTTAGATTTGCCAGTTTTCAAATGTTCCTATTCATTTGGCTATTTAATGACTAAACTTCAGGTTGATTTTGTTATCCAATACTTTGTTCCCTTTAACAGAAATGCTAACCAAAGGAAGTACGGACCTTTCTTTGAATATCTGCTTGTATCAACCAATCAAGGTCATGATTTAGCTGTTGTTTGTGGCCAAATATGTCTCAAGTTGTCCGCCAGATAAATCTCCTTAGTGGTGTTTATGTCAGCCCTGTTGACTCACCGTGTGCTCGTTCTCACCCAGCTGCCTTAGCCAAGGGGATCTCCGAGGTAGAACCCACAGTCATTACCCAAAACGGAGCGCCGCCCGGGAAGAAAAGCTCCTCGATCACATTACCGGAGCTGGAGTACCGCGAGAAAGGGAAGGACAGTACGGCGAAAGAGCGAGAGGGCAAAAAACAGAACACGGTGGGAATCAATAACAACAGTATTATACACGCACTGGACTCCAAACTGCAGGAGGCAGAATTTATCGAGAACTACGTCGGCACAAAGAGACTGAACAACGACCTGGCGGGGGAGAACACGCTCGCCGACGGGAACGCTCACATGTCGGCGAAAGAGGAATCGGGGGGACGGGGAAGAACTACAAAAACGCGGCACCAACTCTTCCCCGCGGAACCACAGCTCCACGAACGGCAGCCTTCCGTCGGGCTCCTCGGCCGGCAAGAACGAGAAGAAGCAGAAGGGGTCGGGGAAAGGCCAGAGGGACCCGGTGGAGAACTGCATCCCTAATAACCAGCTGGGGAAGCCGGACACTCTAGTCCGGTAAGACTTGCTCTCACCACGATAAAGCGAATTCAGACTCTCACATTCTCCACTTAAATAACTGAGCCAGTGCCGGCTCAGTTATGGGACGAAAACCTGTCCGTTAATGAAGTTCTGTGTTCTCCAAGGCTGGAGCAGGACGTGAAGCGCCTGAAGGCAGACCTGCAGGCCAACCGGCAGCTGGAGTCGGAGCTGCGCAGCCAGCTCTCCTCGCTGAGCAGCCAGGACCGCAGCCTCCGCTCCGAACTGGGCCAGCTGCGACAGGACAACGAGCTGCTGCAGAACAAGTGAGGAGGAAGAACTTTACCCACAAACGTTGGTGGTGGGCTTTATTTATGCCCTCACCAGGCTTAGTATTGTTAATTTATCTGAATTTAAAAAAAAAATGATTGCCTGTTTTAAAAACTTTATAGTTAGTATTGAGGTATAAGTCTTCCAAAAATATGTAACTATAAAGTACTTTCAAATTTCTTGTCAACTTTAAACATTTTTTAACTCAAAAACATGGCGGCTGGCTAGATGACTGCACTAGCACCGCGAGTACCAGGCTCAGCACGTTTTCTGGAGGAAACCCTGATATCATTTATTGTGATAAATTTCTTATAAGACTTTAGATTTGTTGCTGTCTCAACAAATTTCAAGTAATGATGTTTAAAATCTCCCAAAATAGAAACAAATCACACTTATGTTATTTATTCTTGTAATTCTATGACTTCATTTGAGCAATTTTATTATTATTATTATTTTTGTGGTTGTTGTTGTTGTTATGTGGCCCTAACTCTCCATAATTGTAATTTGAAAAAATGTGAACCATTTCAGGAAGTATGAAGCATTACACGGCACTGTAGGTTAGAAACGATGCACAGGCTGACGATGCCTCCCTGCCCTCTAGGCTCCACAGTGCCGTCCAGGCCAAGCAGAAGGACAAGCAGACCATATCCCAGCTGGAGAAGAGGCTGAAGGCCGAGCAGGAGGCCCGAGCTGCGGCTGAGAAACAGCTGGCCGAGGAGAGAAAGAGGAAGAAGATGGAGGAGGCCACCGCAGCCAGAGCGGTAGCTTTAGCTGCCGCTACCAGGTGCCTCTTTTTGTTTGTTTTGGTCACAAAACGGCTGTCTCAGACCTGTAAAATAACGTTGTCCTCATCTGTCCGCCAGGGTGGAGTCCACCGATTCTCTCCGAGGACGCATCAGAGAGCTGGAGACGGAATGCAAGAAGCTCAGCATGGACATGAAGCTCAAGGAGGAGCAGATTAGGGATCTGGAGGGAAAGTGTCAGGTGAGACTGTTTACTGTAAAAATACGCCTATATCTCGCATCAGAGGCTTTTGTTTTGTAAATCAGAACTGTAAAATGTGCACAGTGGACGTCACCTTCATATCCCATTTCCTGTCGCACTCCAGGAGCTGCGCAAGTACAAGGAGAACGAGAAGGACACGGAGGTGCTGATGTCTGCGCTGTCGGCCATGCAGGAGAAGACCCAGCATCTGGAGAATAGCCTCAGCGCCGAGACCCGCATCAAACTGGACCTGTTCTCCGCTCTGGGAGATGCCAAGAGGCAGCTGGAGATAGCACAAGGTATCCCAACAAATAAATGAAGAAAACGTGTACTTTTAGTCATGATGTTGACTAAAAGTAGCACACAGCTGAATAAATGTATAAGATTAAATGACTTAACTTCCAACTAACCACGATTATTCGATAAATTTAAATATCGTCAGCTAATTTAGCAATCGATTAATCGTTAGCTGAAGGCCACTTGCTGAAAGAACAGCATAGAAGTAGTTAAGTTAAAACTTAAGGATACCCAGTGGCGCACTCTGCTGGACGGCAGCCAAACTACAACACCGAAAAGAACTAAGCGGACGACATTAGTTAATCGATTGGAACTAATTTAACCTCGTAAACCTTTAATTCCTTTTATAATGACTTTGTTTTCCATAGAAAAACAGCTGTGAACAACTTTATCCGTTTCCTGCTCCACAGGCCAGATCCACCAGAGAGAGCAGGAGATCATGGAGCTGAAGCAGAAGATAGCAGAGGTCATGGCAGTGATGCCCAGCCTGTCCTACTCGTCAGACGGCAGCAACCTGAGCCCAGTCACCCCGCACTACTCCTCCAAGTTCATGGACAATAGTCCCTCCTCCCTGGACCCCAATGCCTCAGTCTACCAGCCAATGAAAAAGTGACTCTCTCCTTTTTTTCTTTTTTTTTTCGTCAGA
Organism: Poeciliopsis gracilis; assembly: GCA_911649635.1. Classification (NCBI taxonomy): domain Eukaryota; kingdom Metazoa; phylum Chordata; class Actinopteri; order Cyprinodontiformes; family Poeciliidae; genus Poeciliopsis; species Poeciliopsis gracilis. The sequence continues at coordinate 1,925,400 of CAJVRI010000435.1, read as the reverse complement.
CAGAACGTTTCCCTTTTTTCCTCATTTTACCGTCTCTACTGGTTTGGGTTCTTTTAAAGTTTACTAGCCTTTACCAGCGCCCCTGCCCCCCGAAACCCTCTTGACAAGATTTTGCACTTAGCACACGCTGACACACGAAGTCCCTCCATTTTCTTCTAAAAGGTTTTCTCTACTTTGTTCAAAGGAGGGTTCGGTTTTATTGCGAGAACTCTTATTTCGAAGGGGTTGCGTACAATTTGTCGGCCAAACGTCTACAGGTGAGCCATCGCACATCGCTTCATGTCAGTTCCCCTTTCCAGCGTGACCACTTTTCTTCACAACCGAATGTCTAATTGATCAAAATCAAACTCCTTTTGGGTTTTCAAACGATGGCTTAAAAGAGACGAAAGGCACGGTTTTTAGTTCGGTTCGTCCGAGGCTCTCCTGTAAAGTAAAGTAAAAAAAGCCCCGCGAGAGATACATGAATGTAAAACAGTTCATGTTTGGATATATCTGCGTTTAATTTAGATCTGTGATTGTTTTGTGATGTTTCGGTTCAGTTCGACAATGTGCGTATATCTGGAACCGTGCTATTGAATTCTGTCGCTCTCAAGATACGGTACTGTCTCCTTTATACTGGAACATTGGCTTCTCCAGGACAATCAGCAAGTGGAAGAATTCGACGTAGCTAGCGCCGCCCCTTCGGAAGACAACTGCTCAATTAGGCCTAGGCACTGCCAAAACCGTTGACGTTAGGATTTCCCTCGCCTCGCCACGAACACCGTTTCCTCTTACTTCTGGACCAAATTAGGACACATTAGGCCATGTCGCTCACCAGATTCAATGATGTCGCGGTAACTGCTCGGTTACCACAATTTGCAGACGTAACAGTGCCTTGCGGAAACCACTTGCTTAGCAATCCTGGGATATTAGCATCTCACTTCGAAGTCACACTTCTCTCTCTCTCTGACTCCCGACATGTCTAGATTTTATTTGAGTGCTTTAAAAAAAGAGCATTTTCAAGAAGTCAGTATTCAAAGGAAGAAAAAGAAAACGTACGATCATTGCAGCTCGATGACAGCAGTTTAGCAGACTTAAAGGGAAAAAAAAAAAAAAACACTGGACGTGGGCTTAATATGCCAAACGCCAACCCAAACTGATTGTCTCTTATCATGCCCTCAAGCCGGCATCTTGTTTACAACAATGTACATTGAACTTACTGGGGAATGTTTGTTTTGTTTTTTGTTTTTTTTCTTTTTGCTTATTTAATTTCCGTTCTTAAGTGCCAAGTGTTGATGTTCGGTTCCCATCAGTACTTTGATTGATGTAGCTAGCATAATGTTGGCAGCAGCGTGCTGTTCTTTTTTATGTCATTAGAACATATTTGGATGGTGTTGTGTTTACATGGTTCTGGGCTGATCACAGCGAAGCAGCAGATGGTCAGTTGGACACATTGTGTTAATTCACATTTTATTTATTAATTGTAATGACAGGCACTTGTTTTGATATTTCCCATCATACACTGTTTTATTTTCTGTATTTTTTTTTAAATGATTTTTTTTTCATTATTATTATTATTTTTAGACCAGGAAGAATTCTGTGAATATTTTTGTGTAAAAGGGAAAAAGGTTACCCCTGAACCATTTTGACCATCCTGTGTTGTCATGTCGCCTATGTTAAAACGGCAAAAAAAAGGAAAAAAAAAAAAAAAAAAAAGAAAGAAAAAATAGTATCATTTGTGGATCGCTCTTGCATTGTAACTTAAGTTCTCGAGTTGCTTTTACAGGTTTGTGTGGAAGGAAGTGAAAAGGTTTAAAAAAAGAAAAAAAAAGTGCTTTGTTTTATCTTTTTATTGTTCTGCCAGGTTTTATTTTATTCACTCAAAGTAATGGTGGCTGTGTCACGGTTCACTTTGAGCCTCACCATTAAAGAAAGTCTTGCTGGTGGCGTTGCAAGATGCGGAGTCCTGTTTGCCCTTTTGTGTTGACGTTCTAATACTGACCACTAGAGGGAGACACTGAGTTTCACATCGCGTGTTAAGACCGACAGCTAAATAACTTGAGTTAAGAAAGAATTAGAAAATGTGACTTAAATATTATCAATATTGTCTAGACCACTTTTATGAGAAGAGAGGGGGGGAAATAGTCATAATAGATTGCAACAAACACCCAGCTTTAAAATTCATTTAATCAGTTGCTCATTTGATGTATTATTTGAAATTGCATGATATTATTATTATTATTATATATTTTTTTTAGGAATTTAGTTAAGTAGCATATGAATAATGGTTTATTTATACCTCCATTTAAAACATGTGCTTCTTGAGTTCTCAGTGGTTACTGGCAAATGAAACAACATGGCTCGGTATGCAATAGAAATGTTTCGCCTATAAAATACCAGCTGTCTAGATCTTAACCTCACTCAGGCTCTTTGATTTCTCGAGCTAAATTGCAGAAGTAATGAAGAGGAAGCAAGCAATGTAAATATTGACTCGTACAAAAGTGATGCATTTGCTAAAATAGAGAACTCATTAATTGTTTTGAGCTTCTATCCATCACTAAAATAGGTCAACGCTTAAAATAGAGTCGTGGCAAAAATTTTAGCTTTGAGCTTCTCGGTAACTAAGCTTTAATTATTTTTTAATTTATTATTCTTAAATGTCTCCTCCCAAAAACGCAATCCTTAGCTTACGCGTATTTTTGGGGAAAAATCTGAAAACTTTCGTTATCAAACTGCAACGTGGCCTTCAGGTATTGTTTGGAAATATCTATTTCGCTGCCGGTAGCGGGCAACCACCTTATCTTTTTTTACTTCTAAAATACTATTAACATTTTATCTTACGCTTGTCTGCGGCTACTCCAACCAATGAAATATGAAAAATGTCGACAGTTATTTGAAACTATATAATTTCAAGTAATTATAACTATATAATTACATTTTTCGCGCTGTCCTGAGAGTAAGGTAAGCGTCGTCTCCGACTGCACTCGAAAGCACCACCGGTCCATATCTCTCTCTCTCCCCCACCCCTCATCTCCAGTCAGGGCAACAACGTTTCCCCAGGACTCCTCGCGGCAAAACTTTCACAGAGTCTCCGCACTTCAGAGGACCGACATGGATGCGCTGAAGTCGGCTGGGAGAGCCATTATCCGGAGCCCGAGCAAGGCGAAGCAGTCGTGGACCTCCGGCAGACACAGAAGTAAGACAAACTCCCGTAAAAGTGGCTGAAGGCAGAAACGGAGACGGAATGCTAAAATAGTTCACTATTTACCATGGCAACGTCAACGTTTACTCACTGGCGCACTTTATTGATCCCCTGAGGTCACAAACGGTCAGTTTAGTATTTATGCCGTTCTTGTCACTTAACGTCCGTCAATAAAAAAGTAATGTTTTTTTTTGTTTTTATTTTAAGTAACGTGATTTAAGTAGACTATTGTTCAAAATAAACATGGTATTTCTATTTTAAGCAACTTCTCTGCGAAAGTATTCTTTTGTTATCTGTTTTTGCGATAAACCAATCGGAAGTGGATAGGATACACGGTTCGAATCAAATAAACAATCGAATCTCCCCTTTTTTTCTGTGGTTGCCTTAAATTGCCTGACTAGCTAATAGTATTCACCTGTGTGTGATTTAATTCCAGTATAAACCAGATTTTTTTTTATAAAGTCGCCATGAGGAACCAAGCAGAGACGTTTTGCCTCGTTTTAAGACCAAAATAGAACTTTTTCTTTTTTTTTTTTTTTTTTACCTCAAAATGCAAAATAACATTTCACATCACCGTGGTGATAAATGGCAGTGACAGCATCGTGTTTTGGGAATACTTTTTTTCTTTTTTCAGCACAGACAGAGAAACCTCCAATCACTTTCCCTTTATTTCACAGTTTTATGTTCACCTGTCATAAAATGCCAATTTTAAAAAAAAAAAAACTTAGTTCGTATTTGGTATGCAAAACACATTAGTTTAGAATCTGGTTTTTTTGTTGTTGTTCTTGGGTTTTTTTTTTGTTGTTTTTTTTTAGTGATGGGATTTTTGGTTTTTTACACCAAAAGTTTCTCAAGGCTTTTGTGATGTGGGCTGGATACAATGACTCTTTACAGCCTTGTTGATTTCCTCACAGCGGTTGGCATTTGGGGAATTGTTGATAATCTCATTCCTTAGAATGATCTTATTCTTTCCACCTCAGTACCCTGACCTCTGACCCTGTCCATTTACAGTGTCTAAAAACAGTATTTCTCCCCCAGTCCCCCTCCCCCCGTTGGATGTTTTACGCTTTTTACTCCAAATCAATCATGACAAACAAAATGTGGCATTTTTATTTTTATTTTTATTTTTTTGACAAAATCAACAAATGTTAAAGTGAAAACTGATTTCTACAAAATAATGACAACTATATATTGTCATCATTAGTTTGCAACCTAGCCACAAACGGACATCTACTAATGCTAATAGACTAAAACTGACTTATGAGGGGTGAGTATTTATATAATCGTTTTATGTTTTATTTTGATTTTATTCCCATGATAGTTAAAAGTTTTTTGTTTTTTTTTGTTTTTTTGTCAAAGTCTAATTTTGTTTCTCTTGATTGCTTTGTAAAAACAGTGGCTCAATTTCAGGCTGAGCTGGTTTAAAAACCAGGAAAGCAAATCTCTACAAACAATAATAATTAGAGCAGATGGTACAACTATGTAGTATTAGGTCAAGTGACAGTATCTTAAATTTATTATTAGTTTTTCTTTATGTCAAAGTAAACATAAATATATACATCAGCTGATTGTGCTGATGAAGCGCTCCATTAGGTTATAATTTAACTCTGACCATTTGAAAAGGAGTCAGATTTCTCTGAATGAGCTCGTTTGTTTGCCTTTTTAGCTGTAAATGAACTTCTTACCCCTTCAGGCACTGATTACCCACGGAATTAGCAGGTTCATGGAAATGCAGGCGCTGACCTACTTGTAGGAAAAATGGAGTATTGTAGTGTAGACTAACAGGTGTTCCCCTGACTGCGGGGCAGGCATTCCTCACTGGCGCTGATCCATATCATCCAGCCAAACTTCCAGGTCTCACTGTGACTTGTCTGGATCGGCCTTCCAGTTTCCCAGAGAAAGATTTCAGCGGCAGCTTGTCTTGCACCTTCTGCTTTGTGGAGACACCTGCCAAACTGAACAAGTCATCCCGACTCTCTCATCAGTCACAGTTGGCTGTGGTCCTCACGCCATTCAGGAATGATCTGGAATCTTGACTTGAATAGCTATAGAAAGCAGACAGAATGCAAAGTCACACAGGCCACAGAGGTTATAGAGGATGTTAGATAAGTTCTCCAAATAACTTGGAGGCTTTCTTCCAGTAATCGGATTCACAAATGTCAGAGCTGGCTTTCCCCGCTCTGAGTGCAAGAGGCCTGGAAGCGTTGTCTTTTTCTTGATGTTTTCTATATGTTTGTCAGATCTTTCCAAAGTCCCTTTCAGATCATATGTTTACGTGATCTACATGGGTCATTACATTCAACGAATAATATTTCTGTAATCCACTTACCTCGTAATCACTACAAACTGTAAAGGGTTAAAATATTAATGTGAACTCAGTGTGAAGTAGTGATTTAAAGCAAATATTTTACTTGATTTACTTTGTCAAAAATCAGTGAAGACAGAATTAGAGAATTGATCCAACTGACAAACAGACCACAGTTTGTAAGACTGAAGGACTGCGTGTCTAACCAGGTGGTGGGCAGCACAGGAGCACCACAGGGGACTGTACTCGCACCGTTACTTTTTATGTTGAACACTTCCGACGTCTGTCATCTGTAGAAATCTTCAAATGACTTTGCAGTTGTTGGGTGTATCTAAGATGGTTAAGAAGCTGAGGTCAGAGACGGCTGGACCGCTTTGTGGCATGGTGTGGAAACTATATTCTTGAATTTGAACAAAATAAAGGGGATGATTGCAGATTTCAGGAGAAATGGGGTTAGCTCAAACCATCAAAAGAGAAGAAGTGAGTGTGGTTGAGGAACATGAGTACCTTGGCGTCCGACTGGACAAGAGATGTAATCGTGAGGACATCTACAACAAAGGACAGGGCCTGCTGTACTTCTGTGAGCCAAGGCACCTAAAAAGCTCAACAACATGACAAAGAAGGTTGGTTCTGTTCTGAGGATGAATACGAAACTTTTGGAGATGATGGTACAAACACAAGGTTTTTCAAAACCTTGGTGAAAACACAAAGGACTAACTCTATGTAATCGCTGCCACCACAAACAATAAGCACTGGAACCGTTTGATTTTAAAGGGCTGGAAAGCAAGCTAAACTTTTATTAAGACAACCAGTGTGATTAGTAACACATGCGATCACCCGGAGATGCAAGAGGGCTGAGTTACATTCAACTGCTCTTGCCAACTCGTTTAGGTTTTTGTCAGAAATCACAGAGTTGTCCGGAAGATGTCAAATATTAGATTTAAAGTGTTTTGTGAAAGTGGCTACAGTTAAGAAAGAAGTGAGATGGCAGCAGGCGACTGGCTTTCCACCAAGCCCGTTCAATGCCTTCCCAAAAACAAAGACCAGGAGAGGTCCGAAGTTGTAGAACCCCCATTGGTGGTCTCCTTGGTGATGCAGTGTTTAGCGTAGACACACACAGGAGCCGGAAAGTGTGTGCCCCGTCAATCGGAACTTATTGGATCAGCAACATTGTTGTCATAGTGTTGAACAGAGACCCTCCATCCAGCTGAACACTGGATGTTGTTCTGAATACCTTTCTGTTCACTCCAGATTCCACTTGTTAACATCTGATCAAATCGTTGGACACGAACAGCTTGGATTGAATTCCTCTTGTGTTTAGATGTAAAGTGATAACTTTGTGAGAAAATTAAAAAAAGAGACTTTTGTCTCAGCAACAAGTCAGGATTCTAATGTTGGAGGCAGAAAGGTTGGTGTTGGTGTCCCTCATCTGCCATTGATCTAACATTGGAGTGTTTCCTCATGGGGGAAAATATTATCAACTCTTCTTGTTTCAGACGTTCATCTTTTATTATCAAGGATACACACCATGGAAACGTTTTAAACCACTGTTAAGTACTTTTCTTTTTTTTTTACCTGAATGAGTATCTGGAGCGTACTCCAGGTATTCTTCATCTGTCCTCTTCTCTCTCTGGAGGTCTTTGCCTGCTTTTCTAACATTCTGTACCCAATCATGGCCGCATTTGTCATACTAAAGAAGGTGGAGAACTAAAAAAAACAAAAAACGGTGTCTGGCCTGAAAAGATGAGTGAACCATTTATGGCATTCATGTCTCAAAGGAACAGACAAGATCAGCAAAAACCTAACACTAAACCCGAAAGATTACTCATCCATTAACTGATTTAACAGCTTGTTGGTGTTTAAAATATTTTTTTCATTGGTCAAACTTGGTTATGTGGCTGTATGAAGACATAACACTGGTTTGTCCCATGAGTTTTGGAGACTCACTATGCCTGAATGATTCAAACAGGGTAAAGAGGCAAATAACAAAAAACATTCTTCCAAAATTGGTCAATCACCAAACAGAACATAAATAGCAAAGTATCTAGACTTAAAGAACGTTTGAAAGACTTATGAGATACTGAGAAATTTGATCAAGAGCAGTTTGAAAGGTTAAAGTAGGATGTTTTAAGAGAGTTGATTATTTATCTGGTACCCCAAAAAAGTAATTTGTCGACCATCAAACTGAAGAAGTCTATCTACAGTTGTTCATACATGTTTAAGGTTCTAGTATCAAATCTTTGGATTCTTTCCCTTAAAAAAAATTTAACAATTACAATTTAACACACTATCTTCTTTCACAAGGTAGCAGAGCCAATCAGAAAGCTCTCTTTGGTTCTCATATTAAAAAAAAAAAAAAAAAAAAGAGTTCAGGTTGTGGAAACTTGATCTAACCGATTCAATGAAATGTTACAAGACACACTGGAAGGTGAAACACTAAGAAAGACTCAATTCGACATCAGAAAAGCTGGTAAATCTAATGGAGTTATCATCATGGATTTGGCTTGAACAACATATTTCAAAAGAATAAACATTACTATTTCAACACAGTAGATGAGGGGATCTTGAAGTTAAAGTGGGGATTACTTGTCTTTCATTAACGGTAAGGGTTCAGCACGTGAACACAGCTGTCTTCCCTCACGCGTGGTTCTCGCAGCTGACCTTTGAACCCAGAGTCGTCCACATTCTCGGGCTGAGCGGTGCCTGGTACCTGCTCTGTTGGTGAAAACTCTGTTTTGGAAAACTGTAGAGGTATTCCAAAAAAAACTGTAAGAACTGGTTCTTGGAAACCAAACAGTGGCTCCTGTGAGGGAGGGAAAATAACATCTGTAATTACTAGCAAGGTATTCCCCCTTGGAAGACAGAAAAATGAGAGATAAGGTTCAAAAAAATGTATTAAGCTCCGTTTGAAAGCATGTTGACTCTGTGACTCGGGGCATTGATCAGTCGGCTTGTCACTTTAAGCCGGGGTTTAGTGGAACATATCTGGTTCCTGACTCTTGCTACAAATCTTGAGTTAAAACACGTGACTGCACGAATGTGTGGTATGCCCTGAATCTCGCAGGAGATAAAAAAAAAAAAAAAAACCTTTGGGAGGATGAATTTTGAGGTAAGGATCTCATCTTCACTAACACCTCGCACCCTTTCCCCCACTTCGCCGACTGCGAGAAAGTCTCTGTAAACAGACACACGGGGTCAGGGCCGCCAGGCACCGCGCACAACCTGATAAGAAACCACATGAAGGCACATACTGTCCTTTTTGCCCAGCCAGTTTTAATTTCATAACTACCAAACACCCCATTTCTTTTTTTTTTTTACCTCCACCGGTCATGTCGGGGCGACACGTGCTGCAGTGGTTAGAGCAGATGTACGGAGTTCAACTCCTGTCCTCAGTTACTTTGCCCCATTTGTGTCATATTGCTGTCAAATAAAAGCCAATGGTGCAAAAAAAATAAATAAATAATAAAAAATGTCATGCTCTCAGGGAAAAAAGACAATTTCCTCTTATCACAGCATGTCAAAGTCCAGGCTACCAATGTAAGTTGTCAGTTGTTTTTTTGTTTTGTTTTTTTTGGTAGAAGAAATATTTACTTTGCATCCACAGAACCTTTGACCCAGATACTCTGTTTTTGACTTGATGTTTACATTTCCTCCTACAAGCTGCATGACAAAGTGTAGCTCCTTATAGACAAACAGTATTTTTATACAGTAACATAAAGTGAGATTATTCTAAAAACTGTACTTTGGTTCGACAATTCAAGATAAAAAAAATAAAACATTTTTTGTTGTAGAGCTTCCAGAGAACTGGACAGATACACGGGAGACCATTTTAGAGGGGATGACCTTTAACCTCCGGCACCTAGGCATGACACTTGTGGATCAACCCAAGGGAGAGGAACTGTCAGCAGCTGCTGTGAAGAGGATCATTGCTACGGTCGGTGTAAAAGAGCTTTTCTTTTTAGGGGATTTAAAATCTCTGATTACTCTTCATTGCTTAGGCGTTTGTCTGATAGAAATTGTTGGTGTTATAATATTCACACTCTGCAACATGATATCTATGAATGATATTGTACTTTATTGAACGGTCATGTTAGAAAATAAATTAAAATGTTCTTATCTAATCAACAGGTTTCTGGCCCTGTCACATAAAACACAATGCATACACACAGTCAGACCTAAGGGCAGTTTAGTGAGTCCAATTTTTAGATTAAAATATATCCATTCATTTTCTAAAACCCCAAACTCCATGCAGAAAGACCCCGGGCTAGGAATCGAACCCAGGACGTTTTTGCTGCAAGGCACTGTGCACCCCATTAAAATATGTATTTTCTTTAAAAAAAACCCCCAAAAACAACAATTTGGAACAATAAAATGCATTAAAGTCATTGCGGACATAGTTCAGACTAGCTCAATGATGTATCAGTGAATCAGTTGGCCTCAGCTGGATAGATGCTTAATGTTTGTTTCCAAAATACTAAAGACGGCCAAAGCGTTTCTTATCTTCATTTTCCTCCGGACAATCAAAGTTGACTACAAATAGATGCAAGATGGTCATGCGAGGTTGTGGAAACACCATTTGCTTGTTGATTTGCAGCAGAAATAAGATGGGTGATTTCAGCGTGTCAACGGTCCTACAGTTGTGCTATTAGTGCAAGTCATTGCATTTCCAGTACTAATAATAACCCCTTTATTGATACTTTATGTGACAGAGAAAATGAGAGTCCCAATAAAATTCATTGAAGTGGTTGCAGTGTGATAAAGTGAATAAATCCCTAAATAAAACCCAGTTTACCCAGTGAAGATTGGATCCCACTACTGTACATAACATTCTGAATGCCATTAAAGTCTAAAATTTATGTTTGTGCTGCACAGACTAAAGCCAGTGGGAAGAAGCCCCAGAAGGTTAGCCTGAAGGTTTCCCCTCAAGGGATCGCGGTGCTGGACAGGTCTACCAATAAACTCTTGGAAAGCGTCTCTATTTACAGGTGTGATAACGAAGCAGCGATGGAGGGCAGGTTCAGAAAGTCTATTAGACCTAAACCATCCATTCCTCTTGGCCTGCAGGATATCCTACTGTACGGTGGACAAGCTGCATGACAAAGTGTTTGCTTACATCGCTCAGAACACCCTGAATGGGACCCTGGAGTGCCACGCTTACCTCTGCTCCAAGAGGAAAGTGGTAGGTTCTGTGTTTCTGTTTTCATTTTACTCTATTAATAAATTCTAAAGTGAATTTTGCAACATAAAAAAATGTGCATAAAAAGAGAAAAGGGTACCAAATATACTGCCTAAGGAGAACCTAAGGCAGTATAGGTAACGACAGCTCATGGGTGTCGTTACCTAGGTAACCCAATTTTTTATTCATTTGTATACTATGGCGAAGGAAAACAAATTGCCTTCCAAATTGCAGATTTTTTTTTCATTGAGTGTTTTGTAAATTTCTTGAAAATACAAAATTAAGAAGTCGTATTTATATTGATGAACTTTATGTTGATAAACTTCAGCATGAATTCAAGCCAACACCTTTCCCCCCCTTATATTTGGTTCAGTGTGTACTTCTGGCTCTTTTCTCCTCTTCAGTCAAGTAAATCAAGGTTCTCCAATCTGTTGATTTCACTGAATAAAATATGCGCTGTCATATTCTGTTAGTATTTCCTGCCACAGGGCGCCATTAGCTCTGCTCCTGTCTTGTGTTTATTCCAGGCGCAGGCCGTAGCCCTGACAGTCGCCCAGGCCTTCACAGTGGCCTTTGAACTCTGGCAGGTGGCAAAGGAAGGTGGGGCCAACTTTCTTCTCCCTTTTCCCCTAAATGCACCTTGAGGTTGTTGACTGCTGTAGGTCTGGATGGTTTTTAGGGGAGGTGTTCTGTTTTTTGCAGAGAAAGGTGTGAGAGTTAAGTCTGGTTCTGCGGGAGAGGGCAGCAGCAGTTCCCACTCAGAAAGGTCCAACAGTCTGGGGAGTCTGAAAGGAACAGGTGAGAAAGAGTACTGGGACATATTGTCAGTGAAGTCAAATCTTCTGTCACTCTCTTATTTTAAATGTTAGAGCATCTGGAAATAAATTGTACACTACAGGGTTGCACATTGATTAAGGTACAAAACCAAGTAGCTTTAATTTTCTTCCTGGTAACTTAGAAGAATCCATTGATGCCAATGTTTCAGTTTTCATGCAAACAAATATTTGTTTTGTTATTTTAGTTCTAATAATAGCATTTCTTAATCAAGTGCTACGCTATGCATTAGCTCTGTCTGCAGTGATGAAGATTCTTTGTATGGAGTGGATTTATTTTCTAAATAATTCAGTTAAAAATGATTTGACCATGTGGGGGCACATGGTCAAATCAGCCAAATGAAACCCAAATGCTATTTTTCACAGCAGTCTGAACAGCCCTATTCAATACGTTACTACGAAATTGCGTAGTTTTCAAATTATTTACAGCCTGAACATACATGTCAAATTGAGCATCAACACCTGCTGAGTTAGCGTGGTCTAAGGCTGCACAGACACCAAACAGACAAAATGTAAAACAGTAGTGAGGCATTTTAAACAACAGATGTTAAAAAATTTGAATACATGACAACAGTCTCTTATTTTTCCTTCGTTCAGATGCAGCCACAGAAATCCTTTTGGACTTGGAGGACGGTGTGAAGGTGTTGGTGGAGAGTAGTGGGAATACAGGCGGCGATCAGCTGGATGACCACAGACCCTCAGAGACCAACAACAGTCCTTCCTCGGTACGATATTCTCTGACTTGTTTCTGTTTCACAGACAGAACAAGTTATGAAATATTTGCTATTTTTAAGCTTGAGAAAATGTGAGGTTTCTGCTTATAAACTATAAAAAACAACAAATTGGGCGTAATCTTTCGTGGCTCATCGTTGATATCCTTTTTTAAATTTCTTCCAGGAAATGGAAGACAGTTTGGATGAAGCGTTTTCCAGGTGGGATATAAGCTATGAGCATTTTTATTCATCCATATTTAAACCGTGTTGATTCCTGTTGCAAATTCAGCCTGTCAAATGAGGGTTTCCGTTCATCTTGCTTGGCATCATGGTGCCCCCCACTGGTGATTTCTATGCACTGCAGCCTCCAAATCTGTGATTTCCCTACAAATTGGGAACAAAACTGGTTATTTTTGCTCAATCTGCTGTGTGTTTGTGTCTCCAGCTGTGCTCTGGATAGCTATGGTTCATTTCCAGGTAAAGTTAAGCGTCACAGTCAACCATGAGTAGTCTTAATCACTAACCTAACCGGAATCTGTTTCATTTAATCACTACCAAAGCCAACAAAACTGTTTATAGGTCAGTAATGTGTGTCAGTAGCATCTGTAATTTTTTTTATTGCACCTCTGGGTAAATTGTCCACGTACGTCAAACAAGACAGATCCTTTTAAGCCTTTATCACGTTGTGTCACATTACGACCAAAATATTTGACATAAATTATGAGGCTTTTGTTTGATATATCAACACAAATTATCTCATAAATGTGGAATGGAAAAAAAAAAGTATTCATTTTTCAAATAAAAAATCTTACAAGTGTGGTGTGCTTTCATTATGATACGCTTAAATAACATTCAGCTCTGCCATCAGAACTCACCTAGTAATAGCACACAAAATCCTGCTGCAGTTTGTGGTTTTAACACGTAACTGCATTTCATACAGTCACTGTGTGAATCGACTCGAGAAGCAGGAACTTTATTGTTCAACACTTCCTGTGTTTTGAGTGCCTGTTCCAGAAGCGGAGCAGTGAGAACTAATTTTGCACCAGGGTTCAGGCGACCTGCATGTCTCCTGTGTTTTGTAACATTATTATTCTGCACAGTAAATGGATGTCTGCAGCCAATCCAAGGCTCCCAAATCAGAACAACTGATGTGGAAACTCAAAGGAGACCTAATTTTCTCATCCATTTGAGTGTCTCTACCTCCCATTCATGGCAAATCACGAAATGTTCCTGGAAAAAATATGACTCACCTCCCCGGCCTATTCATCAAATGGCCTCGTGCACCAAAAATAACCAATTGGCATCGTTCTAACCAATTTTGTCTTTGAAAGCTTTAGACCTGGTCTTGGAAATAGCTGTTATCATTTGAGAGAACTTCATGGAGTTAAACGAGGAATAAATCCAGGTGAAGGTAAATCAGGTTACCTCAACCTGATTTATTTTGAGTCCAATTACTGAATGTCTAACAAGCATCAAAGTCATACAAGCAAACCTTCCACATCCTTTAGCAACAAGCCGTTTCTCTTGCATCCAACAGCTACTTCTCAGCTGCTATAAATACTTACACTAATCAACTAATGTTCCCATAATGCTGAACTCTGGGTCAGCCAGAGTTCCAATAATTTCTGGGACTCTGGATTTTAGAATTCTTCAGGACTGAATTCATCTGGAAAAAAGAAGGATGTAGAAAACAGGTTGGATTTCTAGAGGTCATTTGTTAAATATAAAACGTGTTCATTTTGAAATAGAAGTTGTTTCGTCTTTTGTAAACTAATCTAGATATTCTGACATTATCTTCTCTATAAGGAATGGCATGTGGTGGTAGAGTGTGTGCAGTTAGTATGTAACTTGTAGATAACAGTCTTAGCATCATCTTGTTAGTTGTTTTCCATAAGCTGTATGTTTGTTGGCAAGGGCCCCCTAGTGGCGAATAACTGAGATGGATTCATAGAAAAACAAGTAAGGCAAACTGTAACTGACAACACCCCCCCCCCCCTCCCACACACACACACACACTCACACACACACTCACACTCACACCTAGGGAGAATTTAGAGAGACCAATTTACCTAACAGTCATGTTTTTGGACTGAGGGAGGAAGCCGGAGTGCCCGGAGAGAACCCACGCATGCACAGGGAGAACAGTTTTCTATTAGTTCCTCATAACTTGTTAACAGACACCCTTTCAAGAGGTCTGAACTTTCACTTCAACAAACCAAAAATCCAGCAAAAGATTCTTGAACAAGTTTCACATGTAATGATGAGTGAAGTGATGGCAAGAATGGACCCAGTGACTTTCAATCCATAAACCCTTTAGAGTTTATTGCTTATAGAGTATATATATATATATATATCATTTCTTAAAAATAATAAATTGGAAACTTTGATTAGGTCTCAAAGAAATATTTCAAAAAGAACCTTTTGTCCAACTCTAAAATCTGGCCGATTGACTGCTGTAGCTCTATGTAGTGTTTTAGCCCAACTTCAGACACTTATCAGGTTTAAAGACGTTTTCACTCATTTCCATATCTCTCTTGTTTCTTCCTACATTGACTCAGACTGGCAGCATCGCGTACTAACCCCCAGGTCTTGGACATTGGGGTGATGCCCCAAGACTGGCTCACCCAACCCGACTGGGACAGCACCGACGGAAACACTCACCACTGTTCCAGCGCACACAAGGATGATTCCTTTGGTTTCTGATATGTGATCTCAGCGGAGCAGAGGCTTTCCCCTCCTTTAACGTGACGCAAGATTTACCAAGAGGCAGCAGTGAGAGCACAAGGGAACTCGCGTGGTCCTCGCTTACGCACTTTCCCCATGCGCAGTTCTTCCGTCCCTGTGCTCAGCCTGCTGCATCTGTGCACCAAAGCAATACCAACGCTGCGTCTGTTCTGCTGTTAACGCTGCAACCGCATGTAGTAGCACAATCGGCATATGACGCAGCATTTGTTCACCTAATCAGTATTCCTGGCCGCAGAAGTAACATGTACACATGTATGTGCTTTGGTTACATTGAATAGTTACAGAGATTTTGTTAAATGCATAAAGTGGGACAGTTTAACCTGAAAGTCAGACGACAAACCTAAACGTCAGCAACATAATTACTGTTTTCAGTTGTCATTCACCTCCTTCGTGGATTTATTGTGTAGTTTTGGCCTTCCTTCGCCAACGCATATTCTTCTGTGTATAATCTGAAATTTTATTCTATTTATTTATGTCCTTTGCATATTGTAGTACCCCTATTTCTCACTGATGCAATGAAAATTCATGTTGAACGACCGTCTCAATGAATGTTTTTTTTGTTTAGTTTGTTTTTTTAATCAGCCAGCTTTGTACAGGAATAAAATGTATTAATTCAATGCTTTTTCACATTCATTGACTTAACATGCATCCATCCATCCATCCATTTTCCGTCACCCTTCTCCCTAACGGGGTCGGGAGGTGCTGGTGCCTATCTCCAGCTGCGTTCCGGGCGAGAGGCGGGGTACACCCTGGACAGGTCGGCAGTCTGTCGCAGGACTTAACATGCATTGTAAAGTTATTTGCATTCACGCAAGAAGCTTTGTTCCTAATTGGGAATGACATCGGGGTCTCTACAGAGACGACAATCAACTGAGGGGGCTCGTCCTTAAAGGAAGAAAAACATTTAGTTTTATTTACATTTTTGGAAACAATTCCAAGTTAAAAATTGTTCAGCTCTATAATCACCTGGCCGTCTGTAACGGCATTAAGCCAGTCAAATGTAAATGGTATCAGTTGTATTGCCCTTTTATGATTGTCATGACAACATATTGTATCAGAAACTTACAGTTGTACAGTTATCTGTATCTGATGCAATTGAACAAATTGTGAACGCAAAGCAATTAACCTGAGAATTTCAATTCGTCACATTTTAATCGCTGTTCAAATTTGGTCATTTATCCAACATATAAAGCCGCCGAGAAAACTCAGTTAGGAAGTTAACGTTTGCATTTTCAGAAACGGTTTGCTCTTTTTTTAAAGCCTTTTCAACATTTGACTCAAATGCTGTTTGCAGCATTAGCAGCTGGTAATGTGAATAAGCTGACGCTCTCCAGCTGCAGACTGTGTGAGTCAACCAACATGCTGGACAGTAAATCAATCAATCAATCAATCAATCAATCAATCAATCAATCAATCACAGCCCAGATTCATACAGTGAAACTGCTTACAGCACTTCTGGTTTTAGGAACCTTTTCGCTCACCACTGGACGGCGCCAAACACTTAAAATCTGAAAGACGTTCTGTGTGCATCACTCAGCGTCTGTTGTCAGCATCCGCCGCCTTGATTTTGAACTGGGACGATACTGATACTGATACTAAGACTAAGGATGGCCTTCCACAACAGCCACGCTTAGTCCAGACATTTCCCGACTCCAGACTCCAATGGAACCATGACCTCCAGGATGAGCTAATGGACTTCTGAGGATGAAGGATGAGGAGTCATCGTCAGAGGAATCAAATGTTTGTTCTCTTCCGTCATCTGGGGATTTTCTTAAGTCATCCACTGAGGTCTCTGGTTTCAATACCATGAGCTATGAGGACAAGGAAGTTGATGAAGATGAGGAGGATCTTCCACCACGTCCTCGGTTTGTGCAGATCATTACTCCCAAACTCAGGAACCATAAAGAGCCTCTGGAAAGTGAAGAAGACCCCTCACTTTCTGGGACCTGAACCTGGCTCCCTCCACACCTGGGCCTCACGTCTCTAGAAAGAGGACAACGGAGGTACTGAGGAGGAATTCTCTGCCAAGAGGATTTGTCCTTAGAGGGTCGTTCAGGGGGGAAAGTCTTTTCCCTCGTCCTCTGGAATGAAGAGGAACAGCAGAAGAACGCAAGCCTTCAACTTCTGTCATTGGCTCGTCCTGAAAGGGACGTGTAGAGAGCTAAAGGTACGTCCATTGAGATGGAAGTAAGCAGGGCTAAGAAACCGATTACCCACATGGAAACAGTCACTGTACAGATCATTTCTACTTTATTGACGTTTTTTTTATTTTTTTTATTTTAACTTTCAATGCCTCTTGCACGGCCAGCAGAGGGCAGTCCTGGGCTACACAATGAATGGAACTTTGGAGAACAGAGAAGTGTTAATTCAGTGTTCGCGACGTCTTCAGTCAATTGCACTTGTCGCCTCCAGTCAGACCTATGCGTGCCGAGGCCGTCCTCCTCCCAGTCGGATGATCTGCGCTGCTACTACAAGCGCAACTTCACTGGCTCCCAGAGATCAATCCGTGACGCGCTCAGGATGTTGGTGTTGCAGCTGGATCCACACACCAGACACCAGCACCCGGCTTCACTGGGTTCCACATGCTCCCAACACGTTCCCACACGTTCCCTGCCACGTTCTGCATTCGCCCTGCGTGTGCAGAACCCTCTCTGGAGGGATGAAAGTCACGCGGTCTCTCTCCCCCCCACCATAACAGGCTGTGGCTCACTGAACCAGGGCCTTTTTTACAATTCGTCCCGACAAGCTTACTTAACCACCTGCATTATTTAACAGTCTTTCCTCAAAGGGAGCTCCAACTCGCTGGAAGTTTGATGAAAGTCTGCACAGGCAGAGACAGACAGGAGACATTTATTGTCTCCACGGAGAAAGGTGCAGACGCCATTCATGGCGGGGCCTGAAAAACCCCTGATGTGACGAGGCAGGAAGCTCAAAATACTGGGAAAGTAACTAAATAGCTCACGTGTTTCACATTTTGTGACTTTATTTAAATTAAGAAACATACAGGAACAAGATCAAATGTAAAAAACAACATATGAGTGTAAGTACGATATCAGAGTGTTACAGGACATGTAAATTGTCTAAGCAGGGGACACGTTACACTGGAGCAGGAGAAACACAGTTCAGCTGCATTCATATTTTTTTAAAGGTTTTGCACAGCCTTCATAAAGACAATAAGGGTTTGTTTTTTTTTTTTGCATTTTTGTGCAGTTATTCTCTCTGCTACGGAGGTCTTTTTCAGAAAAAAAACCCGGAAAAGTGCATCTTCCCCCGGAGTAAACAAGAGCACAAAGAACATAAACCCAATAACGTCCAGGCGAGCACGTCTTCATGTCCTCAGACGCGGACATGAAGACGTATCTTTATTCAGTAAAGATGAAAGGAATAAGCGAGGCTCTTTGTTTGGGAGGAATCCAAACCAGTTTGATGTCACTTTTATGTCTGCTTGTTAAATTCAAGCCTCCAGGCGGCAGCAGCAAAGTTTATCACTCCAAAATGTGAAGAGCAGCAGCAGCAACAGCAGCAGCAGCAGCAGCAGCAGCAGCAGCAGCAACAGCAGCAGCAGCAGCAGCAACAGCAGCAGCAGCAACAGCAGCAGCAGCAGCACAGCAGCAGCAGCAGCAGCAGCTGCAGCTACAGCAGCAGCAGCAGCAGCTGCAGCATACGTGTATCCAGTTCTAAACTCAGTTTTTCTTCTTTTTATTTCCCCCTCTTCTTCTTCTTCTTCTTCTTTCTTATTATTGTTGTTTTTGTCAGCCGTGTTATCTTGAACACGCGTGGAGCCATAGAGCATGCTCTTCGGGATGTCATTGTGTGCCACGTTAAGTTTGGAGACAAGAGATCTGTGAAAGGCCTGCTTCTGCTGCGCTCTCGTCTTAAGCAGGTTGAAAATGGAGAGGAAACCCAACGCTAGTTATGAAATCCACTGTGGATTTCGGAGGGGGTTGCTTGTCAGGTCGTCTTACGTTATATACGATTCTAAAGATTTGCTCCAAGGGGAGAAACTCCTGCTTTTAAAGTCAAAAGCAACAAAAATAAACTTGGAGGAAAAGATTCATCTGGTAACCACAGCCCATTTAGTTCACCTCTAATAAATCTTAGTGTTGGGGTTAAAGCGACCAATCTGGAGTGATTATTCATCGAGACAGCGGTACGTGTGCTCTGCTCATCCTCTTGTCTAGGTACATACATGTTATCACCGTTATTTTTGACCCCCACATCACATCAGACAGGCACTGTAACGAAGGCGTTGGCGTCATTAGGCTCCATCAGGCTTCTCTGACATCGTCGCAGTCGTCGTCCGCCGTCGCCCAGACTCCATTCTTCAGAAATCCAACATCAGGCTCTCGCCTGACGCGGCGCCATCAGCTTCGCCTGCGTGTCTGAACACCTGCTGTCGTCGGCTCTCTGGAGCTCCGGTCTAATTTATGTGTTTGGTTCCACAGGATGCCCTGGAACGGCTGGAAGTCTGGGTGTAATTGTGTGTGTGTGTGTGTGTGTGTGTTGTGTGTGTGTGTGTGTGCGTATCAGGGAGCAGGTGTGTGTTGTTGGGGATTGTTATATTGACACACGGTTGCCTGCAGATGCAGCCTCATAAACCAGCCTCCAGTTTCCAGGACCCGGCCAACATTCATTGCAATATGACCTTGTCGCAGCTCGTATGCCGGAGGCCAACTCTGGCCACCCTCAGCCTTCATTAGCATTCAGACAGACAACAGCTGTTACTGCCAAACTCTTGAGGCGATCTGATATATTGGGTCACTGCTGGAGTGACTTAGAGATTCCACCCTTCCTCTCAAATTGATGCACATGATGCAGCTTGGCAATAAACACATTTATTGCATCCACTGACAAAAAACGAAATGGCCTAAAAGTTTGGCCTGAAACCAGGAAATGCTAAATAAACAGCTTCCTTCCATCCATCTAGTTTCTAAACCTACATTTTTCTTAACCTAACAGTTGTGTTTTGGGTTTTTGGGATGAAAAGGGAGTGCCTGGAGAGAACCCACAAATGCACAGGGAGAATATATATGGTTAGTTATTCATCTTGATAGTCAAACACTCCAAACAAATAGGTTTATTTGTTTTTGCCCGTTGGCGTCAATTGCTGTTATTTCCAAACTATGACGTTTGCTCATTGCACCTTCACGCTCTTGTAACTTTCGATATCTTTTTTTTTTAAACACAAAGACGTGTTGGGCCGCTGGTGGGCTGGCCTAGCGCTCCTGCCGCCAGGCTTAGCAGGTCTTCCATAGGAAACCCAGTTTGGTTAATACTGCAACATCAGTTTTGCAGCCCCTGTGACGCCAGCAAGAGTTCACCTCAGGTATGCGCCATATGAATAATGCAAAGATGTAAATGACCGTTAAAAAAAAAAAAAGATTTCTCCGTTAGATTCCAGGTGTCATCCTGCACCTTCTCCCATTTAGCAAAATATAATTATGCACATCTGAAAAAAAAGACTCTGCCGAAAGCCGAGGCTGGCGCTTCAAAAACAATTAGTTGTTTGATTGGGTTTCATGTAGCAAAGTAGCTTATGTAAATATTTTAGGTTGTGTGTTGCTTTGATGTGCAGTGCTTATGGTTTTAGGAGAAATATCAAATCGTTTTACTTTTAGGCAAATGAGTGAAAGTCACAGAACACCTTCTGAGTTAATGTCAAAAATGTTTATTTTTCCTAGTAAACAAAAGGACCAACATCCGACGGTGCATTGAAAATATTTTATTTCTTTTGTGTCAATACATAATTAGACATTTATATTTTCATAGAAATAGTATATATGTATATGTGTGTGTGTGTGTGTGTGTGTGAACGATAGCAGAGTCATGCTAGCCCTCATGAACAGGTTTTATCCCATGAACATCAAAATGTCAACACAGACGTGATTGTACATAAAACACAGACTCTGTTATTCTGCTATAAATCCATGCTTCTTGGTTATTTGCTTAAACTGAAAGTACAAATATATGCTGTAAGTAAAAGGCCTCAGTCTTTGCTAAACTATGTCGGGCCTTGATGGGATTATCCAGAGTTCTTGACATTTGCTTATTCTGTCGTCTACAGTGTCGGCATTACCTGGGGGGGGGAGGAGGGATTCAGCCATCTTGTAGGCCTCAGTTGGTAAACAAAATAATGTAAACGTAAGGTTGATTTAAAGGAACTGGGGTTACTAAGTTTTTTGGGGGTGTTATTAGGACTGAAAGGCTCTCGCACACTGGGCGTACATCACTTTGAGAGCGCCCAAGTACTGGAAAGCTACAACTTTATAACTTTGTGCCACACTAAGAGACATGTGAAGGCTCGGAATTGACCCAACCGGCCCGTCAAACTTGCTAGTGTCCACTTGGATTGTGGGAAATGTAGGCAATCTGTACGCTCACCTATGAAATCTCAACCGCCCGCAGACGGGGTGAGCGGAGTTCACGGTACGCCAGAGTGTGCGGGAGCCTCTGCTGTATTACAGGAACATGAGATCAGTTCAATCACATTGTAGGGTTTCATACGTCCATATGAACATCTGACGTAGGAAAGATGTAACAGAGAGGTAAGTCTCCTGGAGCAGTGCATTAATGGACGTAAAGCAGAGCAATGACTTACAATTAGTCCAATACAATTAAGACGAGCAGAATGACTTACTTCATCATGCTAATTTCCTTTTCCTGGAATGGTTTCTGTCATTGATTCCCTCGTTGGACGGCACCTTAATATCACGCCAGACATGTTCGCCAGTCAAAACTCCACACAGTGACCGGGTCCAACGATTTCCCCTGACGCCCTGCGTCTGTGGCAATTTGAATTCCAGAAAACTCTTTCCTTTTGAGTTTGGCGTCTTTCTCTCTCCGTCTGTCTCTCTCCTTTGGTCTCCTCTAGTGTTGAGCTCCACATTTGCACGTTTCACCGCCTGCTCACCTTGAGCAGCTGTTCAGCCACCTCCTGTAGCTTGAGACAGACAGTGACTGAGCATTCTGGGCCAGACCTGCCTTCTGCCACCTCCTCAAACGGGTCCCTTTGGACCGCAGCCGGCATAGGGGAATGGAGTTGGTGGATGAGCGCCGTGTTTAAGCGTGTGTGTGTGTGTGTGTGTGTGTGTGTGTTGGCGTGCTTGGATTAGACCGGTACAGGAAATGTACCACTTCGGGCTCAATAGCATTACAGTCACCGGGCACGTTTGTGCTTTTATCACCCTCTACGTCAGATTGATCGTGGCACCCGGAAAGGCCACTCGATGTAGGTTTTCAGAACGCGTCTCCTGAGACGGATCAAGAAACAAAATGAAAAAGCCCAACCGTCGTCGGCACGCGGATGAAGTTCTTCAGCCTCCTGCACGTACTTGACGTCCAAGGACAGGACGGAGCCGATCCGTTTTACTCAGCTCAGATTAAAATGTAGATTTTTTGCAGCTCATTATGTTCGACCCAAAGTTTGACTAAACAAAACCACGGGGAGTCAGACTCGGTTGGGCTATTGGATCGTCTCGACTATCTCTCAACCGAAATCGTTGAGTAGTATTTATGTAAAACGTTTTCTTAGCGCTCACTTTTCAACCACAATGCCCTGTGGCTTAGACAGAATTAGCCTCAACGGCCCAATAAGTCAAGTTCCTTCCTTTATTTGCTAAAACTGAACTCATCTCTACCGATCGGTAGCAACAAGTCCAACCGAGGATGTTTACTCTTCATCTAAATTATTAATGAGTATAAACAAAAGAGTTGGCTATTTAGGATACGCTCAAAGACAGAGGGACCTTTCATGATAACCTGTGTCAAGTCACACGTTAACGTACAGAGAGAACCAGAGAACGAAGCTAAACTAACTAAACCATCCAGGCAGAAACACAAGAACCTAAAAAAACCCCTACAACTATAAAGTTTTATGTCGCGTTATCATCTCTACCGGACAGATCAATGCAACTCCCTCGTTTATATGACATTGATTAGCACATTTAAGGTTCTGATCAATACTCTAAAAGTGACTAAGAAGCGCCTGCG
Source organism: Poeciliopsis gracilis (assembly GCA_911649635.1). Lineage (NCBI taxonomy): Eukaryota > Metazoa > Chordata > Actinopteri > Cyprinodontiformes > Poeciliidae > Poeciliopsis > Poeciliopsis gracilis. The sequence continues at coordinate 1,902,458 of CAJVRI010000435.1, read as the reverse complement.
CCGGCCGGGTTCTTCAGAACCGGAGCGATGCGGCTCCAAACGAGGATTCAACCCACCTGGAAGCTGCTCGTTTCAATGGTTTGAGTTAGAAAGCAGACAGAACCTGGAGAAATGATTTACACTTTAGTCGTGCCACTACAACCACAAACTTCAATGTGTTTCCTTGGGATTTTATGGGTAAAGTGCAAGGGAACTATTCAACTCTCTTTACTCTGGTGTCTGAATAAAATCATTCAGTTGGAAAAAAAAAAAAAAAAAAACTCCATCTCTCCTCCAGTTCTATACTTCACACTCGAGTGCATGTTGAAAGCAGGGCAGTGAACACACACACACACACACACACAAATAAAAAAAACAGAATGAGGAAGCAGGGTGGGCGGTTTAAAAATATCTCCAGATTTGCTGAGTGGAGTCTTTCCTCTGGCTTTCATCTGCTTCACCTGTACAGACGGAGCAACAACAGAGGCTTGAAATCTTCACAGCTTCTTCCGGGGCGACCTCTGACTCCGGCCCCAGACCAGGCTTTGCCTCGGATAAAGCCTGTTTGTCTGTTGTGGCTTAAATCTGCCGTGTCGGCCACAGCGCCAAGCTTCTGTCACCTCCTCAAGGAGCGCACCCTTAAATCTTCACGAATCTGAACACCTGGGTCGTGCAGCGGTGAAAAAGCGGACGTGTTTTGCGACGCTGTGAGCGTTTCATGTGGATCTGGTGGCAAAAACGGGAGCTGTCTATCGACCGGAAAAGCAGCGCTGTGTGATTGATCGCCGCTTAAATTTCTAAGCTCGATATAAAAAAATAAAAAAACGTAAGGAAATGTTTTACTTTTACAGGTTTTCATATTCAGGAAGGTTCAAAAGAAGCCATTTTGTTTCGAACGTAATTGAAAAACGTTAACGAGAAACTGGTTGTGCCTCAGTGGAAGGATAATTTGTCATCGCAGCGAGCCGGAGACACGCTGGTTTGGTTTCACTCAAACGTCCGTCGAGGTGTTTTTCATTTCAGAAGCTTTGTTGCAACTCGTGTCTGACGGTAATCTGGCAGGAAGGCGGCAGAGAAACTGAAGATGGGAGTCGAACCCTGAAACGAGGTCTATAAACTCTCGGCCTGTTTCTAACCAGAGCGGGTTTTTTTAAGCAAATTTGCGGCTGAGTGCATCAGTCTGACTCTCCTCGCTCATCCTGTCACTCATGTTTCTGACTCTGCATGGTTGACCGCAGTACAAGACTGCGTCCCGCGCTTATTTTGAACAAAGTAACCCTCCGCCGGAGAGAGGCTTTTAGGTCAAAATAGGTGATAAGTGGTCACATTGAACTTTCTGGTTAATCCCATTGAAAGGGCCAGCAGGATCTCAAATGTTGTCGTGAAGGAAAGGCGCTCAAAGTAATGCCAAACAGGGGCGTGCTCAACGGTCAATACGGTTCAACCTCTTCATTGATTTCTATACCCGCCATTGTTCCAAACGAGCGGAGGAGCGAGGGGCAGGCGGGGCCGGAACAAGACTGCGAGGAGCTCATGGGGAGCGAGAGGCGGCGGCGGCGGCAGCGGCTAACCTCGGAGAGCGGATGTGATGAGAACCAGGGGAGAAACAAGAAAGGACGGTTGGCGATGCATATGAGAGAGGGAGGCAGAGCGGAGCGATGGATTAAGAATGAGGGTAAAGTCATAAATGAAAGAACGAAGGAGGGTGAGGGCAGGAGGGGGCTGGGAGGGGGCCGACGATGGGGGCTGACGACGGGGGCAGGGCGAGACGGTGGCGCCACAAAATGGCTGCTTTTCTCCTGGCGCAAAGACGGCATTAAAATCCAGCCCGAAGGAGTGTGAACGCATAAATCTGGACCGATGATTAGACGACATCTCAACCGGCAGAGCACTGAGCCATGAACTCATTATCTCTAATAGAGAGAACCGCCGCTGTCTTTGGTCTGGAGGGGCTTTTCTGACTGTCTTTCAGAGCGAAGTCACACGGTGGTTGGGGTTGTGCGGACAGAGCAGCCTCACCGAACAGGAAGCGGAGGAGATAATGAAGCCTTATCTTTAGCTGAGGGATTCTGAGGAAGTCCTTCGCTCGATTCTATGAACGCGTTGATGGCGTTCCAGCCAATTAAGTGCGAAGGTCAATCTTTGCCAAGAACTTGCAAGGGTTTCAAATATTTAGAAGGTCTTTTTTTTTTTCTTTCTTGATAATATTCTTATTTTCGCGTCAGAGAGTTGAACTGTTTTTACATTTTGTCCTTTCTTGCCGCCACTTTTATCAGCGACCATGTGAAGGATGCAGCTGTTTTTTTTTATTTGCTTTAATTAATGCAGTTCTCTCTCCGTTGGATGTGGATTATTTTTTACTCCTCTGGAGAAAGAACGACTAATCGTGTCATTTCTGAAAACAGCCGCTTTCACTGGACTTTATTTCAGGGTATTAGCTTCGATGAGGCTGAGAAGAAATGCAATCTCCCCGTTTAAGATTTGCTTTTGCTTCTACAGAAAAATATGAAAATCTTCTTCCATTTTGTCTCATCATCCCCCCAAAAACTCAAAAGTTTGTGGTTGTAATGCCATAAAATTTGCATTAAAAGAAAAATGAGGCGGTAAGAATGCTATTTTAACACACAGCGAGTGTCACCATGAATCAGAACCCTTTTCGGTACATAAATACTGCAGTAAAGCAACTTGTTTAACTCCCTTGTGGTCGATGCAAATGTGAAATAAAAGCCCAAAAATGTGGCTTTTCACCTTTCACTACAAATCAACTTCAGTCTGTCAGCTGGTTGGCGTTGCTGTTTGCTTTTGACGCTGCAACAACGGGCATGCTAAATCCTGTCAGAGCGGATCAAACGTCATAAAAGGATTAAAGCTTTTTGTTTGTTTCACGCATCTTTAAACAGGGGAGTGAATCCAGCCGCAGCGTTTCACTTTTCCTAAACAAGAAGTACGCCGATGTCCGCCAACTTACGCCGGTCTGATAACGGCATCCGGGCAACAAACGCTGACCTGACATGGATTTACTGTAGCGCGTCGCTCCGGGGAACTATGTTCAGAGACGATACATGTTCCACGCACTGCAGCAGGGAGACTGGAGAATAAATAAGAGTGGCCGCGTTTGTTGTGACTTCATAACACTCTGCTAACAATGGAGTTCTGGGACATGGAGGAACAGGCAAAAGCACATATTTGATTAGAAATGTTATTTGTTGTTGTTTTTTTTATATGCCACAAAAGTGGCGCTGTGACTTGCCTCTCGTGTGTTTTAAGTCTGTGTTTAAGAAATAACTGTTACTGGGGCCAAACACTTATTTCGACACACGTGGAGCAGATGAGTAAAATACCATAAAAATCTCCCTTTCATCTCCATGTTATGCCGAAAAATCATACCTTTAATTTCTCTGCATTAGTGGAATTCGTTTGGAGAAAAACAAAAAAAAAAACTCATGTCAAAAACGTTAATTTTGAGCACAAAATTTGTGCTGGCACATTCATTGCTTCCCCTAATAATTATCTATACAATAAATGTAACCATCACATAATTGGAATTTCTATTTAATGTATTTAAGTCAATCAAAGTTTAAAGGAAAAGCAACCACGCTATAAGTACGGTGAGGGATCCGTAATGCTGTGGGACGACTCACCCTGCCCCCCCAAACGCCCTGGGAATTTGGGGGGGAAGACATATTTAAAGTGGAAGACATACTTTTTTTTTTAAGTAAAAGTATTTCACTTTGCCCAGTTTTATATAGAAATGCTTCACCAGAATTCTGGATATTTCTGTGTGAGACTATGCTACTGCGAAAAACAAAGGTATTTATGAGGCCACAGTGACAGTTTTAACAAATATGTAATTTTTTTTTTAAATATAAAGAAACATACCCCGGTTTTAAAGATGAAGTTCCTGAATGTCAGACTTTTGGCCCGTTTCCTGTGGCGTTCTCCTGCTGAGGGTGCACCAGGGGCTCGGAGAGCCTCGCGCTCATCGACAGATCTGGGTCCAGCGCGGGTCTGAGTTTGTCCTCTTACGGCCTTCACTTCCTGGCATCCCCGTTGGTCTTCGGCCAAACCGAACAGGGGGGGAAAACTTGGCCAAACTCTACATCGCATTAGAGGATAATGCCCCATCCGCATTCCCTGCTCGTCCTGCTGCGGACCACGAGCAGCATATGGTGCTGAATATGCAGCGACGAACGCCGACACCCGAACCCCGCTGCGGCGACTTTCTAAAAGTTGGCACGCCGCGCGGGGCCCGGTAGTTTTACAGCCCGGAGTGACGATAAGTCAGAAGCGGGTGACGCCCTCCTTGTCAATCCTTGAACTCTCCATGAATCATAGCTGCACTCAGTCATCACCTCGCCGGCAAAATATAGGTGGGGGGGTAATAAGCCTGTCAAGACGTGGTCTGCTGGGCTGATGGGAGAGTTTAAAGTTCCGTTTAGTGAGGCGAAGGAACGGATGCATCATTGGAACTGACGGCAACGCGAGAGAGAAAAGCTGGAGACGACACTCGTCATGCAACACTCGCGACCCAAGGAGAAAACTCAGACTGCAATCAGCGTTTGGGACTGTAGAGGGGTTCAAGAAGCAATCACAGTAAGAGGAGCACCAATCGGCAATGTGCTTATTAGAGCCACACCAACACAGAGAGACAAGGAGAGAGACGAGCAGGAACCAAGACAGAAAGGAACCAAAGCAGATGGACCCGACAGAAAACATGAACGCTAGTCATACTGTAGTTGTGCGCTGGCTGATGCCTGGACCAGCCGATCTCCAGGTCCCGCCAGCTTGGAGCTGGCGTCCACACGTTGAGTTTGACATTCACATTCGACAATCAACACTCCCAGGGCAGAGGGGTCAGGGGGGATTCCATGCCACCGACGAAGAGTGACAAAACCGTATGAACCGGGCAGGTCCGATCAAGAGTCCGCCGTGGGTCGGCAGGAGGGAGGCGACAGTCCGGTTCAGGAGGCGACAGTCTGCCGTTTCCGGTTCGGCTGCTTGTAGCCTTTGATTTTGCTCGTTTTGCAGAGCTCGCTCCGTTGTGTCGAGAAGATTCCTTTGTTGGTTTGATCTATTCGGCAATGTTTTTTTTGTCCTTTTTTTTTTTTTTTTTTTCTGAGAATGGCTTTCTGTTGGTCTCAGGGTCTGAAAGAAACACAGTCATAAACTTTAGCACAGTTCAGTTATTCTACAGAAATAAAAAGAAAACAAAACAAATAGTTAAATTGTCAGTTTGTCCAAAACCGTACCTCCCTGTTAGTTTGATCGGTTACAACAGATAAAGTTAATATATAAAAGCAAAGCCAACTGTTTGTTGCAATATGACACAAGAGTGTGTGAAAATCCCTCACCAATCCTGAGCTATTAGGTTGGTTATTGCAGAAGGCGACAGAAGGTTGGTCCTAGACGTTGCTGCGCAGTAACCCCCCCTGTGGGTGCTCCGGTGTACTGCACTCTGAGGAGTTCTTGGCTTTGTCCTTGTTGTTGTTGGGCTCGTTGTCTTTGATGATGTCATACTGACGACAGAACAAGGCGATCACCCCTAAGGGACAACAGGATCGCGATTGTTAAGTAAAGTCTAGAAATAAAATCTGTCGCTCTCTCTCTCTCTTTATGGCGATTGTGTAGAGAAACACAGAAAACCAACAGAGTTTGCATTGAACTGTTCTTTTGGTGGGGTGGGAGGAAAACACAACAGATAATGTGCAAAAACAAGAGCCGTGTGCCGGGGGTTTGAATTTGTGGATGTTCTCCAACCCGAACAAGGTTTAAATTATATTTACTCGCAGAGATATATTAGGTTAAATGTCTCTTAGCAAGATTCTCAAAGACCTCATGCTTTTGTCGTCATGAACAAGGTCCAAAAGTAATTCTGTCTGGACATTAACCACTGTTCTAATGAAAAAAAAAGGGTCGATCTAATTTAAATTGGTTCTTTTTCTGGACCGGACCCAAAAGGCTAACGTTAGCCAGTCTTACGCAAGCCCAAACCACTCTATGCATTTGGAATCATAGTCCTGTTAATTCTCTGACACAGACAGGGCGACGTGGCAGATACGTGCTCCCCGACACGTCAATAGAGCCGATCCGAACCAACTGAGACCGAGACGTGAGCAGATGAGGGGATTAGAGGGGGGGGGGACGCACGACGCAGGAGCTGTCGATGCGGGGAGCAGATAGAGAACAAGCTCGCAGGAAGGAGAAAGGGAATAATTCATGATGGTGGAGGAGTGTGCGATGGGATGAATCCGAGCCCAAACATGACTCGGTATTTCTGCTTATGTCAGCCTCGGCAGATCTAATCACCGCAGTACCAAGGGGCAAGATGGGGGATATCTCCCTGTGATATCCCCCAGCATGCCCCACAGGCCCAATTAAGAGCTGAAAAACACAATTCGCCTCCTTGGCTTTAAGTTTGTTTGTTTTGGTTTTTGTCTACCATCGTGTGCTGCTCAGGTTTTTCTCCACTACGTTTTCTTTTGCTCTCTTTGAATTTTCCTCAGTCGCTGCTACCAGTAATTGGGTGCATAACAACCCCTCCATGGAACGTGTAGAGACCATATAGATCTTGTTACACATAGTGGAGTAAGATCAGAGACTTATCGTATGGCAAAAGAAAAAAAAAAACAAAAAAACTTTTGTAAAGAGACATCTTGCCACTCAAATGTGAATATTTCCACAACAATGAAGAAGAGCAGTTTTCTGTGGAGTGAGTTATCACTTTATTATTTGTGGAAACCGAGGCGCTAAGCCTTTAGGAGTCTTTCAATTTGCACAAATACAAAATCCTACCTAGTATTTTTGGTCACGATTATAGTGCAAATGTCTGAATTTACCTGAAATGAAAAAACTAACTTAAAGGTAACTTTTCTGCAAAATATAGGAGCTTATTTGAAGTCAATAATTACTTAATTACTTAATTGATTTTTTTTTTAAAAGGACTAAATCCACAAGCAGATTATTTTACTTCTGACCAGCACGTTTCCGTCAGTATTAAGTAACTGTTGACTCAAAACAAGCTCCTCCACCTTTCTGCTAAGTTACTTGTACATTTTTTTTTGGTCTTATTTCAAGTGTGCCGAGATTTACGTACCTAAAGTGACATTTTTGTGTTTTCGCAGCGCAACGTAAATATTCAGTCATATCAGTTTAAACTCACCTAACGTTTGGCTAGCTTTTTAATCATAATGGTGTTGCAGCAATCAACGTCGGTTCAAGGCCAAATGCAGAGAAAGTGGAAGAAAATCCTTCAAAGTAATATTGAAGGGTCTTAAAAACACTTTTACAATCTTTAACAGAAAGCGACAGCTGGCTGTGTGTGTGTGTGTGTGTGTGTGTGTGTGTGTGTGTGTGTGTGTGTGGGGGTGTGTGTGTGTGTGTGTGTGTGTGTGTGACAATTTAATTAAGAAAATGTAACTTCCAGATTTTTTGACCCCAAAACTTTCAATCTAAAACTTTTGAAGAATTAAGTGTTTTTTTTCTTCTGTAAATTAAAAACAACAAAAGGCCTTGCTTGTTTTTATGACAGAAACTCAACAAGAAACATAAAATAAAATGAAATAAAATAAAAAATTAAAAAAACAGAAAAGAGATGCATTCTGTGCCGGATCTCTCGAGCTGCAGCGTTGGGCGGCTGCTGAAGCTGCAGATTGCTTAATGAGACTTCAGAGAGAAGAAATGCAAAATGAAGAAACAGAGAGAGGAAATAGAGGAACAAAAGCTGCAAGATGTATTATCTAATCTCATTAGGAGGCGGTGGATATTAGTTTTTCATGTCGTGCAACTCTAATAAAGGATTAATATGTGAATACGTAGGAGCTGCAGATGGCAGATGTTCTTTCCTGCCAAAGCTGAAGTTCCTTTTATAACCGCAAAGAAAATCTAGGTTATATTCATCTGTGCAGCAGAATTTATTTCTATCCTCTAAAACTTTACTTCGGTCTAACTGTCCTGTCAGAAGGATCCGTACGTTTGATACGAAGTGCACTTTTATGCACTTTTCCTTTTTCTGTTTGTTGTGAAGAGTAAAGGATCTTCTCTAAGGTTTGACTCTAATTATCAGGCTAAATTCAATAATTACTACGTCTTTAATCTGTTTCTCTGCCATTTTGTGTTTAAATAACACTTGGCCACCTTTCTGAAAAGTGGCAAAAAAAAATAACAAGAATGTTTTGCTCATTTTACAAATCCAGACATAAAATTGAGCAAATCAGATTAAGACCTGGAATAATAAAAGAGCTGCTGGGTCAGACGCAAAAAAGGCGTACAGACATAAAGACGATTTGAACTTTTGGAACTCGCAAATTTTCTTTGTGTTTTCTGGAAGATTTCTGAGCTCAAGCTCCAAATTTGTGAGTTTCTGTTTTGTTTTTTAATCAATTTTAGACTTTCTTTGGGTGTGCTGTGATGGCGCAGGAGTTCAGCAAAACCCACATATAGAGGCAAGAGATCCAATCGACTGAACTTCTGGGATCCTAAAAACCAATCCAAAAAGTTTTAGGAAACTTGAATATTATCTAAAATGACGCGGAGTCGCCCCCGATTTGCCCGAAAAGCTTTGCGGGGAGTTATCCCTCACGGAAATACGGCACCCGAAGCCGAATGCTTGTTCCCAAGCAGGAACTCCATCAGAGAGCTTATTTACTCTGCAGGTACTGCCGTCCGGGAAGGTGCCTGATGATAAATGACCAATAACGCAGGAGAACATTACCTGCCCACATGACGAGCACCACAACAATGATGATGAGCTCTCCGGCCCTCAGCTGGGCAGCCTGACCAACCTCCTCCATCGTCACCTCATCTGCAGAGAGAACACACACACACACACACACACACACGCATACACACATTCACACACAGAGTCAACAAAAGGAAGGTGGAAGACACTGTAATTCATCAGCGGTTGGGGCATAAATAAAAAAAATTTCCCATCACTCGTAAACTCCGCAGGGAAAGATAAAAAGAATCAAAGACGGGCGTCGTGAGGAACGAGAGGCAGGCTGGTGTGAATTCTTCACCCGGCTCTGTGTAATTAAAGCTAAGTGAGGGCAGCCGTCTGCCGGGACAAAAGGAGCCCAGACCCTCACCCAATCAGTCACCGGGCTTTCCCCTCGCTGACAGCGCTCTGGCCGCTGCGGCGTAAAACCAATCGCAGCCGTAAAGGCTGGAGCACACTCTGAATTACAGCCTCTCTCGCCCTCCGCTGCCGTCAGAGAACATCCTGGCTCTGCGCGCTGGCTGGGCAAAGCAAACACGACACATTTCACCGCCTTTCCCTTCCTTCCCCGCTGGCCGTCTTTGTTTTTAAGCGCCATCCAGTGCGTTAGAGGCAGAGCTGCTGTATGACAGTGGAAATTATGACGTCTGCTTTCGGTGCACATTTGAATCAGAGGAACAGTGTCCTGTATCTGGTGCGGGCCGAAAACTGGACAGGCTGGAAAAAAACTACAGGAGCAGAAATTGGAAGAAGGGGAAAGAAGTAGGTGGGATGGGGAAACCACAGCCTGGGTGAAGGAAGCTGGTCTTAAAGGTCAACTGTAGAGTCAACATTCCTCTAAGTAGGAGACGACGCATATATTCATGAATTAAATAGTCAAAATGCTAAGAGCTCACAAGAACAAAACACTGAAAACAGAGAATTAATATCCAATTGAAAAAATGTTTCAACTGGTCACGAGTAATTTTTATTTACCTTTGTTTAACTTGATAACTTTAGAAATTAGCTCCAGCTTTAAAGTGCGAGCTCCTACAGACTTCCTACAAGTTCCAAAGACAGTGGACCGCCGCTGTGTCTAACTAATGTTATCCTAACTCCAAATTATTCAGATTTTTTTTTTTTGTGTGTGTGTAGCATAATGTACTTGAAAGAAAATACAGCCATGAGCGCACAATGCTACTTGCTGCTATTGGATGCTGCACAGCAGCCAAAGCAACGGCTGGTGTCGGTGCTGATTGATCCGCGACAGTGGAGTTCAAGAAGCCTGGACGTTAGCTTCTGCATATTTATCATTTGAACTAGTAAAAGAAGCAGCGGCAAGCGTTTTTTAGAGGCCGTCTGAAGTATTTGTGGATTTTAGCTGTTTGGTTTCTTGCGGTGTCCAGCCTCCGCAAACACCGGAAGGTCAACAGAGTCAGGAATACAGCGATAAGTTGTCCCATGAGATGCCACTGAAACTGGACCGGGCAGCACAAATTCTGACTATTTGGGGTAAAATCTTCAGAAGTATTTCAAAATGCCAGAGAGTTGACAACATGACGTCGCTGATAATGAACTGCACTGAACCTACGTGGTTTCTTGGTACCACACGGCCGTCGCTGTGAAAGCCGGCGAACCCCGCCTCTCTGAAAGCTACATGTTTGTTTTTGAGCCGCGGTCGCCTTCAGGGGAGAGACGCCGTTCCACGAGGGCCTTTGGTGACACGTCGTCTTTGTCTGGGCGAGTTTAGGATTTTGCTCTTCACACATCTCTGCTCTGCCTGGCTGTCGAGATCATTGTTACCGTAGCGATCCCTCTAAGCTTTACCCGCAGCCCAAGGCCTGACAGAAGGAGTGGAAGGTTTATGCACTTTAATAATGTGGAATAATTACATACTCCTGTCTGTGAACTTGGCATGATGACATTAAATATGTCTTAATTTGTCAGGTTGGTTGGCTTTCAGTAACAGTCAAGCAGGTCAAAACACTGGAAAACAAATCATCTCATGTCCAGAATAGTTTGGCCATATTTAAATATCACTTGCGAACAAAAGGAGAAGCAGAACCTGCAAGAAGACTAATTAAAGTTTCAGCATAGGTCCGACAGTATGGAGGCTCGTAAAATGTGATTGCTGGGAAAGATTATCAAGAAACCTGCAGCGATTTAGCTCGATACTCCGGGAACACCTGCAGTATTTTCTCCATCGTAGCGATAGACGGTTTGGGAAGATAAGCAAACCCGCCTGACAGAAACGCAGTGCCGAGCGGCGTGCCGGCCCGCACCGCGGCTACAAATGCAAAGTGGTGTCAGGCTGATTAATACCCGCTTAGAGGGGGAGGAGAGCAGTAATGGCCGGGAGATTTAATCAGGACGGCTAATGAATGCTTCCACCAACACCGACCGGATTCATCCATCAAAGTCAGATGGATGAAACAGTCGGGACAAATTACGCCTCTAAACATGTGTCATGTGACCAGATGCTCGGTGTGAAAGCATTCACACCCCTTGAAATGTTGCCGTATGACCAAGACAAACTTCCAGGTGTCTTACGATTTCATTTGATTGATTCAGGGCATCTGCAGGCTTCAGGGATTCAAATGACACGCGGTGTAAAATTTAAGGCCAAAAAACGATAAGAGAAACCATAGAGCCAAACTTCAAAAGTTTTGTTTTTTCTCCCAGAATGCGTCAGGCCTCAGGATGGCAACAGAAGTGAGCCGGTGCTGAAAAGGAGCGTTGTCCAGTCACCTCGCGATAAATTTGTAAGTTGCCCATGATAGGTACAGAAAAGCTGGCTAGCTAGCAAGCCAGGGTATGCTAGCAGCTGTATGTTAGCTTCAACCACCGTTAGTGACAATGAAGATGTCTGCGCAAACGTGTGCCGGACAGAACGGAAAGAAACAATCCACTGCTCAGGATTGAGCAACTGTTATTTGTGAACTTTATAAATCAAACATTCATAAACATTATTGTTCATAACTTCTTCTTCTGTTCGCTGATCTATTTGGTCGGAATCTGACTGGAGAAATCCAGCTCAATGGGAGAAACCCCAGACTGTCACTGAAGGGAGATGAAAGTCAAGCAGAATGGCCAGGCTACAAGCACAAAATGTTTTTCCAAAATCCAGGAAGCTTTTTCGAATTTTGCCTTTTACTTTCTTAATGCGGTGCTACAAACTGTGCATAAAAAAAACGATGGAATCACAGCTACAGTGGCCACGTCACGATTTGGTCTTCCTTCCACCGAGACAATGACTCCCCACACACCCACAACGGAATAACTTAAACCCGAATCCAACCGAGAATCTGTGGCGAGACTTGGAAATGTATCTTCACAGATGCTCTAAATCCAATCTGACCAAGCTTTACAAGGAGGAATGAACAGAAATTTCAATCTCTATGGGGGCTTGGTGTGTCACAACCTCAATACGACAGAGAAGGAAAGCTGCATTACAAAAGATGGATTTTGTTTTCTTTTGCTATATAAATACAGCATCAGCTCCAACCACGTGTCTTGAACTGGACCGAGGTGAGCTCAGTCAGTGCGAGGGGCTTCCAGGGAACAGCCCGCTGCGTCCTCTTATCGCCTCGCCGCTGATGAGCGCTTTAGTATTTTTGCAGGGTCCCCTCTGAAGCGGCCGCTTTTGGCAGCAGAACTGGGTCGGACGTGACAAAACTGGGAGCGCCGCGGGCCGCTCCAGATAAGAGCCAGCAGGATCTCTGCGTGCTCGGGAGAGAGAAGCTGGAAGGCGCGAGGAGTTCACGCCCGAGATTTGTGTTTTTGTTACCGTTTTGTTCGTCCAGGAGACGCAGAAAACAGAAAATAGCGTGACATATATAGACTGGGGGTAGGGGGGACAGAGTAACAATAAAATACATTTTTCTGTGTGTGTCAGCAGAGGGAGAAAGAAAGAGGCCGATTGTTTGTTTTCTCTATGTGCGCCGATACATGATTGCCTCCGTTTCTATATGCTCACATGGTTCCATTTTTTTGTATGCGCCGAATTTCGATTCCTGTCGTTTGTAGCATATCCTGTTCCAATATAAGTTACACGGCGACGACCGCGGTGGGAAAAGTGGGATGAATACACAACAAATATATTTACATATAGATTAGCATTCGGAGGCCCCGGTGACACGGCTCGCGGTTCGCTAGCAGAGACAGGTGCGGCGCCTCGTTGCCAGAGAAGTTTTATCGCCACACTTTGTCTCGTTACGGCCACAAAATTTGGTGTGTTTCTTTGGGATTTTATGTGACGCATCAACACAAAGTAAAAAGCATAAAAACAAAGCGGAAGGGAAAGGGCATAAACATCTGAAAAGTGTGGCTGGTGTGTGTTTTTTAGAGTGCGTCTCTACCGTTTTTGTTTTTTTTTTTGTCACCCCGTCAATCAGCTCGGTCTCACTCAGATTCAACAGGGAGTGTCTACGACGGTCAGTTGTCAAGTCTTGCCGCAGATTCTCAATTGGATTCGCTACTTGACTTTGACTGGGCCGTTACCTGCACATGAACATTAATTGAGCCAAAACATTCAATTGCCATTTCTTTTTGTCAGCTGCATGTTTAGGCTTGTTTCATTTCTGGATGTTGAGAAGCCATTCCAGTCAGTATCTCAGCAAGTTTTCTTCCCCTCATCATGACGCTGCCACCACCGTTGTCGGTTTATTTATTTTTCCTACCCTTTTATATTGAGACCAGAAAGTGCTCTTTCTCAATATTTACTACATATGAGTGTTTTGTCTTGCCACTTTCTAATGAAGGCCAAATCAGTGGAGTACTCAACGAGCAAGAATTTGGAGCATTTTTTTAATTTATGGGTATTAGAGTAAAAACGAATCGCATTTTTCGTACATTTCGCAGTTGCGCCTCATGTTGCCAAAGAGAAAACCCAACTCAGGATGTTTAAATCTGAGCAAACCCTGCCGAGAACCCGAATCTCACCGGGACTCTTGGACGCCATTTTCTCCGACTCTTTTGGCGTTCTGAAGAGAACGGGCTGACTGGGGGGGCTGCTGCCTCCCATGCTGATGGTCTGGACGTGGACGATGTACTCGGTGTCCTCGTCCAGGTCCCACAGCGCGCAGGAGCGGGTGGTGGTGTTCACTTCCTGGATGAACCTGAACATCCGCACATCCTTCTTCTGCGGGGAAAACAAAAAAACAAACAAAAAATAATAATGATAATCAAGCTTGCAATCCATTTTTGTTTATCTTTTTCAAACTAAATTTGAATTGTAACCACTGCAAATTTCTGTAAGGAACTTCAGTTTTCTATGCCGTGGCTTAATGTATGCTAATGTTTACACTTCTGTCCAGGGGAACAGTTGGGGGGAAAAAGTTTAAGTAAAGTCTCTCAGGGTTTATTTTAACAATGCAGTAAAGCTTAAAGACAGAAAATTGCTTTCCTGGCCATGTACACTCTCCTGGAAATGGCCATTATTACCCCGCTACAGCTGCTTGCTCAGGTCAATTGGCTCCTGCTGGATTAAAGACCACGGCTCCCCGGGGGCACTTTTATTTACCGGGCAATTATAAAAGGAAATTTCTTAAGCCATTAAAAACTTCACGAGGACAAAATGTCCATCTAACATGGATCTCCAAAGCGCTGCGGCGTGGCAGCAGAAACTAGGCTTCTGAAAGCTGCAATTTTCTGCTCCCGTTTGAATAATTAATGAAAAAAAATAAAAAATAAAAAACGTGTGCACGAAGATGAATTACTTTGGTGCTCAGGCAAAAACAAAAACAAGACGATTCGCTTGAAGAGTTAAGGAGATACTTTGAGATTATTAAGATAATTTACGTTCAATCTGAAAGTACATCTTCTATGGTTTTATAGCCAGAAATGTGACACGACTGTGGCCAACATAATTATTAACCTTATTGCTTAAACAGTGATTATTATTAGCTTCAATACCATGACAATGTCCACATAGCTACATAATGTTGCAGACATACGGCATATATTTGAAGCATCAGAGCTTGTAGTCATGACACTTAAATCAGGGTCATCTACAGATATTTACATCATCAATGCAAAATCAAGTCAGCTAAATTTAGCTGAAGCGGCAAAAACGTCGTTTTGTCAAAGTGCTGTGTTTTCTAAACAGATGTACTTTGTAGAACACGATCTGAAAAACACATAGAATAAAATACCAGTTAAATACAACGCCAGCTGGTTTTAATGGAAATGCTTATTTGAACAGAAGCTTGGCACCGTTAGGCTCCCTTACAGCCCTGCTGTGGTTTTAATGTTTGTTTTGAACATTATTTTCAGGCCCTCTCTGCTAAAGGCATTGCAAAAAAAAAAAAAGGAAGAAAAAAAACAAAACAAAACAAACTCACACATACCTGTTGCGTGATGGCGAATCCGATGACGGGATCTCCCTCCAAGATCTCCCACGTCACCACAGCCGAGTTGACCTCCAGCTCTCTGATGGTCACATTGAGCGGAGCTGACAGCGCAGCGTCTAACACAGACACAGAAGGAGTTTTAATTAGCGAGGACAGAACATAAGTGCTATATTCCCGCACTTTGCAATTGATATCATAAATCCTACCGCGGAGAGCAGAACAGCCTCCTCATGATCACTCTCTTTGAACTCTTCTTTTTTTTTTTTTTTGCTCTCTCAGCCCACTTTCACTCAGATCTTCCTCTCACCACCCACAAATTAGTCGATCTCCTTTCATTTACACCCAGCCTAATTAACACACTTCAGTCTGTCAGGGGGTTTCCCACAGGAAGTCGCTGCTCCCCATCCGTCTTTGTTTCCGATTCTCGCACGTTTGTCGGTCTCTGCCTCCTCTGCTCTTTCGTACATTCTGCGAATGTAATACGGCGCTCATCTTTAACGACCGATCTTGTTGAAGTCAGAGTCATTTCCAGAAAGGGGTAGAGCTGAATGTGCGTGTGTCAGTTACAACACACAAAACGCTGGCTGTCCCTCGAGTCCAGCTCGACAAATTAACGTCAGAGTTGGACCTCAGTTTGGTCACAATAGTGACTCCTTGGTCTTTCTCAACACTAAAGCTGTTCTTTCCTAAAACGTAACCAAAGACTACAACGTGAAAATGTTGCACGTAGTCCTTTTAACGCTTCTTGGTTCTATTATACAGCATGCTTGAACAGTTTTGAAATTTTCGACCCATGACGTGATGCACCCTAATTGGCAATTATCTGCACTTGTCCACTGTTTCCATGGCAGTCTCGCCAGCATCCCATATTTGCTTCTGACTAATGAGCAAAAATTGGCAGCTTGCATTTACTGTAAGATGAGCAAGTAGCAAGACATGCAGACATGCAGTGTCAAGAAAATGTCTGGAATGTCACCCCACTGACTCCTTCCAATATTTAGCTGATTTATGCCAGCCAACAAGTCGACCATTTCAGCTGAGACGGCGCTAATTAGCTTCAGTGGTGTTATGGTAATGCTGGTGCGATTGCCGCATCTCATTTGTGTTTAGCAGTATCAGCAATTATCACCAATATTGTTGTATTGAAACAGAAATGTTGGTAGGAACTCCAAACTTAAGTTTGTAGATTTTCTATAAATAAATGGACAAATACGAAGAAGGCAGTGGGAAAACAATCCCTAGAAGTGCACCGACTGCAATTTCTGGCCCATCACCAAGCTTAACCTGCCAATTCCGATTTTGTCTGAAACGTTGCTCAATATAGCAAGAAAGTTGGCGAGTCGGTAACAGTGGAGTCACTGTCGTTAATTGTCAATGTGCAGACGTGACCCAGTCAAACCTCTGTCAACAGAGAGCAAACGAGGACAGTGGTTGATTCTCAGACGTTTGAGCTCGATAAGATCGGCTTCATGTGTAAAAATCGGCGCGATCACGATCTCCCAAAATGAAGGAAATTGGCACCTAATAAATCGGTGCGCCCTTAATAATAACTCGGAAAAGTTGTGGAGGCCGAGCCCCCGAACATCTGGACAAATATCCTGTGAACAAATCCCTTACAGAACTGCAAATGCAGAAAGAGATGCATTTTCTCCCCTCTCTATTTTGATTGAGGTAAACCAACATGAAGTGGGAAGGCAGACAATAAAAAGTTAGCAAGAATGTTTTCCAAATGGAAATCTAATAATTTGTGGGGTGTGTACATCTGGACATTTACCCATTTGATCAACTTAAGTTGTCTGTGAGCATCAATTATAAAGTCAAGCCACAGATCGTCAATTAGATGTGGGTCTGGACTTTGACTATAGCCATGTCCTATTCGGTTTGCAGTTGATGGACCAAATATTGATGTGTGAAATGTCACACGCTAACTTAATGAAATGGATTGATGAGGTTGTAATGGGACAGACTGTGAAAATGAAGAGACTTTTGCGAGACTTTCTAGCCTCAGCCAGACCTCAGAACGTTCCCGACTACTCCACACGCACACACACACACACACACACACACACACACACACACACACACACACACACACACACACACACACACACACACATCTTCAGACCAAACGAAAGCGATCTCTCCAGGCTGAGATAAAGCCTCGACGATCTTATCTCCAAGAGTCAGGATTTCCAAAGGACTATCCGTCGTCTGTGAGCTTCCATCGTCAGGAAACACAATGGAAGTGAGATCTTTGGACTCAAACAGATTTGCCCTGTTGAGTGAAACTGGCAGAAGAACGCAGGACGGGTCATCTATCATCGTTTAAAAGGGGCTGGAAATAACCTCGCAGGGAAAGTGACGGACGCTGAAAAAAATGTCCAGAGGAATCGCAATCGTCCGGATGAGGTTGAAACGGAATAACTTGTATGACGCTGAGTGTGTGTGTAAGTGTGTGTGTAGGTGTGTGTGTAGGTGTATGTGGCTTGAACTCTAGCTGGGAGCTACGATCTCATCTCGGATTCAATTTCAAAACATTCACCTGGATTATGAGGACATTTCTGCCTCTGTTTGTGTCAGAGAGTGATCCTAAAAGTCATGCTACTGCAGCCTGATGACCTCATGTCAGCCCATCACAAATCTCATTGTGACTGCGGATCACATCCATGTGTCATGACAGTCTCCCCCCCAAAAGGGATCCCGCTACAAACCGAACAAACTGGATCAGCGGTGCTGCGAACCGACGCACATCAGCCCCGCTGGAGGTGTTTGCTCAGCCGGTACGCCCCCACCCACCACCACCACCACCACCCATGGATCTCCTCTGTTTACCTGCGGTCATCGCTCACCAACCTGTGGTCCAACTCACCGGCTTTAACGGAGGTCGCCGAGAGGAGGGAGCCCAGCAGTAGCAGCGGCAGCGCCGCGGCAGACAAGCCCGGTTTCGCCATCCTCCTCCTCCTCCTGCTGCTGCTGCTGCTGCTGCTTCTTCTTCTTGCGGGGCTTCACATCCTGCGCGGCCCATTTATCACATCGCATTTACGGCGAGCGAGACGAGCGTCCCCCGGCCGGTGAGGAGGGCGGAGGGGCGGGAGGTGGTGGTGGTGGCTCGGGGGAGGAGGAGGAGGAGGGGGGGAACCGGAGGGCGGACTTGTTGTGCCGGAGACGAGGCTCTCTGGAAGTCGCGAGCTGCAGCAAGAAGCGCCAGCAGCCGCGGCGCAACAACAGCCGGAGGAAGAGGAGGAGGGACTGAGATGAAGGTGAAGAGAGAGAGAGAGAGGGAGGTGGAGGGGAAGCGAGGGAGGAAAGTACCGGTGTGGTGACGGGGATGGCGGCTCGGAGGGGTCAGTTCGATCCGGCTGGTGGGAGACGAGAGGAGGAGGAGAAACGCTCGCGCAAAAACACCTGCGGCGGTGCGCGTGAGGTCACTTAACAGAAGGGAACCGGAAAACAGCACACGCACGCGCACACAAATAAATAAATAATAAATAAAGTAGACAGACAAACCTGACTGATTATATTTCATTTAATTCAATGAGTTGGTGAATATAGTAAAATATTAAATATTTCGGCGGATGAATTACACTGATTGTTTGACCTTTGAACCCCACTTTTTTGGGGGGGGTTTTTGCAACAAAATTATCAAAAAAAGAGCGAAGGGGGATGTTTTTATTTACGTTGTTAAAAAAATGCTTGAATTATTACTTTTTTATTTTAATTTTTTTTAATTCATCAACAGATGGACATGATCAATATCTTCAGGAAATACTTCTAACCTGATAACCAGGATTCCTGTAGAAACGGCATCTGGGATTCATTGTTGATCCTGACC
Organism: Poeciliopsis gracilis; assembly: GCA_911649635.1. Lineage (NCBI taxonomy): Eukaryota > Metazoa > Chordata > Actinopteri > Cyprinodontiformes > Poeciliidae > Poeciliopsis > Poeciliopsis gracilis. The sequence continues at coordinate 1,883,602 of CAJVRI010000435.1, read as the reverse complement.
AGCTGAGTTCAGTTATTGATTCAGTTTATTCAATAACTTATTGATTCAAGATGATTCAGGGTTGCTTTATTTGGCAGGTTTAAAATCAGAAATCAGAATTTCTGATTGAAAAAAAATTCTGATTTCAACCAAATCCGAGTTCTAGCTTGAGCAAAACCAATAAAATGATCTGTGAGAAATTATCATTATTATTTTTAAATTGGTTCACAGAAACATTTATTTATTCTTTTTCCACTGCAACGACTCAGACTCACATTTGAGTTCTTCCCGGGCCTCAACACTTAAAATAAAGATGAACTTTTGAAGATGAGTTAGTCTTATTGGAAACCCCCCCCCAAAAAAACAACAACAACAACAAATAAACAAAATAAAACAAAAACAGGTCCAAAAAACTCAGGTCCAATACCAAGGTGTAATATTTGGTATACATTATTTTTATAACAACTGAAGGTAACATAGTCACTTGATTATGCTACAAAAATGACACCATGTACCTGGAAAACACAAAACTCTTTTTTTTTTTTTCCTCCATCAAAGGTTCACATTTTGAGTGCTGCTCTTCTGACTTTTAGCTAAAACAAACCAATAAAAAAAACAACAACAACAAAAAAAAAACAAGATGGCAGCAGCTTATTTCCTAAAGTGGTTCCAGTTGAAGTGCTGGCAGCGGTCGGAGAGAACGCCCTCCTCGGAGAAGGGAGGAAGAGGAAGACGAAGAGAAGGAAGACGACGTCCTGACGTCGACTCCGTCCTTCCCAGGACAGATGCCCTGTGCTGAGGGGCCGACCCCCCACCGGGGTCACCTGACAGGAAGGAGACGCCGCCGCCTTGTTCCAGCTGCACCTTATTGAGTCAAAGTCACTTTCAAAACGACTCTGTTGCTTTGCTTACTTTGGCAGCAACATGTGTCCTGGATTCAACTTGCAATCAGATCTGAACTGTGGCGGCCGGCCCCTGATCTCGCTCCTCGTTTTCTGCGGTGAGTTCTAGGAAACGCAAAGACGGACTTATTGTTGCTTTCTGAGTCAAACCCAAACTAAATGTGATTATGGAAATACCCCCCCAGGCCCGGGTCTCTTTGTCCATTTTTAGGGAGGATATTTGCATCGCTTGCATTCTCCGATCAACTATAAAGGATTTTTGACATTTTTTTTTTCGGAGATTCTCTGAAGGAGTGCATAGAGAGGTGAAAAAAGGAGATGACTGAGCAACAATTTATTAAGATGAGCTGAAGACATTATGAAAACTCGCCTTCATTCCAACGTCGAACTTTCTTTTCTTTCTTTCGTTTGTCGGCGCTTTAGAAGCGAAACCCCTTTAGCTTGTTATGTCAACATCTGGCTGATTTTGCACTTGTTAAGTGCAAACATCAGCTATAGTTCTGCCACTGATGGACTCGAGTTTTCTTTTGTGCAGGGGTGTCCCTGTGGCCCCCGGGAGCCATTTTTGGCACTTGGACCAATTTTTTTTGAAGCCCCAAACAGCAGTTTTAGAATAACATTAATTAGTTCATTGACCGCTTTACTTTCAATCGGTGTAAAAATTTTCTCACAACACAAACTGTTAAGTACGACACAAAGAGCTTTTTTTTTTTTTTTTACAGCTAAGCTTGTATATGAAGTAGAACCACGTTTAACCAGAGTTTTACTGAAAATCCAGCTTTTCTGAAGCTTTTATTTAATGTATTAAACTTGCCTACATTTAGCAAGCGTAGTGACAGAAAGCGGCCCGCATCCCGTTCTCGTAACCAAGAATGAATTTGTTTGGAAAGTATTTGAAAAGTGTTTCATTTAAGCGAACAAATGTACAAAATCATTGCCGAGTGTCGGCTGAACGATGAATAACGCTCGTCGAAATAGAGCTACTTTCTTTCCTTGATCGTATTTGAGTGTTTACATTTTTCTTTCTTGTGCCATGAATACCGTTGACCCTTGTGACAAAAAGTGTGGCCTCCCCTCCTTTAGTGTCTTTCACAAGAAATATTGATATTAGTTAGGTGAGTAGAAATAAATACTTACCCTGTCGGTCTGGGTTCAGCTGCACCTTCATGTTGTTTCCTGTTCAAGCTCATTAAACAACAGAAAATGCTAACTAAAACTACTATTCATCTTCACTTTGTGCTTTCCAACACTGCACTGTCATTTTTTATGTAGAAGGAAGGACAGTTTGAGTTTGTGTGTGATAAGTTTGCTGACATACAAGTGTGCAGGAATGCAGCCTAGCAGTCTCTATTATCTCAAATACGGTGGAGTTTTATGTGCTGGGCAGCCATATTGGATTTTGGGGGTTCATGTTGTTGGTAAACTCGACTTTCAACCTGAGAGAACATTTATGCCTAAATGCAAACTAAAAGAAAGAAAAAAATGTAAGGCTTATTGAAGCAGAAATGCAAGTATGAACAACATGTTATCATTTTTTTTGTTCGTCTAAATCAAATAGAATAAACACGCATCTTACTATCATTAAAGAAATGCCTCCAGGTGACAATAGATTCAATTTATGCTCCACTCACTGGTCTATTTATTAAGCTGTCATAAATATATTTAAGTAATAATATTTTTTTAGCAAAGGTTAAGACAGAATGCAGCCGTCTGTGATCGACATTTTCTCTGCTGATGATACACCGGCGCGGTCCGAGTCCGGGACGTCGAAGTCCAGCTGTTTTCCTTATTACAAGCGTTGTGAAGTGAAGCTCTTGAAGATCCTGTTGGTTCAATGTTTCCTCCTCATCCGGAGCACAAATCACCTGAACGCCACAGTGCAGGTGGCTCCAATTACTGTCAGTGACTCAGTGATTATTGACCAAAAACACTGAGTCATTCGTCAAACAACACAGTGAGCGAAACGAAGCTCCATCAACGAGGAAGAGGAAGCCAAATGCATCAAATCTGTGTTTCCATGCTTTTCATGGTCTACAGGTTTCGTGGCGACCATCGCAGGTTCTGGTCGCCACGGCAAATCATTTATTTATTTTTTTTTCCCCTTTCGCTTTTATTGTTCCGTTTCGCTCTCTGTTGGGTTTTCACATCTGACGCGCTCGAACGGCCGCAGCTGGAAGAGCCGCAGCTCATTAACTCAAAACCATTCGCCGAAACTCTCCTCTGACCTGCAGCGAAAACTGAAACACGGGGAAAAGAAAAATAATACATATATATATATATATATCCAAATCAACAACAGGACGTGGTGTAAGGAGGCAAAGCGAAGACAAAATGGCAGGTTGGCGTATTTGTAAATGCAGTGAAACCGTGTCCGTGCTCACCATCTGCCGCTCACTCCAGCAACTAGACCGTCATGGAGGATGTTGGCAGAGGTCAGCAGCAGTTATATAATAACCTCTCCTTGGGCTCAGTCGCACACGCACACCTCTCTATATTTGGCAGTAAGGCATGAAAAAGGTAACAGGGCTGCGAAGCCATTACTAATTCACAACTACGGCTTTGAGAGCAACGCGAGGAGCAACATCGGCTGGCGAACGACGCGCACCTCTGGAGGAGAGGAAGTACTGGTAGTGTTAGTTAGTGTTGATAATGATATCTGATGCTGAACAGTGACTTGAATGAGCCTCTGTCAAGGTCTCCCACTTGGCTTTATTAATCTTTGACATCTGTACCAGTCTGCATAAAACTACTGTAACCAGAGCAACAAACCAAATAAATAAGTAAGATATGAAGCTGTGTAAAATGTAAATATCGGTATCGGCCATAAACAACTTCCGTGTTGAACAATAAGCGATTTGCACATGTTTCCATGTCACAGCTGAGGAAAAATGACCTTTGATGATCTCTTGACTGATCAAAATTACCCTTAAGGCTGCATATCCTTATCACTTTGCAAAATGTTTCAGGTCATTTATTGGCTTGAATAAATAGTGACAAGAAGAGCAACGGAGAACTGACACCGCAGGAGGATCTGGCAAGACATGAACTCAGCAAAGAAGAATTTACATGCTGGAGATTCTTAACTCCAGAATGAAACAGAACGAAGTGACGCGCTCGACAGAATCTGAAATGTGCTCAAATTATTGGTTGGATTTTTTTCTTTCTCACATTTTGCAAATTCAATAAAAACATTGATTATTTTAAAGCTGTAAAATCCATGGCGTTTATCTGCCAACATGGATATAATCTGAGCTTTTAGATGCAGAACTACTCAAACATGCTTCTCTAGTAGGTGCAAAGAAAAAAAACTTTTGAAAATGCTATTCGTCCGTTCGAAACGCTGAAGGATTTGTTACATATTCGGATTCATGACTGTTTTGTAAAGGTGATGGGATCAAATCCGCCGCAATAAGACGCGTCCCTCTAAGAACCGGAAAGAAACGTCGCTGTTCTCACCCAGGTCATTCCCAGCGCTCGCGATCCTCATTCTGACGCCGTTTGCACTGTCGGGCCACGGGCAGGTCAAAGGTCACAGAGAGAGACCTCACACCAAGTTCGCCTCATCAGAAGAACTTCACGCTTTGACTTTTTACCCAACGACGACAAAGATGGTGACGCAGTGGCTTTTGAAGTGTGAAGGCTGAGATTGAGAGCGGCGCTGAACATCACACATCAGCAGGATTGTGTGAATTACGGTGAAATGAGGCTGAATTTTGGCGGCTAATGCCAAGTGAGGACGCCAGCGGTGCCTGCATCACTTTTTCAGGAATCGCTGCAGAAATGGGGTCAGATTTTATCCTTGTTCCTGACAGAGATGAGAAAGGCCAACAGGAGCCAAATTTCAAATTTTGAGCATCATTCAAGTGATCAAAGACTGCAGGTGACTTTTTATGTTCAAAAGGGATAGATTCGTGTTTTCAAAGTGGGGCTCTGTTCCAAAATTACAAGCACGTTGTATCTTACCTGCAGTAAATCACTCTCTTGGTTGTAGTTGTTTAGTGTGAATTCAAATTAGTCGGCACACCTCTTTACTTTTCTGATGTTTCATCACTATATATTTTCAGATCTGATCTGCTGCTTACCTTTTCCCACAGAACGTTGTTTTCAAAATCTCTAAAAGTCCATTTACTCTACTGTCCTCAAACAAAGTGAGAAAAGTCACAATATGGAGACCTCTACCAGTCTGCAGGCTTGCTGCTAATCACTTAGCGTCATTCCACCTCTGCAGCTGATGCGACTTGGCAGCTTTTCACGTTGCTGGCTCCCAAACTGATACATTTGGCAAAGTCGCCGCCCTGTTCAAACTCGACTTGACTGAGTGCGCTTCTGCTGAGCCAACAGAAAACGCCGGTGACTCATAACGACAGCTGAAACCGGAGTTCTAATTTAAGGCTGCCATTAAAAAGACATTACAGATCACTAATGAAACATGGAGACAGGGATGGGAAGCTGTTTACATCAAATGGTGACCGAGATGGTGTCAAACGCAATCCCTTTTTCCTTCTATTAAAGGGCTTTGATTGAAATGCAGATCAAAAGAGAAAAGAGATCTGTTTCTTCCGGAGCAATTGTAGTTTGAAAGTAAGGTGAAACACACACACACACACACACACACACACACACACACCCCCCCACACACACACACACACACACACATTTTCATAATACAAAAACTTAGGTTCTCTTAGGTTTGGAATGAAATTCGCAGAAAAAAAAAAAAAATATTAGCCAGTGTTCCTTAATAGCGACAGTGTTCCTTAATCCTCTGCCTGGAATATGCGGGTAAACCAGCAGGTGGCGCTAATGCTTACCTGATGTTTCTCTTGCCAACAGCCAATAAAAAATCAAGAAGACGATGCAGGCGTAATCGAAAGATCCCAATTCGATGATGGCGACAACTGTTAACAACTGTTACTCCACCTTGACTGATTGAGTTAAGGGAAATCTATTGGCACATCAACCCCACCAAGAATGATTTTCACCAGCTGCCACTGGTTTCCACTGCCCAGCACTGCACCCTGATCTCTGGGGTTCATTTATGAAATACGTCGACTGGTAGCCTCATCTGTTTCATCATCATTTCATCATCGTCGACATTAAAACAGTTTGAGACAAACACTCTGAGTAACTGATTCGTAAAATGTTTATGGGGTTGTAGATTTCAACAGAAACTACGTGATGGTCGAATGAGTCTCGTTAAATCTGTCTGCTTGGGTTTTTCTAATCTATTTATCTGACTACGGGCAATGAAAGTGATTTTTATAGCATTGTGTTGAATAAAGGACACAATGATTAGAAGTCTTTTTTTATTTGCTTTCAGACATTATTCAAAAGGCACGAGCTACTGCAGATAATGAGCACACATAGTGAAGACTCTGCTCTAGAAAAAACAAAAACATGAAAACATGCAACTTAATGGAATTTGATGTAGCCAAATAGCTATCAGGAGCCCAATCACCAATCTGCAACGGAGTAGTACCCTTTTCTAAAGCTAAGATGTCCCGGTAATTTTTGTACTCCTTTTTTTAAGCAGTTAGTTTCCTTGTGAGGCAACTACAACATACACTACACTGCTAAAAGTTTTTATTCACCCATCCAATCATCAGGTGTTTTATGGCCAAAGGTGCCAACTTTCTGCCATCAGTGTCTCCAGACCTCCTTCGTGCGGTCAGAAATCAACTTGCGAACAATACACGGAGGACTTCATGGACTGGGTTTTCATGGCCCTTGCATTCAAGCCTTGCAGCACCGAGTGCAACGCAAAGACGTCTGCTGCTGTCGCGGAAAGAACACTGCCACTGGACTCTTGAGCAGTGCAGATGTATTCCCTGGACTGACGAATCACGACTCATAGGTCTGGAAAGCCAGTGGTTCCATGACAGGAGCCCGAATATCGGTACTTGCCTCGAGGCACCGTGTCAGGGGTCGAGTTTGGTGCTGGAGTCAAGGATAAAATATGTCCCCAAGGGGATTAAGGTGTGGGGGGCTGCTTTTGTAAGAGATGGGCTCAACCTTTTCATGTCAAACCCCATGGATTAATAAATGCATGTCTCTCAGGTCCATGATTAGTGAAAACATTTAGCAAGGTAAAGCTAAGGTTGGAGGACTCTGGTCGAAGTTTGATTTGCAATTGACATGAGTAACAGACTTTGATTAGACAGAAAATGTTTGAACCGAAATGAATAATGTCGATAACTTGAATCGATTGTAATGTGTATGTATAATTGCATTTAATTAACTTTTTTTTTTTTTTGTAAAGTGCCTTGAAATGATATTTCTTGTGAATTGGTGCAGTACAGGTAACTGAACTGAGTTAGTGACAAAATCTCTTCACAGCAATACACCTGTGCACACATAACCCCACACTGTTAGCCAAGATTTTTTATTGCATCCTCATTTTTTTTTATTTTCTTATTTCACCCTCCCATTGCGCCCAGACCTGACAGCGAGTGCAGGAGGGAGGCTGTGATTTAGTTGCAGTTAGGTGGCAGAAAGCCGAGGTCCGCAGCTCAGCTTTATCAGAGGTGCTTCGTCTTGCCGTGGGGGACATGAGAACTCATTTAGGGTGTTGCCAGAGATGGCCTTGCACCAGCCTGAGGCACGGCTGAATTACTGTCACGCTGCAGCTCCTGTATTCCTCTCTATTTATCTGTGTGTGTGTGTGTGTGTGTGTGTGTGTGGGTGTGTGTGTGTGTGTGTGTGTGTGTGTGTGGGGGGGTGTGTGTGTGTGTGTGTGTGTGTGCGTGTGTGTGTGTGCGTGTGTGTGTGCGTGTGTGAGGGGATGTGCACACTTCCGTAGAGAGAGACTCTGTGGCTGACTGTCATTTTGAATACTCATTGACGCCACCGATACTTGCCAACACACAGATACGGGTCGTCATTGGTGTCATCTTTATGTCTTCAGGAATTTGAATTAAACAGAGAAATAAAGAAAAAAAAAGCAGCCTGTTAAAACCAAGAAAACAAACAAATAAACAAAAAACACTTATGCCAGACTTGACAAGTTTCTGTTCATGATCCCTTGATGTTTCATTTTATGGCATCGCTATGGCGACTGGTGATCCAAACTGATTTAGCGGGCAGGTTTTTGCCGACCACTGCGGTTGAGGTGGGGCAATGTCTTTGTAGTCTTGTTACCTCCCTGCCAACAAAAGCTTATTGACTGAACTTTGTCTTCCATCACCTCATAAACCAAAGTGTAATCTGAGCCGTTCTGTATTCAGCACATGAGCATTTATTAGCACCCAGGGAGAGAGATCTAAAGAAGCTGTAAAAGAATGGGTTGTTATGGCGATACCTCTTTTGAGATTCGTTTACATCTTCTACAATACCTCATTGGACATGGTGGCAAGATAAACTCAAGTCCCTCGTTTTGTTTGTCTATGTTCCAGTTTAATACTTTCCCTGGGATGTCTGTAAGTTCATGCACTTATTCTCTATGCAGCGTTCTAGGGGAGGAGTAAATTTCCCTCAAGAAACTTAGAAATGTTGAGGTGAATCTCTGAAATTTTCTGGAAAAAATGAGAATGTCTCTGAGCTTGAAGAGCCTCAAATTTGCGAGACAAACTCAGAAAATTGAGACTAATCTGAGAGAGTTTCTAGAAAACACGAGGACATTCGGAGCGTCGTGTGAAAAGTCAGTCCAGGCTGGGATGGTGGATCAACCCCATCCACTGGTGGGTCGATGCCTTACCACAGGCACGACAGTCTGAGAAATATCTAAGCCCACACGTTCAGATGGAGGTAAGAAAATTCTCAATTTTTGTGAAATGTATGTTTCATGCAGGTTGGCGACCTGTGCATCTTGTTTCGGGGCACAAAAATAACACTTTTGTGTAACCTGGTTGATTCACTTCGAAGCAGTGGCTGGTTTCCTTTTTGAGAAATTTCAAAACTTTGCTTTGGAATTTGTGTGACAATTGGATGAAAATAGAACTAACAGCTTCTTTCTTGCCTCCTTCTCCATAAAGGCCAGAGTTGTATTGAAAGACTCGGCCAACGGAGCTGAGGATCCCTGTTGCCGTGGCAATCTAAGTTAGATCTCATCTTCTTGCTTGGTCTATCAGATTAGGCCTCTATGCCACACATTCACAGGGTTGGGGTTGTAATTTTTCTGTTTTTGCACTGAGAAGTTTTTCAATAAACATTCAAATCTTGGAATATCGTTTTAAATCATTCTCTCTGACCTGTACGCTCTTCCTCTTGGTCTTCTTGATGCTATTTGTTCACTAATATTCTCCAACAAACCTCTGAGGTATTAATCGTTTATGTACACATGTGAGTCTTACACTCATCAGGCCCCTTAATTACAAGCAGAAGGAAACGTTGCAGTGACAGAAACCCTTAAAGAAGTTCAGAAAAAGACGTTTCTTATTGATTTATTTCTGTTTCTAGTAAGCGTTTGGAATAACTTTGTCCCTTGACTCACATTATGACATTCTTTTTCCTGTCCCCAGTGTTTTTCAGATGAATGTACCTTTTAAATCTGCCCTAGATTAAAAGTGCAGTTGTTTAGATGCTATTTTGTGCCACAGTTTTTATTTTTAGAGTGCGTTTCCTCATGGAGCTCCTTTGTTTCATCATCATTTCACAGTCGCTGACATTAACACAGTTTGAGACGAGCAGCCTGAGTAACTGAGCTATAAAATACACGTGTTTATGGATTTATTGACGCTGAGCAGAAACACTGTGTCACGCTCCGCTGAGTCATATAAAATTAGCCTGCATATATCAAGCCATTTTCCAAATTTGTGTGCTTGGATATAAGTGATGAGGATGTTTTCATTTTCTTTGTTAGAGCCACATAAGTGAGTGAGTCAAAGAGTAAAGCTCTTTATTTGCCTACTTTCAGAAGAAAGTATACAATGTTAAGTATCCTGTTGTCGCCACAAGAATATCACACGTGTATCATACGATTGCCATAATTATCCTGCATAAAGACAAAACTCAAGACAGGCTGTATTTTTTTTTTATTCTTTTAACAACCATCAAATGAAAAAAAAGAAGTAACAATTGGGTATAGAAATCAAGAAAAAGGTCAGGTATAAAGTTTGAATGGTCCATAGAACGTATGATGCCACGTACAGCATGAAAACATCATGTAAAGAGAAAAGCAAATCATTTGCATACTTCAAGTTGAGGAAACGCATATGGTATTACAGGTAGTCATGTCAGGTTTTACCTTATTAAACAGTCACATTGGACGTTACACGATATTAACTACATATAATGTGCACCTTGACATTTAGAAGCAAATAAACATATATGTGGATTGACTTATTCCAGAAAGGATTACATAAGTTCAATAGTGTATCTGTAAAGTGTTAGGAAAAAAAGAGGTACTGAAAATGTCCTTGACTGACTCGATATGATGTGTATTTCTGTAGGTTATGCTCATGAATGGTGGATGAAAAAGGCTAAATTTTCCTCATCTTTTTTTCTTTGGTTCTTTGTGAAAAATCTCCACCCAGCGAAGCTTGAAGTCTGTTAATCCATTATCCTCCATTTTAGCTTGCAGCTGAATGTCAGATAAAAACAAAACTTGTGTCAGGGTATGAAGAACTTTTTGAGGATAGAGTGTTCATTTACAGAACTTACCTGCTGTAAAATCTGCTGCTGGGCACCGGGGTCGTTCAGGTCGGCCTCAGATTGGAGGCGCAGCTTCAACTTCCTGCTGGATGGAATCAGAGTCTGACAGATGAACTCGTGCTCTTCACTGCAGTCAACGTCCCACCAGGTTTTGGTGCTCGTATTCACAGCAGCGCAGGAAGTCATGTTGGTGCTGCCTTTGTTGTCGGGCTGGCCCGTCTCCCAGTTAGTGAAGGTCAGAGGGCTGTGGTCAGACCAGTTAGCCCACAGGTCTCTGTAAAGGCCGATCCAGTGGTTTCTCTCAATCAGTGGGTGGATTTCATCGTTCTGAGACGAGTTCCACACTCTGACCAGGTCCGTGTGATTGGACCGACAGTAGTTCTTAGCATCTTCCCAAAACATGAATGTAGACACCACAACATGTTTAGAAGGGCCATGTTCTACAAGAAAAGAGAAAGACAGCAACAAAATAAACTTCACTTATGTTCTCTTTTTTAACGCTCCTACGGTCGTAGAACAACGCTCAGGAAGAGCACTGAAAATGTCCCGGTCAGACAGTGGGAAAGTGGGGGCTCGTCCGGTCAGACCGTCAATTTCTGAAACCGCACAGAAATAAAAAACCTTATGAAAGCGAGGACCGATGTTGTTCTCCGATTTGCTTGTTTACCTCTGTCTGGCCTGGTAATCTTTATTTTAAAAACATTTTACAGCACTGTTGGCCTTTTTTACACAATAATTTGACAGATAGAAAGGGGTAAAGACAAGCAGCAAAGGAACTGAGCACAGAAGACGAACTTGGGATGGACATGTCCTAGTCTCTAGACTGTGAATGCGGACCGCCTGCTCTAACCACTGCAGCATATGGCGCCGCAAAAATATGAACCTTTCATGGTTTGATTGATAGCAGATTTGTGAAGTGAATATTTGACTTTTTTTTTTTAATTACCTACCATCAAAGCAGATAAAAGGGCGCGCTGTGTTGCAGATTTCATCCCGCCATTCTCCAATCAAATTCATCACTATGCAGTTCTGCTTGCTGCCATAGTTGTCAGGCTGATTTACTTCCCAACGTGGGAAACTGCTATTGCTGACAAAGTCATCGTCTCCCATTGTCCACTTCCAGCCCGTTGTGTTGTCGTAAAGCCCGATCCAGGCAAACTGTCCGGATCCCTGCAGTTCCAGGAGCAGTCTGTCGTTTTCCTCTGGGCTGTCCACGGTGGCCAGGTCGGCGTACGTCTCTCTGCAGTACCGCTGAGCTGCGGCCCACGTCTTGGGGCTGCTCACGTAGTGGTACTTGCGAAACAAGTTGGTAGCCAGAACATAAACCCCCGCTGGACAAGGATAATGATAAAAAATAACTATGAAGTTTTTTATCTTTTAAGAAAATGAAAACATTGCTTCATTTTCCCCCATGAAAGAAAACTCACCTGACAAGGTGAGAACTAGTAGCAGCGTCTTCCTCATCCTGTCAATTTAAACGTTTTAAATGTTACAGTTTTTTAATTGTGGGTTAAAAAACAAAACAAAAAACATGTAGATCACATCCATTTATGTGAAGAGAAAAGGCATAAATAAAAACTGTATGAACATTTAGGATTGATCAATTGGTAATATTTTGGACAATTAACATTTAAAAGATATCTCCTTGAAGTTTGAGACTCAATGAAAAGGTTTATTTCTAATTTGTTAATAAAAGCAGAAAGAAAAAAAAGCATGATCAAATAAGGAATACACAGCAGGCTTACTTGGACTTGACGACAGCTCTGGTGTCCTGCTTGGATTTTTGCTTCGATGGAAAGATTCTGCTCACTTTTATAATGTTTCTCCTCCTTATTTTAAGTACTTGAACACAACGTGAGTAATTTTCTGCTTTCATTAGAACAGGATGTAAAACAAATACAAATGAACTGTGTGAAATGAGGCGGCTAACCTGGGCCCTGTCGTTAGGGAAAATACCGTCCCAAAGACATTTAGTGGTTGTTAATAGCGCAGATGTTTTGTGTTTTCCATTTTCGAGGCGAGCATTCGGCGAGGCATTATTTAAATATAAAAAGGAAGAAGTTTGGCTCCTAGCAATTCACCGTATCTGTGTGTTTCTAAGCCAAACTTAGCGAAATCCAACAGTTAGTTTCTGCTCTGTTTTGAATTTATTTTTAGTCATCAAAATACAATGTAATGTCAAAGACATGCAGAGATAGCACAACAAGCAGTTTTCAATATATTTTATTTATTTCAGGACAAAAGATGTATACACCAAGCTAATACTCATGTAGCAATATCTCTTAGTCAGTGGCTTGCAATGCTGTTGGGGTATTTTTATTTTATCTTTCAGACTCGTCTTTCTTCAACCGCCCTGGAGGAATTTTAAGCATTAAGTCTGCGTCTTTTGTAAAGAAATATTTTACATATTTGCTAAAACTATCAAACTAAGATGAGATGATGAAAAGATTAATCTTCTCCACCTCCTTCACGTGCTGCTGTTGCCGTTCATTTCAGGCTCTTCTGATGGGGAGAAGTTGCATCGTAGCAAACGGGGGTGCGGAACACACACAAGCCTGATTGACAACGCTAAGACCCTCCTCCTGGCTCTGATTGGTTGGTTAGTTAGCACTGGGACAAGGCAGAGAGACTTGTTTTTTCTTTTCTAACTTTCAATGAAAGATTTTTAAATGTTTGTGTCTTTACCTCAAGGAGAACGGATCAGTCAAATGAACGGGCGAACGTCACACGCTGTTGTTCTTGTGGCGTATATATTTTAAAAAGATTTAAAAATAAAAGTAGGATGTAGAAGAACACTGCAATTATAAATTGGACATAATATGTCACGTAGATCTCAAGTTTTAACACATGCTTTTAACAAACTTTTTTTTAATGGCATAAAAACTACTGGGAATCCATTCAAAGTGGAAAATAAGAACATAGATTAATTTATTTTTATTCTCTTTGTAAGAATTGATTAGATGACGAAACCACATGTAAGTCTGTGTTCAAATGAGAGAAATATACATTTTTTTCCCCAATGGTTTTTTTAAATACCAGAGGCTGATCATGTAGTTTCATTACATTCTACAATATTACACATAATATTTATTTATATTACACACCCATAATGCATCTACTTGGCTTCCATTAAAATATGTCTTTTCCTAATTTAATTCACAGTAAATTTACTCTTATTTTTAAATCTGTGGTTAATTTTTGGTGAAAACGCACAAATCAAAATTCATGAGCATAAAATTCCTTGTCTTTTAAGGTCAAATAGATTTTTTTTTTTTCATGTCGATAAGGCTGAGTAAAATATCACTCATATTTTACTCCAACAATTCTGCAATTAAATTTAAAATTTCGTAAAAATCTCCTTTTGAACTAAATATATTATGTCTGTTAGCAGTCCGTATTAACCTCACACAGAGGGTATTTGCTTAAAACAAAAGCAAATTGTGTAAAAATCTCAAAGTTAATGTTTTGCACACAAATGACAAATTGTGACTTTAATAAGTTCACACACTGTATCGTTGGTTTGATCCGATTTATTGAGCCACTCAAACATTTCGTGATCAGAGACAAACCGTAATTCAGTCCACACAAGTTTGGCATATTTACTTGATTTTAAACTACGAACAAGCTTTGGAAATGAATAAAATAAAATAAAATTAAGGTAATGGAATTTTAAAGCAAGTCAGATCATTTAGCATAACAATAAAACTTCAGCTAAAGAATAAAGCAAACTATATGTATGATGTAACCCAACGTAAGAAAGACTGCAGTATTCAAGACTTTTGAACCACAGTCCGTCAATTTTCCAACCTCATAAAACTAAGCAGAGTGACAGAAACAATGTTACATGTTCACATAATGCATATATGGATAGATAATGCATATATGGCTTCTTCCATCTGAAACTTAAATAGATAACCGAACGAAAAAAAACCCACTAAGTCTTTGACTAACTGTTGCAAATGCTACTGAAATAATAAGACTCAATCTTAAAAAGCTGAGTTTTTATTATTTTTTATGTTTTTTTCTTTGTTTCCTTGTGAAAGTTCTGTCCGTCTTTCTCGATCCAGCGGAGCTTGAAGTCTGTAAGTCCATCAGTCTGCAGTTTAGCGTGGAGCTAAATGAAAGATATAATTGATTAGTTTTTATGGCGGATTGTTTAAGTCGATCAAAGCACATTGTCATATGTCTTTCTGACTTAATTTTCTGTAAACACATACATGATGGCTTACAGAGTTATATAACACGATCTTCATATCTACATGTAGTCAAACAAAGCGGAGGAGATTTTCTAATCCCTTTATAAATATTAAGAATCCATTTCGGCCTTTTTAATGTGTATGATAAATCGTGATGTTGTACAATCTGTCATGGGAGGGTTTTTTTGTACAATGAAGTAATTTATAGTTTGGTATAGAGCTGATTTCCTATAAGTTATTGTGTTAAAAACGGTTTACTTTAATTGATGAGTTTCTGCAGTAGAATATAATTGAAAAGTGCAACGCATGAATTCATTACATATGGTACGATAGTTTCAAGCCTTTTGTTTCTGTTAATTGTGGTGAATTTCTGCCAACAGGCGATGGAAACACACAGGTAACGGAGATCTCACCTTTGCCCAATAAAAAAATGTGAGCCAATACAGAATTCATACTCTAATTTATTGATCAGTAGTAACTCTGTACACACCAGAAATTCTTTTTTAGCAACAAAGTTTGTTTTTGTTTGAATAAGTTGAGATACTGACTGCATAAAACTTCACACCAGAACCCTAAATGAACAAATTCTGCACTTTCCCTTTAGATTTGCTATTGTTATAGATTAAGTCAAGAGGTTTTCAGGCTTCCTGTACCTGCTGTAAAATCTGCTGCTGGGCGTCGGGGTCGTTCAGGTCGGCCTCAGATTGGAGGCGCAGCTTCAACTTCCTGCTGGATGGAATCAGAGTCTGACAGATGAACTCGTGCTCTTCACTGCAGTCAATATCCCACCAGGTTTTGGTGCTCGTATCCACAGCAGCGCAGGAAGTCATGTTGGTGCTGCCTTTGTTGTCGGGCTGGCCCGTCTCCCAGTTAGTGAAGGTCAGCGGGCTGTGGTCAGACCAGTTAGACCACAGGTCTCTGTAAAGGCCGATCCAGTGGTTTCTCTCAATCAGTGGGTGATTTCATCGTTCTGAGACGAGTTCCACACTCTGACCAGGTCCGTGTGATTGGACCGACAGTAGTTCTTAGCATCTTCCCAAAACATGTATGTAGACACCACAACATGTTTAGAAGGGCCATGTTCTACAAGAAAAGAGAAACACAGCAACAAAATAAACTTCACTTATGTTCTCTTTTTTAACGCTCCTACGGTCGTAGAACAACGCTCAGGAAGAGGACTGAAAATGTCCCGGTCAGACAGTGGGAAAGTGGGGGCTCGTCCGGTCAGACCGTCAATTTCTGAAGCCGGCCAAAAAAAACATCAAAAATAGACAAACCTCACTCATTCTCTTCTTTCAAACTACTATAGATGTTTTTCTTCTACTGTTTTTAATCCTTATCCTTGTCTGACCTAAATATATCCATTCATGATGGTTTTATTGTCTTGTGTTTTCATTTTTGCCACTAGATTTGGAAAATGAAAAGTGGAGCTACCTACCATCAAAGCAGATAAAAGGGCGCGCTGTGTTGCAGATTTCATCCCGCCATCCTCCTACCCAGTTCATCACTATGCAGTTCTGCTTGCCGCCATAGTTGTCAGGCTGATTTTCTTCCCAACGTGGGAAACTGCTATTGCCGACAAAGTCATCGTCTCCCATTGTCCACTTCCAGCCCGTTGTGTTGTCGTAAAGCCCGATCCAGGCAAACTGTCCGGATCCCTGCAGTTCCAGGAGCAGTCTGTCGTTTTCCTCTGGGCTGTCCACGGTGGCCAGGTCGGCGTACGTCTCTCTGCAGTACCGCTGAGCTGCGGCCCACGTCTTGGGGCTGCTCACGTAGTGGTACTTGCGAAACAAGTTGGTAGCCAGAACATAAACCCCCGCTGGACAAGAGATTTTTTTTTTTAATTACCTCATCTTATAACACATCTTCTGTAAACAATCAATATTATATAAATATATTCTAGATTTAGAATATATGCCGTGAAACCAACAGTGGGACATGAGCTCAAACAGCAAAATGAACTGTCCTCATCTTACTGTTCGTTGCTGTAGTCCAGCAAATGCCGTCAAGTAGCGTTTAATATTTAGCCTTTTTTTTTCTTGCAAGAAAAATTAATAGTATCTTAACTGTCCATGTAACAAACTGATGGCCTGTTACAAAAACTACAGCATTCATGGTAAGATTACAGTGGACTGACAAGGTCTGAATCGCTTCACAATCACTCCTGTCTGACATCTGGAGGTACTGAAAATAACTTTGGAGAACTTGTACCTGTATGAACATCAGACCTGTCCCTTTGAGTTTCACCCTTCTGCACAACTGACAGACTGACCTGAGAAGGCGAGGAGAAGCAGGAGTGTCCGCTTCATCCTGAAAAATAAAGAAAGTGTGAAACACTAGGATAGCAGCGCAAGATGGATCAAATATGACACCGAATGTTAATTTCAAGCGTTTACTTTCCCAACTGAAACGACAAGCAGCTACAAGCAGGTGAATTTAAGCTCAAGTCGTTGAAAGTCCTCCTGGTTTCCCACGTCTGAGATTCAAACAAGAAAAATAAAATGTACAGATGAATCAGTGAACATGTGTAAATGCACACATTAAATAATTTGACCTTCCAGCAGGAAAAGGAGCTCCCGTTCTTATGCCCTGCTGCTTGCTTTCTTTCTTCCTTTAGATTAGAAAACCCTCCAGAGGGTTTTCTAGGGAGACTTTTCTTAGCTGTGTTCCATTTCTCCCCTCCTTTTCTTGGTTGCTATGCAAAGTCATTCTTCATAATTGGACACTGGCAATAACATGCAAATCTAGCTGGTGAAATTGAGCTTTTGACTTTGACCAATAGCATAATCAAAGTTTAATAGATTGTGTTATCCATCATGGATCCATCAGCACACCCTTCAATGCTGAATGGCTTTAATTCAGCTGCATTCGGGGTTTTCAAGCGTGTCATGCCAGAGCATCTCAGTCGGATTTGAATCTGTGCTCTTGGACTTTAACTTCAGGCCATGAACTGATGGCTAGTTATACTCCATCTGGATTTTCTGGATGAATCAGAATTTATGGTTTCATTAACTACAGCAGGGCAGTCTGGCTCTGGAACAGCCAGCAAAGCAACGCCAGATCATCCCACTAACAGCATCCCGTTTGACTGTAGGTATCATGCAGTTATTATAGTTATTATTATGAAATTGTCCTTCTCAAGAATCATCAAGATGTTTTTAGGTATTGTGAGATTGCCATTTTTGTTGTTTTTGGTTAACAGTAGTTTTCACCTGGGAACTCTCCCATGAATGCAATTTCTGCTAGGTTTCCTGTTAATGTAGAATTTTGAACACTAATTTTAACTGAGGCAAGTTAGACCTGAAGAAATGGGAGGTCTTTTTCTACTCCCTTTTAAGGAAATTTGGCGGTTTGCTGACGACCAGGAAGGTTTACCGCTCCTTCATGTTTCAAAGCTTGAAGCGCTTTTAATGTGCTCCAGATTATTTTATTTTTTTTTCTCCACTTAAAACTCGGAAATCCTGGCTTCTGCGTTCAAGCGAAAACACCCGAGAGTGTTTTTCATGAGGTCCGTCTTTACCGGGACCAGATCTCATTTGGTTTTATTCCGTGACTTAAGCGTGCTGTAATTATGTAAAAATCAACTCCGCCGCCTCTTTGCCTGTGTGAAGAGAACCCAGACTCTTATTTCCCTGCATCCATAAGGTGGTGAAATGAGGCGTGTGACCTTCCGCTCCAGGGTTGTTGAGGCCATTATGTAAGCAAACTAAGGGTGGCAGACAGTTCACAACCGGAATTAGAGACTATTATCGTCTAAGGGTAGCTGAGCAAAAAATAATAAAAAATTTTGTCATTGAGCAGGACGGTGGACGAATCGCGCATATGACTTTGGGTTGACGTGAACATCACTCAAACAAAAGTTCTCCCAAAAACATCCGAGCTCTGAGCCTCTGGCGCAGATTGCATCTACAGCACCGACCTTCAATATTTGAGCCTGAGCCAATAGAGATGAAGATCTTTGGCGCGTGACCTTTGACTCTTTCGAGTCAGAGGCACCAGTTAAAGACAGTGTCGGTCTCAGTGCTGAACAGATGGACACAGATTGTCTCAGACATGGTAGGAATCTGACTGGAGGTGTGACAATGTTTTGTTCACGGTGCCCTCTTGTGGCCGTTTGCTGAATTTGCTCCCGTCTTGTTCAGATGTTTAATGGCAACCAGTCGAGTTTACTTGTATCGCACATTTCAGCAGTAAGGCAGCTCAAAGTGCATCGCATCGTAAAAACATAAACATCATAAACATCACGCGGCCATTGAGAAACCAGTGACAAACGCTGCATTTTGCCAAGTGCTGTCGCCAAAATCCTCAATTCCAGGCTCAAAAACATTTCATGAACCTTTGCATGAGATGATAATGTGGAAAGATTCCACGGCGATCCATTAATTTCTCGTGAAGTCTCAAAAACCGTCGGACGGTCTTAGCAGGGATTGTATGTTTAGCTCAAACATCAGGTTTGCTCCGGTTTTATTTAGATCGTCTCTCCAGGGAAATATCTTGTCGGAGCGAGGATTATGGGTTTCACGGCTGATCTTTCTCATGAAAACAGAGCTTTCTTCTGTGGCTTAACCCTCGAGGATGACGAAAGGTGGGAGAAAGAAACAAATGGGCCAGGACTCTGACATGAAAACTCAGAGGCAGTGACACACTTCACGGACGTTAAACGGAAGCTGCAGATATTGTTTTTGTGTCATGCACAAAATCAGAACGCCGTGTTTAATTTTGGCATTTTATTGTTTTTTTTTAGCCAATGGGTACAATTGAGATATATCATTTTAATAAGGGCTTGTAATTGCTCAGTCTGAGATGATTAGGAAAAAATATACACATGAAATTTAATTTTCGTTCCTTGGGCAATCATTATAACTACCAAACATAGAAGCTAAAACCATCTCCTACTGAAAAGTTACTTGTAAGTTAGTTTGCTCTTATTTAAAATCTATTGAGATATTTGAAGTAGAAACTTGACCAGAAATATCTATGACTTTGTATTTTTGGAGCAAAGAAAACATAAAAACCAAACACAATATTATTGCTAAAGATGAATCAAACCCATGCTTTCTGCGTATAAATCCATAAATTACACCACTTAGCATCATTAATCACCTTAGGGTTACTAATGACTTTTTTTTTCTTCTAATACTTTCAGTTCCGGGAGTTCAGCTTATCCTCTTATTTCTACAGGTGAAAGGCTTGACCCGTTTGCTGAGAACAACAGTGATTCTTTTCTTCTGACTCAGCTGCAAGTTCTTGTTTTGTTTTGTTTTTTCTTTCAAACTTGAGTTTTTGTGCAGAGTTTCTGGGTGCCAAATTGTTGATGATAGTATAATGTCATTAAAAACAGGAGGGGGAAAAAAAAGTGTGGTCAATGAAGGAGGATGGATGTGTGTCCACCCTGAATCGACAACCCTCTGCCTCAATCACGCGTGTGACCCATCTGTAAGCAAAACGCAGCTTATTGTGTCACTAGGCTTAGGGTTATTTTAACCCGAACCCTAACCCATCCGAACCCTAACCCATCCGAACCCTAACCCATCCGAACCCTAACCCATCCGAACCCTAACCCATCCGAACCCTAACCCATCCGAACCCTAACCCTGCACTTCTGCTGGATTTGTTCAGCAGAAGTGCAGGGTTTCTTTCCCGACAGCAGATGGAGATGTTGCCTTCAGGTTGGAGCGGAATTCCCAGGCCCTTCTTCCTCCTCCTCCAGTTCGGCGCGGATCGCAACAGGATCTTCTTGCCATGCCGGTCACGCCCCGCGCAGATATCAGCCCCGTTTCTCCGACACATGCAGTGTCACATCCCTAATGAAACGCACGTGCAGAAGCATCCAGGCTCGCTCACCGTCTTACGTTTTTTTTTTTTTTTTTTTAAACCCTCCACACCCCCACAAACTAAAATTCCACCTTCATCCCAGCTGTAGCTCTTATACACGCTGTGGTTTTTTTTTAACCAAACACCAAAATCTGCAGCTCGCTGTAATTTGAGTTCTTAATGACGTTAATCAGCGAGATGGCGGGAAACACGGGTGGGAAAAACGCTGTAATTGATCTGGGAGCATTTCTGCAGTCCGGAGCGAGTTGGTCGGAATTGGTGCTTGTCTGGCAAACAGATTTAATCTTTATGAATATTATTTTAATCTGAAAGCAAAGATGAAAGATTCTTAATGTTAACCCAGCAGTTGTGGCCATTTACACCTTAACTCAACAACCGGTTCAAACAACAGGACTGGACAAGAAAAGACTTTTGACTGGTTCAAACAACAGGACTGGACAAGAAACCAGTCGGCTTGTGTTGAATCATGATTCTGAAATCTGTGTTGACTGCAAACCCTGGAAGCATTTCAGCAGAGTGCAGATTGGCACGGCTCATAGCTGTGGTTTTACTCTTTTAGCAATAAAATGGCCACCAAACAAACAAACAGGTTTTTTTTTTTTCTTTTTTGGAGAAAAAAACCCCCCATTACACACAGACACACACAGACACACACACAGATACACACACATGTTAAAGCACCATCTCCCTACATGTGGGAGACAGAGAGACCATCACCATGGAAACAAACGTCATGTAGCCCAGTCTCCCACCATCCGCCACTACCACCACCACCACCGCCGCCCCTTCCCCAATATGAACCCCCCCCTCCAACCCTCTCCTCTGTTGCTGCCTCCATTTCCTATTCTGAACAACATCCATCTTCCCAAAAACAGCCACCCCTCCACTGCCTCCACCCCTTCTTCCCTTTACGCCCCCACTTTTTCCTACCTATATTGTCCCTCGCTTAGATTGCGATAAATATTTCTACACCATGTACACAACCCCCCGACTGCTGTCGGACTCATTTCTCTCTTCCCACCATGGCCGCCTGTGAATTTGGCTTGATGCACGTAGAAATGTGCTGAAGATGGGAGACATCAAGTAGGAGTCTGTGAGTTGGGATCGGTATGGGGGAAGGGGTACCAAGATGGGCCAATAGGATCGCACCAACTGGTGAAGAGAAGCCTCCTCTGCAGCTCTATAATCAACCTCCTCCTTCCTGTATCCATTTGATATATCTGGATGAAGCAGTTTGACGATTCTGTATTTTTAGTAGGAATTAGCAGATATATGATTTTGTTGTTTGTGGATGAATTGAATCAGGAGTTTTTTTGTTTTGTGTTTTTTCCACAGCGTCTCGTCCATCGCCTCATCCCAGTGTGACCGCAGCATGCTGGGAGATGTAGTCATGCCACTGCCCTGCCCTCCGGTGACTCCTCTACTGAGAAGAGAATTACAGCTGAACCTCTCGAGTTCTCCCCTCTTTTGTTCAGATCCGTTCTGCTCAGATGTGCTTCTCTCGCTGGCCCACTTCACATGAAATAAATGGAATCGATTTATTGGCAGAAGCCCTGCTGGCAGAAATCACCATGACGCAAACGTAGAAACGAGAAAAAACTTCAAGATAAACGAGTTTAAAAGCCTGTCGATATAAAAGTGTCTCTAACTGCTTTTGTTACATTTTCAGCCAGTGAGGATCGATGTCATTCTGTCAAAACCAACCAAACCGTTGTTCTCCTCCTCGCCTGTGGTGGCGCTGCACCAAAACCCGCTGGAGGAAATTGCATGAAAACCTCAGGAGAGAAATGAATTCTTCAAGTAATGCAAACAAAAATGAAGCAGCATCAGATTTTAGCGGTTGAAGAATTTTTCTTTTGTCTTTAGTAAAAGACCACAAATCATTTTTTCTGCGTGCATGAAGACTTTGTTTTGCTTGTACTTACCCAGAATGCACTGTAGTCCACTTCCTGCATTTGGAGCGATCTCTGGTCCACTTGGCATCCGCATACGCATTCGAACCGCGCCAGAGTTTACTTCGACCGGACAGAGACCGAGGTTTGCAGCTGGACCAGAGTTCGTTGGATGGCAACCAAACTCGTTGGAGTTCGGTTGCCATTCAAGAACGGCACAAGTCGGTTTAGAGGGACACTTTTTCAAAATTTAAATCTTCTTAAGATGGAAGATTTAACATAATGCCCACATGTTAAATGTTGAGGAGTTACTTAAACAGGGGATGACCTGTTGTGGAAAGAGAACAACGATCCAAACAGACAAAGATTTTACTGTTGAAAATAAACTTTTGGATGGGATATCAGTTGGCAGGACAATTATTAGTTGTGCAAAGTTTGTGTAAAATCCATACACAAGCCTCTCTTACTTGGATTTCTTAGTTCTCAGGCCTTCTTAGGCCATTTTTAATGTGAAAATAGAAATGGCTCAGATGTGTTTTTACGGTGGTTTTAACAGCAGTAGTAAACCTAAAACACAAGGAAGGAAGGGTAAGTAGTAGCAGATCTTAAACAATTATTCTGCTCCCTCCACTTTTCCAGGACTGTGTTCTGTTGCTTTAAAAATGTTTCCTCCACCTCAATTTTGTTTGGCATTAATTTCTGTTTATTCCGACATGTGGTGACTGACTGATAAGATCTCAGAGATCAACCGTACGTCAGTAGAGTATTACTGAAAAGTGCATTTATTTCACTGAAAGTGAAACTCGTGGATTCATTCCACACAGAGTGACGGGTCGAACATTTTAGTGATGACGGCGTTCAGCAGAAAGCAAACAGAAATCCAAACCTGAGCTAATCAGAAAATTGAGTTTTAGTTCCTGGTGGAAATTTTACTTCTTTTTTTTTCCATCTCCCGTGACTCTAACTGTATTTTTGCATCAAAAGTCAAATTCTTAGTTTTTGTTTATCCGTGAGTCTCCTCTTCTCCTCCTGACTTGCACCCAGCCCGGGTTTCTGGTCCCGCGTTCCCCCGCTTGCTCGGCCAAACCGTCATCGGTCTTTGCCAAACTTCCTGCAACCGTTTCAACGGAGAATCCAAACCTTTCCGTCAACAGTCACACACATAGCTACACTGACTGTCTTTTATTTATTCAAACTCATAGGCAATCAATACAACACAGAAAAGCTGGGGTCATGTGTGTTGAGTTTGTTGCTGGTGGTACATGTGATCATCTTTTTTTTTTTTTCTTTTTTTTTTCCCTGAGCATGCTAAATGGATTAGTTCATTAGGAATGCACCAGAGGACACACAAATGAACCAGAGATTGATTGATCCTGTCTGGATAGCGTAGCCTCAAGTCTTACCCTTCATCTCTTTTCCAACTCTGGTTATTTCTGGTTGCCTGGAAATTCTAGGGATTTTAGTTCACTGAGCAACTTGATTATGGAGAGTTCAGATGGCAAAGACAATCCTGAAGCAGCGAAACAAGATGAGTAGTAGGATGGTTTCCAATCATACACATATGGTTCCTCGCAAAAGTGTTAATGTAATTTGTAGCTCTTGCTGTATGGGTTTTGTGTCATTCTCATTTTTTTTTTTTATTGAAATCTCATATTATGCGTTTTCCAGTGATGTGACGCCATTTTATAGCACAATCAAATAACCATCTTATTTTCACTTGTTCCAAAAATGTTGCATATACCAAATATGTGCAGTCACACCAGGTGTTGGCTAATTGCTGCTGGCTAGTCTGAAGGAGCTGAGCGGGAGAGTTAAAGGTGAGGGCTGCTCTGTGAAGCTCGGAAGCTTGGAAACTGGTTGATTGAGCTAAATAAAAAATAGCTCCTTTATAGTACAAACCACAGGGCGAAAATAGCAATATAAATTATTTTATCGTTATATATTATTTTTCCATGATGACAGATGGGGCTCTGCCTCCCCTGACCGCATGTAGACAGTGATACTAAACACTGAAGTGTTTTGCAGTCTCTAACCATGAATTCTGTTTTTCTCTTGCTGTTGAGGAATAACGTCCCCTCAGCATGATGCAGTCAGAACCATGTTTTATAGTGGGGATGAACAACGTAGGCAAAAACTTAACAACAACCACAAGACTTTCAAATCCTTTGTCATTTGACCAGGGATCATTCCTCCACATGTTTGCTGCGTGAAAGAAGAAAGAGATGCACAGATTCCTAACATTTTCCATGGCAGGAAACATCCGTATGTTTCTCAGCGAGTTTAATGAACTGCATCGCCGTCACAAAACAGAACACAGGCAAGTCTTTGGGGGGATTTGGTTTGGAAAAGAAAAGGCTTTTAGGACATGACAGAGCAGTGGATTTTCTACAGAAGCCATCATCAGCATCATATTGACCAGCCGCTGTCCTGACAAACAAGCTCGTATGAATTTTCCAAAGCATGTTAGGACTAAAATTCATATGCTCATTGATCTGTTCTTCAGCTGACCTGTTGATTGCCAGCAGCCCATCGCTGAGCAAGGAACATGACTGGGTCACCCAGTGGGACGGTGGCTGTGTGTGTATTGGGGGGCGGAGAGATGGGGGGGGTCCGACTGTGGGAAATGTGACGTAACGTGAGTTTCGAGCTGATTTGGGTCACAGAAAGAGCAAATGTGCATCGAATGTGGATCAGAGAGAAAGCGTCCCATGCTTGTGTGTGTCTGTGTGCGCGAACCATCTGTCCTGACAAGATTACTGGAGTGAGACAAGAAGTCAGACCCGACTAGATTAGAGTATGAATATAGGGCAGGAGAAAGGAAAAAAAAAAAAAAAGGAGGGGGAGGAAAAACAGACAAATAAGTGGAAGAGATGAAGGATTACGAGCCGAAGTGCAGCAGCAGACGCCGCGACTGTAGATTTTATTTTATTTATTTTATTTTATTTTTTTGGACGCTCAGACGGCGTGTGTTTATCGTCCAGGTAGCATTTGATGCCGATCGCGCCCAGGGGAGAAGAGCTCCCGATTGAAAGCCCATCGCGTCGCCATAGCAACCGGGCCCCACTTTTTCTTCCCCTCATTCAGTTCACGTCACTTTGACTGGCAGTGGGCTTTATGTGCACAGCGCTCTTGCATGCATACACACTGATTCGCGACTCGTTATGTTCGTGTAATCACACACGCACACACACACACACACACACACACACACACACACACACACACACACACACACACACACACACACACACACACACACCCATTTGTGTTTCTGACTACGTTTGCACTTTCTCACTGACTTGTTTAAGTAACTCCATCTAAACGTTACTCTGACACAAAACCATGCCTAACCCTAATTCAAACATAGCTCTGATTTAACACACTAGGACTCGGCTTTGGTTCCTTTAAGTCCTATTGAAAATGTCTTAAATAGGCGACATAAGAAAGCACACATACACGGACCGACTTTTAGGACAGCATCTCAAGAAAGACATGCATGGGTGTTTGTATTTTTCACTCGTTCAAATATCTCCACTCTTTCTGCCTTCACTTCTTATTCACAAACTCATCCACTTGTTCCAGTCAGCCAGACTCTTCTCGCAGCACGCGGACACACTCGTGCAGCAAAAGGGAAATATATTAATAATAATAATCATAAAAAAAAAAAAAAGAAAAGCGAAAACAAACATATACTCATCATCCCTCATCCACTATTTTCTCCCGAGACGAGTGATGGGCTGGCAAAGAGTTCCCCAAGCTGTTGCCTTGGCAACTCCAAAGACTAGTCCTCAGTGGCCATGACAACCAGTGATGCACATCCGGTTGCAGTCCGTTGATTTTTATTTAGACTCCTGGCAGGGGGGGCCGTCGCCTGTGTGTTGGCATTTCTCTCCTGATGGATTGGAATGTTTAAATCCATGTGGCTCTTCAACAGGTGAAGAAGGAGCTGGTGCCACGTGTGTGTGTGTGTGTGTGTGTGTGCGCGTGCGTGCGTGCGTGCATGCGTGTGTGTGTGTGTAAGTGTGTGTTGTGTTTTGTCAATATTGTGATAAATTTGGAAAAGGAGAAAGTGTCTTGTTGATCACAATGAAACATGAACATAAATTACTGAAGTTGGAGAAGAAATTAGTGCAAAACATTCGGTCTGAGTCGGTTGTTTGTAGAACCAGAGCTGCACAATCACAGACTGAAACGTTTGCTCCTTCCTGTTTTGGGTTCGGGTCAGTTATGAATGACAACACAGACATAAAAGTTTCTTCCACCATCATTTTCTATCGCACTGTTCCAGGGTGCAGCACAGAGTGGTGCGTTCTGTCATTTAGTTAGCTGAAAGAAAGGTGTCAGTTTATTTGAGGACTTTAGCTAAACCAAACCGTGAACCTGTTGAAACCGAAGGAGTTTGACCTTCGTTTCCCTGACACTAGATCACGTTGCACGTCCGTCTCCATTTTAAATCTTCATATTTATGTCATGGATTGGTTTGTCTTCCAATGAGACTCTCATATGGGCCATTGGGTACACATTAGTAAATCAACACTGCGACAGAGAAACCTATGCCTAATCACTGTAAATAGGCTCATAAAATTAGCTCATGTTGCTGCACAGAATCCATGGGAATGAAAACGCATCCCCACGGCTTTTACTGAGGACCAAATTACATCAGTAAATCACTCTGCCCCTGTTAATTGTTCCAGCAGGACATCATGAGAGGCTGTTTATGTGGGAAAAAAAATCCATAGCTGGCCGTTGGGGACGTCGACGCGGGTCAGTAACGGCTGACGGAAGAACAAAAAACCCAGCTAAAGACACTGCATCAGGCATGAGAAGTGGTAGCTTTATGGGGAAGAAAGAAAAGGTCTTCAGGGTGGAGAAGGTTGAGCTTTTGACCAAGAGCGTGTCTGAAGGCCACAGGGCTCAACGGTGTAGAAATCCCTCCATGCTGATCTGTGGAAAGTGTTGGCTCCAGGCCAAGGTCAAGATTCCTGCTCAGACGCTCCTCCATCTTTCCCCTCCATCTCAATCTCATGCTCTCTCACACATATACACCCCCCACCTTCCTGTTCCTGCCACCTTCACCCGCCGCCCTGCTGTGTGTGACGCTGAGAGTCCCTGACAGCCATATAAATAATCAATAAGTCCAGACTCCCACTGACGCGCCGTTTCGTTTTCGCCAAAGACTCCTTTAAACGACCTTACGAGTGTTAAGCTGAAACGTGTTTACACAACACATAGACACGTGTGTGTGTGTGTGTGTGTGTGTGTGTGTGTGTGTGTGTGTGTGTGGGGGGGTGTGGGTGTGTGTGTGTGTGTGTGTGTGGTTGTCAGTGATGGAAGAGGAGCGGCGTTGCTTTTATGCATATATATATATATATAAGTATATATTCAATGTATGAAGACGCAAGAAAAACAACAAACCTCACCGGTAAAATTCAGGAGTGTTACTGGATCATGCTGCAAGAATATAGAATAAGAATCAGCATTTAACTCAAATGGCATTTTACAGAAAGCACAATGAAATTTGTTTCAGTACATCCCATCCAAAAAACAAAACTGAAAAAAAAACAGATAAATGAACAACATAAGACATGGGTAGTCAGTTGCCTGAGGCAACGGCAATCATGGCTGCCCTATAAAAAGACTGGATGAAATTATGGAAATCAAACAATGTAGAAAGCTTTCTAAAGAAATGGTCGATGTGTGTTGGCTAGGAAGGGATTGCGACGGTCATCTACACATGCAGTTGTTTACCTGTTGATAACGCACTCTGCGCATGAAGGATGCTTTAAATTTCACTCCTTATTGGCCTTCTTGGTGTCTCAAGAAGGCCAACTCCAGGAAATCTTTTGTTTGCCAAGATTCATAGGTGATCACATGTCTCTATGCACGTTAATTGATGACACAAAGACAACATCACAGGAGATTTTGAGCAAGACTGCACGAAAAGCGTGGGCGTTAACACACCTACATCCCCCACCGATACGACGCCAACAAGTCAAAAACATTCAAACATTGATCTGTTATGCTTTTATTTGTCTTCCTTATTTATTGTTGTAATAGCTTTCCTATCTAGTGGTAATGCAACAAGGTTATAGCCTGTCAGACTCCACTATCGACCACTGTGTAGCAAATCGATCCCCCTATCAATGCAAAGGCTGTTTGTTGATACCAAGGAACGGGTTCTGAATTGCTGTAGCCCAGCGCTCCTTAGTTTTACATTTTCCCAACATACCAGTGGAGAGCTTTCACTGCCTTTAAGGTATTCAGAAAAGGTCTCAGGGGTTTTGGATTTGGAAAAAAAACAAGCCTATCATAAATTTCCGTGTATGGTCGCTAGGCAGAGTTTGTCTGCTTGGAGTGCAGTGGGAGAGTTCTGCTTCCTGCTTTGAATACCTTCAGCTTTACATTTGAATGCCTCATGGACGGCAGGTCTCCTTCGCAGGATTCTTTCTGTGTGGAATATTTATGTGTTTCTTCCACCTTCACTGCGCAAATTAAATCAACTATGTTTGGTTAATTGGCCATTTCTGTTGCCCTGAGGTGCGACAGTCTTATGTCCCTTTATTGGCCGGGTGACGACCTCGCGGCCTTTCCGAGATTTACCCCAATACTCGTCTGTTCCGTCCAACGTGTGAAAGATGTGAAAGACGTGGGATTTGCACTTCGACTACGTTGTTTTCCCGTTGGCCTGGTCTAGATTTTCAGAGTTACAACTCAGGAAATACCAGATATCGAGTGTCGCCCAGAGCATGCAGAGCTTTGAGAAATGTGCCAGTACAAACAATTTCCAACACTTCTCATGGTTTATTTGATATTAACCTGTTATCCATGACAGTTTGACCAAAACAGGAAGCGGAGCAGCTGCTTCCCTCGCAGACGGTTTGATCCGGCTCCTCGCATGAGAGCGCGAGCGTTACAGCCACACAAAGATCACAAATTACAACCGTCCAGACGAGACGGGAACGGAGCAGAATCTCAATCAGCTTTGTAAATGTTGT
This sequence comes from Poeciliopsis gracilis, assembly GCA_911649635.1. Classification (NCBI taxonomy): domain Eukaryota; kingdom Metazoa; phylum Chordata; class Actinopteri; order Cyprinodontiformes; family Poeciliidae; genus Poeciliopsis; species Poeciliopsis gracilis. Next base: position 1,854,215 of record CAJVRI010000435.1, on the reverse strand, counting down.
AAAACTGCTGTTCACTTGCTTTGAGTGAAGGGAAATCTCATAGAAACAGCAAGTCAGAAAGACCTGGGAAGATTATGAACCAAAAACCAGTTCAGATACCCAACATCTCTCCCTACAAACCCGTTTTTGTTTTCCTTCCTGACCTTTGCTGGCACCTTTCGCCCACACAAGTGAATTAATTGAGAGAGCGTTAATTGAGCCCGCCTGTTCAATTCTAATGTTGTCCTCTTCAGAGCCACTCTGAATGCACAAGGAGCAATTTGCGGAGCGAGAATCTGGCCTTCTCAGCGGGAGAGCGGCTGCTGTGAGAACCTTTAGATTACGGCGGCTCCAAAGCCGGCGCCAAGTTTATGCTCTCTCGCCGTGGAAAACCACGCGATCAGGACAAGGCAGCGCAGACGAAGACGAAAGAGAGGAAGAAGGAAAGAAAGTGGTAATGACAGATGGAATGAAAGCTCGGCTCTCTGATTTCAGCTGAGGACAGAGAAGACGGAGCTCGGAAGACGCAAGTGTAGAAGGAGAGTCGGATAGATGGAGTGGCTCTCCGCTCGAGCAAGCGATCTGTCGTTGCCATGGCAGCACCGTCTCTCCCGTCTCCGTGGGAACGACTGAATCCTGTTGCAGCTTGACTATGGCTCTAGGCAAATGGGAGAGAGCGGGAGAATGAGAGGAAGAGAGTGGGGGGGGGAGCAGAAAAGGGAAGTAGAAAACAGCAACAGCACGGCGAGTTCAGCCCAGAGCGTTTAAGCTGACTTGGAAAAACGCTGGACTTGTGCTTATTTTATTCCCACTGTACATCCTCCTCCCCCCACCCTCCCATCCACCCTGCCCAGTAAACCCTCAGCAGTTTTATTTCACTTTTCTTTTTCAGGTTGCTTCCCTGCAATCGTGGCGTTGCGTTTCCAGCTACATGCCGCGGCGCATGACCACAGCGGCGCGCTTGTTCGTGTGTTTATCAGTCCATTTGTTTGTGACCCGGCTCCGGCCCATTCACACAGCATAAGTAGCCCTATTAGCAGGCCAACTAGCCAAGAAAACAGATGATCCCCTCTGACAGAGCTCCTATTGTTACGGCCGGCCGCGACACAATGCCGCCCTGTCTCCCGCAGCACAGTGGTCGATTCACGCCGGCGTTCAGCCGCCAGTCGCCACTCCATCAGCCGCGGCCACGGGCGAGGCGGAGGACGCTCAGGAGCTTTATTGTAATGCGGTGGACGTGCGGGAAGATGTTGTTGACGGAAGAACAACAATGGTTCATTGACAGGTTCAATGGCCAGCTTTACCAGTGGCTTATTAGTTCTTGTTTTTGCTATAGCAAAACTAAACATTACAATGGCTTTTTTTTTTTCTACTTCAAAAAATTAATAATGACATAAATCAAGAAAATGTGATATTCCTCCTCCAGGAAGCAAAATTTGTGCATTTTAATAGATGTGCATGTACCAAAAGATCATGGAAGACGGTGACGATTTGACTGTGGACTCAAATGGCCTCGGGGGCCATTTGTGGCCCTGGGAACAAATTTGCACGGCCCCTGGCTGCAGTTCAAGAATGCAACAAATTTTTTAGCAGAAGAATTTCAATTGAATTCTTCTTTTAACAAAAAGCATTTTCCTTTAATAGCACTGCAGCGTTTTCTTTTAATTTTAATTAATTTTTTTACTCAGAAAAAGGCAATAAAAGAAAACTATTAAGTTACAGTAATAGAAGAGTCTTTTTTTTGTCTTTTTCAAAGAAATTCTCGTTTTTGTCACTGGAAATGGACGAAAGGATTTTCTAGATCAAATAATCCTATATAAACATTACATAAAAGTAGGAAACCGTTTCCCTGTTATGAAGACAGAACGTTTGTTTCATTAAAATAAAGCAAGAAGTTTCATTTGTTGCTGAGCAGACGAAGAAAAATTTCCCAAAATTGCTTTGCAGTCTAAGTTGGAAAAACATCAAACGAGTCACTTGATCACAAACGAGAAGATTTGAGCAACAAATGACCCAGAAATGATGAAGTTACAAACTAAGAAATGTGTCCGAACGACCTGGTCCATAAATACGCACTTCGTCTTCGTCCTGGAGAGTTAAAGGTTTTAAAGGAGAGACGCGCGACATATCGGCATTGATTCCAGTATCGGTGGGATGGTGGCTTGTCGAACTGAAGTAGCGATGAAAGTTTTTTCATGGTGTTGAAAGGCAAATGAAATATACTGACCAAAACAAAGACATCTTCAGTTATCGGGCAAAACAACATGATCAGGTATTGATATCGGTACAAATGTTTATATTAGCGAATCCCTCGTTTGCATTGTGATAAACTCTTCGGCCCCAACAGAGTTGATGATGTTGCCCGATCATTTCTCACACATTTTTCCCAAAAAGATCTTTTACGAAAATTTGCTATACATTCATAAACACAGCACAACGTTTATTAATTTACATATTTTCAGTACAAGTGTTGCCTCAGTGTATTATAAGCCTGGCGGGCCACCAGGCTTTACTTGTTCCCCCACCAGACTAAACATCGTTTGTTTATTTATTTCAGGGTTTTTTTTAAATATATATTTGCCGTTTTTGTAGTTGGTGTCACATAATTACATAATTAGTGATATTTTCAAATTTTCTGACAACTTCAGTGTTTTTTTTTTTTTTTTTACTTAAAAACAGAGGCTGCTGGATGTCTGCCCTTTTGTTGCCCCTGCCACTGTGTTTAGCAAGGTTCCAGGGGTAAACCCTGCTACACCGGTTGATGATTAGTCAAGACAACCAACCAATCACAACTGTACAACTAAGGGTGACTCAGGATCTCCAATGAATCTGACTGACATGTTTTTATCTTGGAGAAGCGGAGGGAGAACATGCTAGCTTCACACAGCAGAAGCCCCATAATTAAAAGGCAATCTTCATCTTAATTGTGTTAGTTCCAGCTGGGACTGGTGATGCTCAGCTCTGCTTGTAAACCATTCAATAAGACAGAACCATTCCATACCCTTTTAATTAATGATTTTAATTATCAGCTTGCAGCCGGCCGCACTGCGAACGCCGATGCTTTTACTGGCCAACCTCAGCCACCGCTCAGCAACCAACCGACTGGAGCATTTCATGCTTCGAGGAACAGCAAACAGCTGCACCGCTTTTCCCACGTCGAGCTTCCCAACTGATCACGACGGCACGCTGATCAGGAGAGTTCCCTGTGAGTTTCCAAACCACGCTGGCTTTAAGTTAGCCGCATGTCCCAAGCCCTTCGACGATAGCTGCGTTTCCGTTCACCACAGATACGATATTTGGCATTTCGAAAATAAATTTGCGCAACTGTAAGCGCGCCGATTTACAAAGATAAATGAATAAAATTAAAATTAGTTAATTTTTCAAAACTACGATGGGAACGCGTCACACGGGTCACGTCAACAACCCGACGTTGTTATCGCAAATCATGACCAAGAAGACGACAGGAAGCCGTTGGAGAATCGTGACGTGGAATTTTTTTGTGTGAACAAATTTATTTTGTATTAGGGCAAAGATTTGCAGATGGAAACGCAGCTGGTACGTTCAATCACTCAAGGCTTTCACAATGTATTTCAGATATGATATTTGTTGGTTGTTCTTTGTAGAACCTCTAGTTTAATGGATTTTGATGGTCAGTTGCTTATAGACACAAATTCATGGTGTTCAACTACCACAGAAAACAGCTCCCCAACCATACTGCCATACTGAATAGTTGGGGTGGCGTTCCTTTTTTGTCCAAATATAATGAAAGTTATTATGACCAAACACTTTGGTGTTAGTTTCCTCACACCACAGGCTATGTCTACAAAACATAAGGCAGAGTTTACTTGCAGGTTGTACTCTGGCTTTTTGTGTTGCCTGTGGAGTACTGACCTCTTCCTCTTTGAACGACCTTCCAGCCCATCTTTATACTTGCCTGTAATTGTTTGAACAGATAAACGTAACAACTTCTGGAAATTTCACACAATTTCACATCAGATTTCTGAATCATCTTCTTGATTTGCTGTTGGTTTAATATGATGCTTCCTTATTTATGTATAGAACGCCCATTAGTTTCCACATAGTGATTACTGATCCTCCTGGGGTCCAGCTGATAAAACACAAAAATATTCATGGTGGCAAATGATGCCACACCAGCAAGTAACGTTTTTCTCTATTTAATTATTTGGGCACTTTGCCAGCAGATCTATCTTAGACTTTCTTGTCAAATGTGAAAAAGGGAAGTTGGTGTTTCATACACAGGATGAAAATTTTACTGGGGATTTCTGCTTTTGAACAAAAAAAACAAACAAACAAAAAAAAAACTATTTGCTAACTCAAACCACCACGCAACACAGTTATAGAAAAGAGACACATAAGTCAATGTAAGACCGACACGTTTACATTGAAAATTTGAGTAAAAGTCAATCAGCTCCATTAATTTACGTAGAAATTTGACTCTTGAGTCGGCGAAATATGTTCACGCCGCCACACTGAGGTGGCTGTGGATCGATGGGAAGAGCAGTTCTCCTGCAGTTGGAAACTTGCTGGCTTGGTTCCAGCTTTCTCGCGTGCCCTCTCGGTCAGGCCCGTCCCAAGTTGGCTGCGGTCGTGTTTTGTGAAGGCCGCTGTACTCTGAGCGGGTCGGCCTCCGCGTGCAAGTTCCTCGAGTGATCGGCAGAAGTGAAAGGAAACTCTTAATGTATCCAAAAGGTTTCAAGATCCACTGCCAAGTTCTGCGTTTGAACACCAAATCCAGGATACCAAAAAAACAAACAAACAAAAAAAACAACACCCACTTAACCACCCACTGCTTCTTCCGACCGCCTCTATCCTGTAATCTGTTTGCTGTTCTGCTCCGTTCATGTAAGTCTTGTGTGCTGCAACGGTGAGGTCACAGGCCCGAGTCCAGAACCTGAGGTCATCTGTTCAAGTCGCCTCTGTGTGTGAACACACATCAAATATTCATGCACTGTGTCACACCTGTAGGAGTTGAGGAAATAATAGGAAAAAAAACAGAACGGACGTTAGTGCAAGTTTCCCATTTTTGCCACTAATTAACTCCGTCCCAATCTTTTCCTGGGGCCGTTCATCCACGGCGTCTCTCTGTTCTGCTCGCAATCCAGGAAAAAAACTAAATAAAAAAAAACAAAAAAACCAAACACCGATCCTGGACACTTGTGAAAAGACGTAGGAGCAACAAAACATCCTCAAAGCTTCGAGTGTATTGAAGAGACCACTTCAGCATCCATTTTAAGGGCTGGAATCTGAATGTTTAATCATTTCCAGCTCTCTGTTGAGAAGACGCATGAATTTTTCACGTCGTTCGTACGGCAGGGTGATGGGACGCCTGAGCCGAAACGGCGCTGCACTCACGCTGTAAGCATGACACGAGGAAAACTGGAGGAAATCTGTGGAATGCACTGCGATGGGATAGCGGTCATGAGTAGATTTATAGAGATTTGTTTTTTTAAATGTATACTTGTGTATAAATGTGTGGAAAACGGATACAGCTTTCATGTTTTTGTATCATATTTTGTTTAAATGTAAAGTCAGCATCTGTTGTGATGTCATTAATACTCCATAATTTCAGTATCTGCACTATAAGATCCTATTTTGCTCTAAACATCGTTTCTTTGAAATGAAAACATGACTGCGTCTATGAAGAAGCAACGTCACTGTCACATTTTTAAGTGAGTTTGTGGAAATAAACAGGAGATTTGACCTTGACTCTGTTTTGCTCTGAACATGGAAATGTTTCAAAAATAAATGTATTAACATTTGATGATGTTAAGTAATTAGAAGTAGTGTAAATATGCCTGGTATCAATCCAGCTGGTACGGGATTCTTAAATGTTCATCGCTGTGACAGCGGCTGCTTTTCCCTCCACGCGTGCTCACATTTTTGCAATTTCCTTTAAAATAAGAAATAAAATTAAAGTCACGCGCGAGTAGGCTTGCTCACGCGAAAACGTCATTAAAAATCATGGCAGACATAAACACTTAAATTAGGTTTTCGTAATTCAGACGTGGCGTTATCGCTCGTCGTTTATCGGCCGGCAGAGAAAAGCTACAGATTCATCACATTTGTATGACGCAACTTCTTATGAATTGAGCAACACGGTCAGAGAGAACATTGTCCAAAACGACTAAAGACAAACCGCCGTCCTCCCGCCACTTCCTGCCGTCTTTTCTTTGTCCTTTTTTGCCCGTCATAATGTCCGATTGTTGATCACGTGACTCGCGATGTGAACAACAGTCTTTCCTTTAAGCAAATTTATTGCCGTAATTTCAATTTTTGCATTTTTATGACTAATGGAAATGCATCTACGATGCGGGAAGAAACTCTCCGTGGCAGCTGGGTTTTTGTTTTTTTTTTCTTTTCCAAATGCCACTTTGCATCAATGACTCAAAGTTAACAGTCTAAACAATGTGTGGGCTGCACAGTGGCGCAGTGGGTAGCGCTGTTGCCTTGCAGCAAGAAGGTCCTGGGTTCGATTCCCGGCCCGGGGTCTTTCTGCACGGAGTTTGCATGTTCTCCCTGTGCATGCGTGGGTTCTCTCCGGGTTCTCCGGCTTCCTCCCACAGTCCAAAAACATGACTGTCAGGTTAATTGGGCTTTCCAAATTCTCCCTAGGTGTGAGTGTGTGTGTGTGTGTGCGTGGTTGTTTGTCCTGTTTGTCTCTCTGTGTTGCCCTGCGACAGACTGGCGACCTGTCCAGGTGGCCCCGCCTCTCGCCCGGAACGCAGCTGGAGATAGGCACCAGCACCTCCCGACCCCATTAGGGAGAAGGGTGACCAGATAATGGATGGATGGATGGATGGAACAATGTGTGTCCAGAACATGTGGGCTCTGCAGAGCGGGTCATTTCCCCAACACTACACTTACACAAGTCCTGGACGGAAGGAAGTTCAGGTCTGATTATCAAGTTGCAACTTGGTGGTTGCTGTTTCTTCCAGTTAATTTTCATCAAAACTAAAAAGCAGCAAAGATTCCCACTAGAGCCGAATGTCAGTGCCTCTCAGATGCATCCGCTCTCGTATGCATATTAAACTTCCACACGTTCAAGATGTTATCCTGTGAGGAATGATTGGCCATATTGATCATATCATCGCTGGCATATGAGAGAACAAACAAACAAAGCAGCCTCATAAACACACTCTGATTTTGAGTGACCTTTGCACCCTTGTTTATCTTTCTGCTCTCTGTTCATTTCCACAACTCTGTGCTGGAGACAGCAGCGAGAAGTGAAAAGCTTTCATGGCGACAAAAAACGTAAACCAAAATTACATTTTGGGAACAGCAGGAATCGGCGACAGGCTTGGTGGCACAGAGATGTTTTTGGTCAGTTTCTCTGCAGCCAGCAGAGTTTGAATTCTGACAGACTTATTTCCTGGTTAATCTTATACCCTGATCCCAGTCTGTCAACGAGGGTCGAACACACACGGTGTGTGTGCTCAGGCAAATGCAAGGCAAACGAAAAGCGTCACTTTTACAACCTAATGCGTGTTTTAAAAGGAACTGCGAGAAGCTCAGGTTGATGTCTGCATCAAATCATCAGCGTGTTTTATGGACTCGTGGGCTTCGCTGCGTGACTCGAGGTGATTTAAAGAATAAAATGTAGATTTAAAGGCGATGTCCAAATAGCTCTTTTTCTTTCCAATCTCAATTTGACTCGTTTAAGAAAAGACATTTGTCCAAACCAAATTATCCTGCAATACTAAATTAAAATGAATGTTGTGTTTCTTCTTAGTGGCTTTTAGTTGCAGTAAAAAGGACACGTTTCATTTTATCAGTCTAAATTATCTTCTTATCTTCCATACATAGATGAATTTGGAGGCGCTGTATATTAACAAGAGAATTAAATATGTAATTCAAAGTTTCAATCATTTATTTCACAGAAAAAGCTTACGAAAAAGCTGTCCAAAACATCCGCCTGAAAATGTGCTCGACATGTTAGTCAACTCGGCCTTCCAATCAGTCTTCTGAGTTCTGTTCAAATCGGGGATCGGTTTCGTATTTCGTACGTCAAGAGCATTTCTGCAAAATGTCGGAACGCGGCGCGCGGGTCGGCGCTCTTTTGTTTCCTCACCAGCAGAAGCAGGAGCGCCGCACGCTGAGCCACAGTCTCCTCTTAGGTTTAGATGTTAATTAGTGACAAGAGCGAGTATCACTGCAATCACACCCCTGCTGAGTGAGAACTCCATCACTGAGGATTGTGAAACATCTGCAACGTAATAACGCCAGGCACTCATGAGCGGGAAAGTGGAAGAAAAAAAAAAAAAAAGCTTTTATTTGCGATTTTTTGTCGGCGTCAGGCAACATTTTCAAATGAAGGACGTCAGAGACCTTTTATGTTTGTTTTACCGTCTTACTTGACACACTAAGTGAGACGCTGAGCAAAGTAAAAAGTGTCATCGGTTAGCATTTACCCATGTGTGTCATTAGGAGGATGTGTTTTTGATACAGATGCAGTAACTAGCTTTGCAAAGGCGTGGCTCCGGAGCGACGGGGGTTCTGACCTAACTGGTGGAAAACCTTTGTCAGCGGTGACGCCTCAAAATCCTCAATGACCCGTCCAGCGTGGAAGTCGAACAGTCGAAACCACGAAATAATAATTGAACAAGTTTGTGACGTCAGACGCTGCAGATGGACAGGAAGGGTTTTCCTCCACACCTAAAATGTGACTCATTTTTGTCTTTTTGGGCCTTGTGTTGTGCGCTCTGTGTGCAGTAAGACGTCATTGTCAGACTGTTCCTGCAAAGACGGGAGATTGAAATTGTCCTAAATGTCTTGGTATGCTGTCGACCAAAGTGCTGCCCCAGTCCAACTCTTGGGGAGTGCGTCCAGGCAACCGTTGTCCTGGCAACTGGCGAACGCAGACTCAGAAAGTGAGGCAATACTTTATTCCAGAGAACTTGTCTCCACTGGCCTCAGGTCCAGTGGCAGTGGACTGTCCAGCACTGCAGACGCTTGATGACGGAAGACATGGAAGCAGCTGCTTGGCAATGGGAACCAATTCCATTGAGTACATCATGAACTTTTCCACAAGACGTTTGCAGAGCCGGAACTATTGACTCTGCATCCTCAAACACAGGGATCTCTGAACTGCCTTAGATGTTTGTTTTTTTCTGCTTCAGTACAACAGCAGATTTCTATCTGAACTCGGAGAGTTTCAGTGCATGCTAGTGAGGCAGTTTAATTCGAGGACCAGGGAGACATCTAAAAGTTGCAGGACTCTGATCCTTGAAGGATCCAGTTTGAGAGAACTCTCAAACCTCAATCCGAAGCTTTCATTCCCAATCAATTCATCTTTGTTATGATGCCACTAACAATTGACTCTGGAAGATTAGAATAATGTCGATGAAATGTAGCCACTACGCATCCTATCTTGGTACCATTCTGGAATTCACTGATCCCATGTTAGTGACTCGTTCTTTCACAAATGTTTGCAAAGGCAGCCTGCATGTATCAGTGGTACATTTTATACACTTGTGTTTCCGGCACCAAAATCAAGACCGATGTGAACCCAGATGTGGCATCTGGGTCCTTGACGCAGGAGGCTGCATTCTTTCCGAAGCTGGCGACTGACCTGATCAGCGACGTGCCGGCACCAGTGACAGTTTGGCCGTTGTTGGGAAATGAGAAGGAGACTACCCACTTTGGAGAGGCCGGTGACTGGCCTACCCAGCCTGGCCACCCACTGGATTGCCTTTGTCTTCTGCTTCCCATTAGCACGGATAGGCTAGCTTTAGCCTAGGCTAACTTTAGCCTATCCGTTACCAGTTGGCTGGCAATTGGGATGCACAGGCTGGTCAATTGTGACTCATATATTCTTCTTGAAAGGAAACTTTCTCAAGGAAAATGTTAGGCACACAATATCTACTAGTGATTCTTCCGTAATCCAATGTGACGCCAAGCATCGATACGTTTAGCAGAATGACAAATGGCTTGGACTGAAGCATTTTAGCTAGCACATGTTTGAGTGTTTCTGTTTTCTCTTTGAGCTGTTCTTCTCCTCCTTCCCCTTTCACCCACATGGCCATAACCGCGTCACCTCTCGCCCTGGCGAACAGCCTCCGAGAGAGACAGCGGCTACTGCAGTTTCATTTGGTCGTATCTTGTTGACTTCTACCCTTCGGCCTGCCCTCCTCCCTCCTTCCCTCTGTCTCTGTCGCTCCCTCCCTCCGTCCCTCTTCTAATCTCGGTGGGAAGCCCTGGAATTAACCGCCACTTTCAATCAAGTCCAGCTAGATTCCCACTCCGCTGTGGCCAGTGACCTGCATATCACACACACACACACACACACACACACACACACACACACACACACACACACACGCACACACACGCACACACGCAAACTTACCAGTCCTCACTGTCGCTTAGTCAGAGAAGTGGGCATCGCTGTGTGACAACATTGGCCATGTCACACACTTTTCCATGACTAATGATGGGAGCAATTAGACTGCAGTCCCGCGTTTGTCTGTCTGTCTGTACTCGCGTGAGTGTGAGCATACAGAAGATGTGTGTTTGTGTGCTTACTGGTGCGGGATGTTTAGCTACTATCTTTCTCCGCTGGAGATCAATTAAATGATAGACATGCTCACAGCCGGTCTTTTTACAGCCGACAGAGAGATGCGTATCGCAAACAGCTAAAGGGCAGATCAGAAACAAGAACGGAGGCCCTTGGGGTCAACATTTATAATAAAGCTGTATTTATATTTGAACATTTTCTCCGTTTTTTTTTTTTTTTCTTTTTGTCCAAAATAGCTTTCAGAGGCTTGTCTGTTTTTATTTTTTTGGCTTCTTCTAGGAAAAGTCAAATGAGTACCGGACATGAATATTGGACCGTGTTGCTCTGCTGGAGCGCTGATTAAAAGGAGACCCGTCAAAACTGAAACTCTAATACTCTAACCTCCAGTCTGACATAAATACAGTCGTGTTCAATAAATTCCTTTCCTGCCATGTGTCCGTCCTTCACTCCATGTGTCCTTCTTTCATCCTTTCTCGTGTCCTTTCCTGTGACCCCTGACCCTTCCTTCGCCTTATCATTTTTCCCAATCTTCCATATTTGGAGCAGAAAGGTCGGCCAAACTAAACTTTACTGCTTTATATATTTTTTAAAATGAACAAATCTTGAAAGTTTTCTCCTGGAATCTGATCATTTCCGTTCATTGTACATATTGTCATGGATTTCCATGGATTTCAACGTATGTCTCCTGTAAAGCGCGTGATTAGTGTGAAATGGATTTTTTTTTTCCCTTCTAATTCTTAATGTCTGTAATGAGTAACTTAATACAAACAAACAACCTCAGCAGCGCTGCTCATGAATATAACCATTGTCTTGGCCTGAACGGCGTTTCTGTCATGAACCCATAAACCGAGTTAATACATGACCACATCTAACTCAAGCTTGTCACACTCGCTGTTATCCACTATTTAACTGGAGATTAGATAACCATAATTACGCCCCCAGGATTGAGCTTTTATGACTTCACCCCTCTGTTCACTACTGCACAGTAAACACGTCTCCGTGGCAGAGATAGGCCTTAAAATGACCCCCCCCCTCCCCCCAAAACCAATGCTATTCCTTTATTCCCAGCATTCAAAGCGCTCCGGCGGCGCGTTTTACTACCCGCCCAGGACGCCGCGCGATGTTTCCTTGCTTATCACGGCGACTATACCGAGATGAGGAGGCCATCGCTCTGTCAACATGACGGTTGCCATGGAGACGGAGGGGTTTCCACGGCCATGCTTTCTTTTCCCCTTGACCCAGTTTCATCATCATGTCATTGAAGCCCTCCAACAGCACTTCAGCTCTCTGCTGGGGTTTTTTTTTTGTTTTAAATAAAAAACTTGCCACTGAAATCAGGCTGATTAATGCCTGAGAAAAAAAACACATGAACATACAAGATGAAATAGTCTCGCCACACAAAGGCCAAAAACATGATACTAAATATAAATGAAAGAAATCTTGAGGCTTTCATTTTAGATACATGAATTTAAGACTTTTTCAGGATGTGCGGACACGCTGTCTTAACTTTCAACTGACTGACTTATTTACTTATTTAATCCAGCGATGGAGAAATTCATATCACATATTGAAAATCACAATAGGAATATGGACATATGGTTCTGATCAAATTCTGAGCTATAATTACCCTTTAACAAAATATAGATTTCTTTTTCATAAAGCAAAACCAATTGAGGTCTGACCAACGAGACAAGACTTGTTGGGTGAGGAGGAAATTGTCTTAAATGCCACGCATGACGTGCATTAATATTATTTACGACATAAAATGCTCAGTTGCACTGACTGAACGTGCAAATGAGCCGCTGCAGAGTCATTAAGCGTGCAAACGAAGAGAACGCTTTTATCCCAACACATAGCAATCAAATCCCAAGATTTTCCAAGTCACTTCAAAAATATCAATAGAACCACAAACACTAAAGAGGTGGGAGGGTCCATCCAAAATATCAATCGATACTAAGTCAGTATCAGTATCGGATTGGTACTAAATCCGATAAAACCGATAGCTTAATTTCAGATTCCTTCATGAAATTTTATCTCTTTTGTTTTTTTTTGTTGTTGTAGTTTCTCAAATCTACTTCTTAACTAAAATCAACAAAGATTTTATTTTGATTGTCGCTCGAATCATAATGTTGTTCACTTTGTTTTAGGACAAACATGCTCCTCATTGCACCACATGCTTGACTCACCTATTTGCTGAAATACGTTTTAGAAGCGCTGCTAGCATTACGCAGAAAGTCCAACGTTTGTTTACCTGGAACTCAACATGGAGCTGGCCGCTAAGAATTTCACGCTCAAACCACTTTATTTTTCCTGATGATTTTGTTCACTAAGCAAGGCTGAGCAGATGAAGTATTTTTATTTTTTTTTTACATTTGAATTTGGTTACTCACTATGTCCAGGCATCCCAAACTGTCTTGCTAATGTTTTCGCACCCTTTAAACTTCCCCGTCTATGCCGCTAATAAGTTTTTGCCGCAGCACGATGCTGCCACCACCATGTTTTACTGTGAGGATTGGCATGTGCAGGTGATGCATAGTGTTTTGCTCTATGGTTGTATGGAGACCATGAAGTTTAACTCTGCAACCTGTGGCTCTGATGAAACTGAATCGGAAGTCTTTTACCATAAAGGCAACGACAGTGCGGATTTAAAAAAAATTTTTTTTTTACGTCTTTTGCTGAATTAAAAGCCCGATTTGATCAGACATGTCCTGCTTTTCTTTTTCTTCTGGTATTTAAGGAGAATTCTTGACATTTTTCTCTAATGGTCAGCTTCCCCCAACAGTGGCCAGCGGTTGCTCTAAAAATGCAAAGTTACCAAAACCACATTCTTCACCGTATCTTGTCTGTCACTCCCTGTAACCTTCACACAAACACACACTCACACACAGTTTGCTGTCTGGGCTGCAGCAGGAGCGCTGCGGCTGCAGGTTTTGGCAGAACAAACCACTGGACAGACTCTGTTGTTGTTTGTTTTCATGCAACATCCCTACGGAGCGCGTGTGTGTGTGCATGTGTGTGTGCGTGTGTGTGTGCATGTGCGTGCGCGTGTGTGTGTGGCCTTCTCCTGAAAAGGAAGTGGTGGGAGGAGGGGATAAAAAAAAAAAAAGCATAACTGAGATTCTTGCTCACTGAAAATCTTTATAGTAGGGAGCATATTTGGTTTTTTGTGCAGCTGTGATCTGCACTGGAGTGGGATCACGGTCGGATCCTGAGTGAGGACACTCAGCTGCCACTCAGCTTCGCACGTCTGTGTCGGAACACCATTACTGCCGTGATTGCGGCGGCCCTTTGCTAGCTGTGACATTTACACGTACTCACTGCTGTCCTCTTAAAGCTGCTTCCATCGCTGCTAGCGGCACTACAGCCGGAATACACGGGCCGTAAGCACGAGGACAGCTCCGTACTTTTAGAATGAAATCTAAACACAAACAAACAAAGAAAAAAAAAATAAAACCCCCCCCGCAGGATAAAAAAAAAAATTCATAGAATCTCAAACTCCCGAGGCGTCTTTCCTCTCGCAGATGGTGCTCACTACCTTCAGCTAGTATTTGCTTCGGGGACTTTCCACTGTCATCTGCCCTCTTCCTCCACATTCCTCCTCTAAAGGCATTTGAAAATAACTTCTGATCACAATAAATGTCACTGTGATTCAAATGTGAACTCTGCTCGCTGTTGCAAACTCAACAGGCCTTTTCTTATTTGTTATTTTTCTTGTGCATCCTCGTGTCCAAATAGCAGGAACTCTGCCGACAGACTAGTTTATTCACAATATAAAATGACCACTTAAAAAAAAAAAAAAAAAAACAGCCAGACGATGTGTTGCCTAATGGCTCAGAAATATTTGACACAGAATTGCTCTCTGCGCAACTGAATGAAACGTGACGTCGCGCTCAGCTGGGCTCTTATGCATAAAAACACATCTACTTCTTAACTGATGATATCAACCTATTTATCTTCTGTGATATCAATTATGAATTATGACCAAGGTTTTTCAAACCAGCCCTCAAAACTATATACGCATTTCACTTCCCTTAACCTGTCAGCATCACTTTCGCGGTCGTATCGAGATGAACGTTGTGTTTCCGACGGGATTTTGTTTCACTGTCAGCGCAGGACAAACGCAAAGGAAAAGTACAGATGTGATCTGCAAAAAAATACGAGCTTTCATGATACGACCAGAACACAAACGGAGGCTTGAAAAGTCTCAGGTCAGACCTACCAGGTCAAACGACGGACCCTTGTGTTTGTTGAAAATGAAGTGCAATTTAAAAAAAAAAAAACAATTACCATGATCTAAATTACACAGCAAATACACAACTAAGGATTATCCCAATTTTGCCCCAACTAGTCAAATAATGAGTTGGTCCAGGGCCGGCGGCAGTTGAGTGATGCGGTTGGAAGCAGGTCACGTTAGCTAAAAGATGACCAGCAAATACCAGAGTTATGGCTGTCTTTCTGAAAGGTCTTTTTTCTTTTGTTTTTTCCAAAATCTGCTAGAAATCTCAGGAATGTTTATCCAGCCTGAACAGGCACCAGAAAAAAGGGCCAGTCCCCCTGTTCACTGATCCCTGATCCTCACTGTTGCGACTCTCACCAGGCTCTCTAAGAGCGACTGCACTGAAAGCACAACAGAGGTTTTTCTGTTGCTCTGCTCTGCAGGGCTAGCTTGGCAGAAAGAGGCATAAACAAGCGCAGAGGGCCACAAACAACGGAGATACGCAACTGGCCCACCGGCTTCTGCGCGCTGCTGCACGCATGCGAATATTTACAAGTGCAAAACTAAAATTACGCAAGAGGATCCTCCGCCTGCTTTCCTAGACAAGAGCCATGTGCACGTACTTTACAGTTACTTCGTTATCTCAGTCAGAATCGAAATGACTGTAGACTTTCGTTCCCGTTCTACAAACTAGAACGAAGCAGTTTTTTTCCTCTTTAAAAGAAAAAAAACAACAAAAAAAAAAACCTGGATATTTTCTATCTGCACTTTCATCCGACATTCTCAAAGTGTTTGTTTCCTTCCCAGGACGAATTCCACAAATTCCACATTCGCTGTCTTGAAAACAAAAATAATTGTCTGTTTCCCTGATGACGTTTGTTGACTTCTGCCCATGAAAAGTACACACTGGGCATTCCAGAGAAAGAGACCAGGAGGGAAATGCACGAATCACCCGTTCATCATCCAATCATCAGGGAGCCTGAATCCAGTTTCAAGAAGCATTTTTTATAATTTTTTTTCGTCATGTGTATGTGATCGCGTTTACTCCACGCTGACTGGCTGAAATCAGCTAACTGCTTGCATTTTCACTGTTTCTATATTTCATTTGATTTATTTATGGGGTTTTTTTTGTTTCTAGGCTGCAGCTCAGCTAGAAAAAGCTGTGGCACAAACGGCTCTGAAGGCTCCCGAGACGCCTGTTTCAAAAACCCCAATTCTATTTTGTGGTGTGGCTCAGCAGGCAGCAGGGCTGTTCAATAACACCGAAAAGCAACAAAGAAGAAAAAGGAGGAAAGTCTTAGCTACAAATCTCGAGAGGTGCGTGTGTGTGACACGGTTTCCTCTGGATGAGGAGGGGCAGCGCGCCGACCGACACAGAAGTTGGTGTTTCGTCTGAAATGTTCTTTAACGCAGCAACGCTTCTTCTTCTTCTTCTTCTTCTTCTTTCCCCTCCCCGTTTCTATAGCTGCAATATCTTTGTAACACACAGAGTGTAAATCACTGTAAAACACCAACCTATCATACTGTCACTGAGATAACAGGCCGCGCCATCGTTTATCATTTTCTCTGCTTCCAGTGCTCCATTGTTAACGGGCAGAACAAGAGCCTCTACGTCTTAATGTGGTGACCACATGATGGGCCTTCCTCAAGCTGCATCTGGACCTCCGAGGATCGCCGAGCGAAGCGAAGATGTGAGCCCTCATGAACGAATGCATCAAAGCCTTGACTTGGAGCACTTGGTGAATCGGGCGTCTCCTTTATGCCGTTCTCATCATATCATCATGAACTCGGTGGGGTGTTCTCGCGTGGCTCTTCTGAAATAATTTGCGACGATTGTTCACTTGGAAAGTCAGTCGTCGCGACCTTGTCGCCGTCTTCCTTAGAGGAACAGAGGAGTTGATTCCACAGATCCGTGGCTTGAGGACGTTTCAGATCTCACCAGCAAGATTGGTTAACCAGAAACGAAATAGAAACGAATACACAAACCGACCTAAAACGGGGCAGGTTTAGTCTGATTCGACGTCACAAATGGGGAGACGCGACGGTTCCGTGCACACGTCGTCTTTCCACTGCATGTCCGTTCGCGCGATTCGTGACAAAATCCCGTGACGAGTTCCAGAATTTCTCTGCGACTCCTTAAGAGATGCTTTGATAACTTTTCAGGACTTTCCGAAAGGTTCACATTGGAGGAGAGCCTTGAACAAAAAACAACAATGACACAGCTATAAAAATTATGATTGCCAGCCTCAAGCCAACAAGTAATGACACAGATTGAACTTGGGATGTGGGGGGAGAATGAAATGACATGCCGGCGAAGGTAATCTTTCTCTACCTTGTCGGGACCCTTCTAAGTTTAGATCAGCGAACGCCGGGTCTTTTCCCTCCAGCTTCTAAAAACACGTTCCATTTTAATGTGGCTGTTGCTCGCGAGGTCATTTGTCACTTGGTAATGACAAAGCAAACCCTGAGGCATTACACTGACAAGTGTGTGTAGATGCGTGTGTGTGTGTGTGTGAGGAAGAAGAAAAAAGAAAAAACAGGTGAGAGTGCAGTCACTGCATCCTTCTGAGTTTGTTTCTAGACACGATTAACTGATTATGTTACTGGACTGAAGTAGGTTATAGCACTCTACCGCTTTGTAGAAAATGTTATATTAAACGGTGCAGAATAATAACACCTGCAACTTTAATAATGTACAAGAGCTAAGGATACAGAGACCTAAGACTGGGGCAAAAAAAAAATGGCCAAAGTGATGCATTGAAGTTTACGAAAAAAAAAAATCCACTAGGCATCGAGAGAGTTGATGGATGTGATGACTCAAAGTTGTAAAATCGGCTCAAAATGTTTCGAAATGATCAATTTTCTATTGTTGCCCCCCCAAAGCAATCTTCCTAATAGATTGCATAACAACTGTGAGGAAGGAGAAAGCATATATTTAGAACGCCGGGCCTCCAACCTTCAAGCTGGATCCCTTTAATTCCTTGAGCGCCCGACGTGGCTGAATAGCGTGTGAATTTGCGCGGGCGGGTGTTTGTGTACGACGATGACTGAGCCTGTGAAAACAGCCGCGTACGAATCTCTGGAGTACGGATGAAAGGATCTCGAATGTGCCGAGGAGAGGATAAAAAAGACATTTTGTGCGCTAATCCGAGCCAGACGTATTTGTTGGTGGGAAGGGGCATGTGGACAGTAGTTGGCAGGACTGGCACGGGGACAGATTACAGTAACGCGGTGCGACTGCCTCGCGGTCTGAGCCGCTCTGAACATGGCCGCTGCCGGTGGGGAGAGTCCGACCTTGCCCTACCGACGGTCTTCTGCTCAGACCTCATCAGGTGCCGTCTTCCTTTTCCTCTTGATCCGGTCTCGGTTGAGCTCATTTCTCTGCTGCGGCTGGAGGTGTGACTTTCACATCTTCCTCCTCCTCCTTCTTTCTCTCTGAAGTATTTACAACCGCTTCCTTTAAAGGCACCTGATGAAGACTGCGAGGTCTAAAGGCGTGAGCGCGCCTCCCTCTGGGTGACTCATAACAGAAAATCATACCGCCACTTCAAATGTGTTTCCATTTTTACATTATTAATCGGAAAGCCATGGTGCTAAAAATACAGCTGAAACTAGATGCTGTGGTGTATTTGCATACTATTTATTGTAAAACTGCTTTCATCGATTTTACATCGACTCCACTACCTGCTTAGCATGGTTTGAAAACCCGAAGGCTGATTTTTTTTTTGTGTAAACTTCCAAAAATTCAAAATGGAGGCACACCGGCAGGCGTATTTTAAGGCCTCATGGCATGACATCACCGGGGAAATCAAGAACAAAATGGGTTCTGTGTGTTTTGGTGTAAAATGTTCTCATCAACCTAAAGCCAAAGACTGAAGACTGTAATCTTGTCCCAAGCTAAAAAAAAATAAAGTAGGGAGGCACATTATTGGATTTTTGGTCGATATGCCGATACACTAAAACTCACTTGCACGATAATGGATACCAACACCGATATATTTTTTTCCTATAGCTTCTAACTTGAAACTATTTGGCTTTCTCGACTGTAGAATTAAAATACTGCATTATCTCAGTCAATTTAGCCTGCTACTAAATGCAAATGCTAAAACGGAGGCTGAAAATGATAAAACTCTTTCAACTTGTGTTATGTCAAATTTAGTCGTGACATCTGCTCTCTCTGAGACGATGGCGATTCTCGCGCATTAATACTCAACAGCTTGTTATGATGTTGTGCTGTGCTGCAAGCATCACTGTCACTAGTTTGTCATATAAATATATCTGAATAATTTTGACGGGACGGCCGATATTAAATATCACCGCTAATATCGATATGCCGATATTGTCGTGCATCCCTGGAATAAAGCTCCGTTGAACGTCACACCCACCACTTCAAATTTTTCTTCGTTATCAGGCGTCCATAACAACCCAAACTTTAACATTCTCTGCATCCGCTGGCAGGAGATTCTGTCTAGTCCCATATCGTCGGCAGAGAAACATATCTCTGGGGTGCAGTCAGGGAGACTTTCCACGACGAGGACATCAGCGGAGCGCATCAGATGGCAGAGCCTCTATCTGCATCAGTTGTAGCAACAGGGATGTAGGAGTGGAAACGGTGGCAACTCCTACGATGTAGAGGAGCTGACAAATGCGAACAATGAGATGGGCACTGAGCTCTTCTTCGCGAGCGAGCAATCACAGCAAGACGTTGTGCAACCGATTTAACAGAGGAGAATTTGAAGAGAAGCTGAAGCGGTTTCTATTTTAAGTCGTGGGAAGAGGTGGAATCTTATTTTTTATTTTTTTCCCCTCTCAAAAGATTATTTTCAGTCAACATGAGATGTTGAAACCAACTTGAAGCCATAAAATGGAACTGAAGTCGTATTCTGTCGTTTCCCAAATCTATCACACCTAAGTCTTTAGATAGATGTCTTAAATATTACACATTATATAATATCATATTATCTTAAATATCAGATATTTTACAGTGCTGCGAAAATGCATATGCTCTCTCGCAGATTTCTTCTGTTTCTATTTTCTTGCCCCATCGCACATGTTTCCGATCATCCAACAGATCGCAACATCAGAAAAGTAGAACGTAGTTTTTCTACAACTTCCACTTGAAATAAACAGTTTCTCCCCCTTGCTGACAAATGAAGTAACCATGATTAGCCATGAAAATAAAATAAAGACTTGCCTCGTATTTACCAAAGACCTTCTCGACAATCTTTGGGCTCAGTGTCCTTTGGACTGAAGAGAGAGGTGTTGAACATTTTGGAAGCTGTGATGGTTTGAGTGAAAATAATACAACATTTCAAATATGGTGGTCTGAGAATGCTTTGGAACCTGAACAACTTGCCGATGTTGGTGGAACCATGAGTTTTGCTGTTGACAAGAAAATCCTGAAGGTTCTTAAAATCTTTATCTTACGAACACTAATTATGCACTAAATCGATAATCCAAAGCACGCCCTCAAGTCCACTTCCAAAGATTAAATCAAATCTAATGAAGTTAATTTAGTGACATATAGCCTGGTAAGAAAAAACTACAAAAAAAGAAACTAGCCTCTTGTTCTACGCCAACTCTGCTGAAGTTTCAAACTGTTGGCTCTGACTTCACCCAATTGCTAACGTTTGACTGAGATGTCAAACGTTACCTCAGGGAACCTCAGCAGAAATCGCATTGGCTCCAAAAGTACACTTCCTGCGTCGCCGCTGCTAAACTACAATTTGCAGACTCCGATTCTAAAGCAAAGCAGAAAATCAACGTCATCGTTCGTGGCCCCTCCTTCTGTTTGCCGACTGGTCCAGTTGGAATTCAGCCAGAGAAATTGAACTCTATGGGACAAATCCCAGGCAGACCACTGAAGGGAAAGGAGAATCGAGTGGAACTGCGCAGGCCAGCAGTGGCCTAGCTAAAGTCCAGACCTGAATCTGATTCAGATGCTGTGGCGTGACCCAAAGACCCTCCGATGTAAAAATGTGTCAATGAAATGTAAATTCTACCAAGCCTATGATGTAAAAGACTCCTAAGTTAGAGGAAAAGCTTGTTGTCGCCAAAATAAAGGGTAAAATGGGTGTGGATAGCTTTTATGTGAGAAAACTACATTTCATGTTTACTCATGTTACCATCGTCTGATCTTAAAACACATAAAATACCAAAGTGTGACCAAAGAACGAAAGCATCAAAAATCTGTGGGGAGCTCTCGATCCATGATTAATATAACCGTTGATACGGTGGCGACATTCATACGTCACAGGCTTGTGGGAAATAGAGACGGTCTTCCTGCTTTTGCACACAATGAAAACTATTGACACGTCTCTCTGATCTGATCGGTTGTACAGACAAGCCTGCAAACACACACACAAAAAAGCCACTCCCCATTTGCACAAAGTGTATTAAAAAAACAAAAAAAAGAAAATGAAAAAAGAGGAGGAAGCGTCTAAATCTATACCCAACTCCCCTCGAGAGTTTCATTCTCTGGATACGTGAGCGCCATTTGAAGCGCCCTGCATCCACACACAGGCTCACATCCGCCTGGCTACGTGAGCGCCATGTCGAATTTCATGACGGTTGTCATGGCACCCACATAGCAACCGGCTATACATGTACCGACCGCTGCCTTCGGTCGACTCAGCAACAGAGGGGAAGAGGGGGGAGAACAGAGACAGAGAGAGGAGAGGAGATGTGAGAGGTTGGGGGCGGCGAAGAGAGGAGGGCTGGGAAACTGGCAGCGGTGGCGCATGTCAGTGAGTTGTTCGCGCACATCTGTGGTAACGTGTGTTTTGCAAGTCAGTGAAGAAGAGGTTTAGAGACGAGAGACAAAAGTCGAGAGGTAGATGGAGAAAAGGGCATCCGCTGCTCAATGAACCTCTGAGAGACGGTGGGGATGAGAAAGTGAAGAAGAGCTTGAACTTATGGGTGACGGCTCCCTGAAAGAGGCAGGTGGCTCTTCACTGGTCTTCACCCACTATTGTTTTTTGTCCAAACACTGAACAAACGTGGCCGATTTGACTGTTTCGATATGCGGCTGTGCATCGAACGTCTGAGACGACTTGAGACCGAATTTTCTTGAGGCTCATAATCTCTCCAACTCGATTCAGACCCAGCGAATATGAGACCATAAATGGATATTCTTTGGCTGCAGAGTGCATCGTATATCATTATGGAAAATAGCAGGCATGTCCTGCTAATTCCACCCTGGGTCGACCGTGAGAGCGTGTGCAGAGCGTTTCATGGGTAATTGATGGACCGGGTCTTATTTTAGGGAGCTGGAGTAAATGACAGCGCTCTCACGCATCACCTGGCACGAAAAAAGGGAAGCGCAGAGCACATGCACGGTGACTCGCCGAGCATCTTCCGACGCGTAGCTCCGACGGCGCCGCTCCGTTTGGCGTCACAAACGTGAATGGACGCAAGTACTGTAATCAAACGGAGCGGGAGGCGGTACACGTGAAGTTACGCGCGCAGAGAAGCAGTCACATATACATGAATATTTCACCGGCTTGGAAACGTGCAAGGCCAGCCATCGCCCACCCTCCTCCCCAGCTACGACCATCCAACCATTCTCTGAAGATCGAGCAGCAACCAGTGGAGCAGGCCGTGGATGATGGAGGAAGAGAGAGGCGGATTGGCAACACGTATGGCAGAATGAGGAGAGAAGGCGGAAGAGGACACTTAGGAAAATGTAGAGATCTGAAGCACTGACACCGCTAGTTATTTCTTAAAAGCTTTAGGGAAACTAAGATGTCCTGATTTCCTTTGCTGCCTCGGTTGTTGCAAAAATGCAAGCAACCAGTTGTAGAATTTTTGCTTCTTCTTGACCTTCCCATTCTGTTGCCACAGCCGCTAAGGTTAGACCCTGTTTGGGACATGAGTCACATGTCAAGTCGACGATGTCGTGCCCAGTATGAGTTTCACAGATGAGGTGAGTTTTGGAGAACAACAGGAGCCGTATGGCTCAATATGAATGATATTTGTGTCAGGCATCTCGCATGACAAAGGGTTAAGCAGTTCAGAAGCGTGCGACTCTCGTCAAAAATGATGCAGAATCTCAACCACCTGTACCGCGATGGAGTTTTATCAAGTGCAGTACTGAAACCTTGCAGATCATAAACAGTCTGTTCTGTGCTCCGAACCCTAAATGAAACGGCACATGTTCATGTGTCGTTTCATGATTAGTAATTATTCTGTAACGCTTTATTTGACCGACTGTGCATAACACTGACATGACAGTGGCGTAAACATGACATAACCCGTGTCAATGAACATGAACATCAATGACTGTTGTCATGACGCGTCAGTCGGTAAATGATGACGCTTTTCAAGCAAAGTTGTGCTAAACATTGCATTAGACGTCCATTAAAATGTTCATTTTTTTTTAACATCACCAGTAATGTAAAGTTGTACTAGGAGGCGCATTAATAGTTAATCAAAAGTGTCAAATTTTTGTTATTTGCTGACAGCGTGGTTACGTCATGTTTATGACAGTATCATGTCAGCCGTATGCACACCCCTTCAAATAAAGCATTCCCAATTATTCTCTGAAGATTAGATAAGCCAAGGACAGATTAGATGTAGGTATATAATTAGATAAAATTATGAATCAAGAAGGTTTTTCTGAGGTCACTTCAAAAACCTCTGGATTTTAAATTCTGTCATTTCACAGCTAAACATGCACCTGGAACAAATGTGAGACTATGTTGAGCACGTAATGTAGCAAGGATGACCTGGAAAGTCATACTTGAGGTCTGCATAAGCGACGTCAGTTTGACAGCAGCAGTAATGACTTAAACTGATTCCCAAACCTAAATTGAATAAGTCAACAACCATGCAGGCAGGGTACAAACAACACACTTCTGCAGCCTCTTTTAGCTGGAACGTTTTGGATATTTGGGCTTTGACGTTTCCATGTTTTGAGGTGCAGAAGTGAAACATGCAAGCTAAAGGGACGCGTCACTGAACTGAGCAGATTCAGAGAGGCTTGTTGCGATCCAGGAAGGGTGATGTGTATTTCCTGTTTTCTACTGCTGAGATGCTCTGCTGTGCTGCTGAATCATCCGAGTTCAACCCTCATGTCGAGTCTCCCAAGGACTCCCGTGTCTCCATGTCTGATTGTCAACATTAGCTGCAGTAATCGATGATGTCTCTTTTGAAAAGCTCCCAGTGCTTCCTCAATGCTTACTGTGTGTTCCAGAACGAAGTGAGAAGTCCTCTGATCCTTTATCCGCTGTTGGTTCAGATCAACACATCCTACCTGGATGAATCACCTCAGTCACACCAGCCACGTTTCCAGTTTTTTGTGCACGTCTTGAAGCATTGCGCTGGAAAAAGTGGATGGAAACGACAAAATTCCAAACGCCTTCCTCGACTTCTCGAAAACGTTTTTAGACCTGCTTCAGGCGGTTTTGGTCTTTTTCGAGAAAGAGTCGTATCGAACATTTTCCTCACATCACCGATCGGCTGTATCTGCATTCCAACTGCATTTCTTTCTCCGATTCTCGTTGACATTTAGGACCGATCACAACTTGACCAACAAATTTCTGAAAACCTCTCCATCTTTTCTGAAATGTGTGATCGATGCTCGCAGCCTCCACTTCCTGTTTATCTCAGCCATGCGTGACGTCAACCACTGACAAAATTACACAAACCAGCAGATGGAAACACTTCTAATGTGCATTTTATTTGCGTTTTTTTTTAATTCCCTTGTGACATTTTAAAGAGTTGCTCATCATTTGCATGACAATTGGATGGAAACATAGGCACTTTTCATTCTTCTCATAACTTACACTGGCGTCCGCTCTCGTCACCTTGGTTACGTCGACTCCTTCTGCCGGCCTCCACAAAATTGGATGAGGGTAAAATTCAAATATTTGCCATTCGTCAAACGGAGATCTGAATGCACAACACTTCTGTGTCTAATAGAAAACCAGCACTGCAAAGCACACCACTCAAACATTCATTATTCTTGCCACTCTTGTAATTAAATCTTTCCAGCGACCTATATATCCTAAAAAACCTGCCACTTACTGTCACAACGGCATTGAGGTTGCTGTACATTTCTGGCACTGTGACAGGCTAACGGGGCCTGGAGTGAAAGTGAACTTCTGGAAGGATTTGGGTGCTTGATTATAGATGCATTAGGACACATTAGTGAGAAACGCCTCATTTAATTTAGCGAAATCCCGGCGGCGTCACGTGGTAGACGAGCGTCTTCGCTTTCCTTCCCCGTTCCCAGCGAATTTTGACGTGTTTCTCTGAGACCCGGCTCCGGCATGTGAGATGCGGCTGCGTCTGAAGAGGAGTGAGTGTGTAGGCCCACAGTGTGTGGGCGTTCATGATGCAAGCCCGTGAAAGACGTGTGGCTCTACGGGCTAAATGTTCAAACCGAGGAGGCTCTTCAACCAAAAAAAAAAAAAAAAGCTGCTGTAGTGGCGATTAAATGGCACGGCTTCAAGTGAAACCGACCCAAGTGAGTCGGAGGCATGAATGGCGTGAGCTCTGAACCGCGATTCAGAGAGAGGCAAAGAGTAAACGCCGTGCAGAGCTGAGAAAGCGGAGCGAGTGCAAACACACGCACGCACTCATCCGCTCCCCGAAGGGGGTCAGCGTGTCTTCCTGTGGGACGCTCAGCAGGCAGGGGGAGGTCAAAGGCCGAGGGGAAGTGGAGTTGCACACACAAACTGAGTCCTCCGTCTTTTCCTTACAGTACGGCCAGCAGACACGAGAACGCAACTCGCTCAACCACATGTGCCGGCGAGCCGACAACACCTCACTCCCTGTCGCACCGTTGTTAATCTCTCGCTCCATTTGCACTCGTCAGGAGATAACAGCATCATTAGCACACATTAACATGTCTCTATTATCATTCCCGGTGTCCCACAGTCCCCGTACTTGTGCATACGGGTGTGTGTATATCTGTGTGTGTGTGTGTGTGTGTGAGTGCGTGTGGGAAAAGAAAAGAAGGAGCTGTGAATGCGGACGGGGTGTGATTTCTGGGTTTTCCGACAACTCCAGTCTGTCACGGTCTGTGACAGAAAAGCACAAGTGTAAGTCAACACATCCATTTACACATCAGCCAAGATATTCCAGTGTAACAACTGCTGGCTCATTATTTGAATTATGTTTGACAAGCTCTTTGTTACTATTTTACAATGTTGTTGAGGCACATATAGTTTATTATATATATTTATATGTGTTAAACAGTGACGTACTAAAGTACTTGCCCTGCTGAGTTCTCTATGATTCTGCCATTTTGTCACTCTTAATTGAATCAGGTGAGCAACTCTGTAAAAGGTTGCAGAGTTGGTAGCGCTGTTGTCCTTCGGGTCTTTCTGCATGGAGTTGCACATGTTCTCCCTGTACATGCGCTGGTCCTCTTCAGGTACTCTGTCCAAAAACATCACTGTTTGATAAATCGGTCTCTCCATGAGCGTGTGAATGGTTGTTTGTCCTATGTCTCTCTTTATTGCCGTGTAATGGACTGGTGACCTGTCCAGAACATACACCCAATGACCAATGAAGCCCCCTAAGAACCCTGCAAGAGTTTAATCGATGGATGGATGACATGAGTCACCGAAATTTGTCAGGGATATGACTCATTTTATACCTCTTTTTTCTCATGCAATAGTTCTGACATAGAGGTCTAACATACGTGTAGCGAAACATATGGAGGGAGGGATTGTTACATGAATGAATTAAGAGAACGTGCAGTCTGCCTGGTTTTGCTCTGCAGCGCACATCAATGTCACATCATCTCAATTGGAATGTCAAAAGCATTAACATGATAATCCCACCAGAAAGCAAAGACCTGAGGCCAGAATCTTCTCAACTGAACCAAATGGATCTTTACTTCCTGCCTCATGAGATCTTAAGCTTTTCAGGAAGCATCTGGGGGCCAAGTCCACCGACGGGGAAACAAATAGATAAAAACACGCACATCCGGAAATCCAGCCGGATTACGTGCCGAGTCCAAAAGTAGTGCGTGGAGGAAAAAAAAAAAAGAGAGCGAATAACCACAACCCAGACAAAAGCTCAAACTAATTTATTGCAGGCGATTAACTTTTAAAGTCTGGCGCAGTCAGAGTCCCGAAAAGTTAAAAAGGCTTTATTTGTGCATGTCTCCTCTTTGCTTTCTTTACGTTTTGAAGAGAGGCGGTTCGCCAAGGCTGAAACTCGGGGAAGATTTTCGTCGACTGAGATGAATCAAAATGGTCATTGATGAGGAAAAACTGTAAGTAGCTGGAGCCTTTATAAAACTAAAACAGTCACACCTTGTATAGTAAAGCTTTATTTGAAAGGGTGTGAGTGAGACACACATAAACATGACATCACAGCTGTCATGAACATGAAGAGGTCTTCGAGAATGTCAATGATCTGTCAGTAAATAATGACACTTTAACTGCAAAGTTGGACTAAAACCTGCCTTAAACGTCCATTAAAAGTGTCAACTTTGCATGAAAAGTGTCATTATTTGCTGACTGACAGTTCATGGCAACAGTCAGACATTCACAAAGACTCCTTCATGTTCCTGCCAGGTGTTATGACATGTTTATGACTGCATTGTCAGTCTTATGCAAATAAAGCGTTACCAATATAAACCGATTCAAGATATGATCCACCACTCTTAGTGAGTGAGCACACGACTCTATCAAAGCGATCAAATCTATCAAATTATCGTGTAGTTTTGACGTGTAGTGCTGGTGGAGTGTCTGTATGAATTGTCACTTATGAAACAATGGGAGCTTTTTATTTTATTTGGGTTTTTTTTTTTTTTTTTTGTTTTGCCAGCTTTTGTCTGCAGCGGATTCATTGTAAACCCAAAACCTACTACGGGTTTCGTTCTCCCAGCCTGTCAGTCATTTCGATGCATTTCTCACTTTCAACACCCACATGTATCTGGCTGCAGTGATATTCATGGGAAGTCCATGTCGCAACAATGAAATACAAGAAAATGGCCTGAAGGGGGGGGGTGTGTTTTCATACCATATGGGTGACTTATTTAAAAACAAAAAGTGAAAAACAAGTTTTAAAAAAATTACAATTCTGTTCAATAAAACACGCAAAAGTGCTTTGCTTTCACATTTTAATATATTTGGTTTTCTTGTGGGTTTTTTTTATTTATTTTTTTATGGTATTTCAGTGTTTGTGACAATGTTAAGAATGCATGTGAAACGTCAGGCATTCCTTTAGGTAAACGGTGGCAGCTTACTCTGTAACTACTGTGGCTCCCAAATCCCACGCAAAGGCAGCAATGTCAACATGTCCGGGTTTTGTTTTTGTTTTTTTTCTTTTAAGGCGCCTCAGAGGATACGATGTCCATCCAGAACAGAGGCAGCAAACACAAGGTGATGTGGGTTTGCATTCCGAGTAATCCTTTTTTTTTTTTCCTTTTTTTTTTTTTGCTAAATGCTGTTTTCTCAGTCCGTCCGCATATTTTCGCCGCGGCCCGGACGTTCCCGCAGTCGGGATCGCATGCCCTCGTCTTGGATGTTTGGTGAACCGCCGTGAATGAGATCCATCTGGAGGCTTCGGGCCCGCGATTTATGTTCCGGCGGCGCGTTTGTCAATATCTCTGCGCCGGGACTCCGAATGAAAGCAGGGCCACCTACAACAACACCTACCATCCGGAGCGACGGACGAAAGCTCGCAGGGAAAGGGTCAACAAACAGAGACGCGGAGGGGTTGAGATGTCAAAGTGTTCTCTTCGAGGGCCACAGATGAAAAGCAGATGGCTGTCGTCTCGATTCAAAACGTGAAATATGTTGCTCAGAGAAAACTCGATCTTTTTTTTTTTTTTTTTTTCTTTTGCTCAACAAATTTTTTTCAGACGTCTTCTGCCTCAACAGGAGATGTTTGTTACTGATGAAACCGGTAAAAAAAATAAAAACATTGCGTTTTGTCGAGCGCCATCATCACACATGAGTCGATCGTTTTCCTCCCTTGTGCTTCGGTGGTTTCGCCTCGTCTCATTCCTGCCTCTGGAATACCTGCTTCTCGGTTTGTCTGTGAAAGCGCTTCGAATCGTCTTGTGCTCATTCCGTGCCGTGCAAATACAATTCCCTGGCCTTCTCGCGTCGTTTCACAAGTCTGGTGACTTGCATTTAAACAAATTACCACTCTGACGTGCGCGAACGAGATCCAAATTGGTTTAAAAACCGCTTTACACGAGGGACGTGGGATTATTTTATGATGGCTACATTTGTTAATATCCCCTCTACATCCTCCGCTTTTTGCGTCACATTCCTCAAACGCCTCCGCTCTTGCTTCCTGGTGACCTTCCCAAGCCCACGGCGGTGTAAATGTCCGAGCTAAAGCTCCCTCTCTCCGTCTGACCACGCTCTCCCTGCCTGGCCAGGCCGTAATCCTGATCAAGCATGTCTAGACCTCTCATTACCAGCATGTAATCAAAAAGTTGGGCATGAGGAAATGGGGCAGTGTGGGGTAGGGGGGTGAGGGAGTGACAGAGCTGCAGGACCGGAGGAAAGTGGACCTTGGAAGGAGCGAGGATGCAGAGAAAGTGACCCTGACAGTGACCCGCACATTCATTTCACTGTTTACCCTCTCGGTAAACAAGACGGGCTCCACAACGGGTCAATACGCAGAACGGAACAAAAAACTCATAAAACTGCACAAATAAAATCCCATCATGAAAACAAAAGCCGTATGAGAAAACCTGATGCCGTTGTTTCAAAGTATGTTGAAGACAAAAAAAAAGCAGTTTTCTTCTTCCTACTCTCCCATTGAGCCTATCAGTTGTCGAGTCAACAGATTCCCCCAACTAAGTTGCCAGAGCTCCTAGTTGCGTCTCTGAGCATTGCCCAGCCTCCTTTTCAACTTTGCTATACGGCCACGTCTTCGTTTGCTTCATTTCTGCCATCCTTCTTTTCCATATTGGTTGCTTTGAACATGTCTGCAGTTTTATTCCCGACCGAACCGGAGGCTTCCTTGGAGTTCGTTGCCCAGTATCATGGAATGAGGTCGAATTATGTACAAGTGAACCCAGTCGGTAGATTTGGCTGCACTTTATTTTATTTAAGGACGTCAGAATACAGGTGGCTGAACCCAAATGGATTTAATTTAGGAACATCACCGAAAACCAAAAGTGTATTTTTCCGCTTTCTTCTCAGTTCTGTGTCGATCCGCCACATAAAATGCCTGGAAATTCGATTAACGTTTGATTGTGGAAGGAGTCCAAAAGATTCTCAGATATTGGCGCCGGACTAGGTCAAACGTTTAATTCTGGTTTTTACTCGTGAGTTTCTGACCTTGCTTTGATTTTTCACACATTGAAGCCTTTTAATCTCCCAGGCAGATTGATTTGACCCGAGAGACAGACGCTGACATACGACTCCACGCTCAAATTCTGTGCGTTTCCACAGGCTGAAAACCTCACGGACTCCAACTAGCCCCCAAACCCTCGTCCACTTGATTGTGTGATTCCCGGGATTTCGTCTCGCTCTTCTCCGAAAGGCAAAGGCGCAATAGAAATCCCCGACTATCAGAAATATGATAAGGTCCTAATAAAAACCACAAGGATGTGGTTTCTGGCCTGAATACAGCTGAGCTGGCAGCAGTAAAGCCCTCTCTGCAGGGTGCAAAGAGAGACACTCGAATCCACTCGTAGCCTCTTCTGCACGGATCATGTGTTTGTCGAAATGGTCATATGCTCACAAACACCCCGAACCTCACGCTTGAAGGGAGCCTACGGTAATGAGGCTGACATTTCACAACACAGCGCACAGCAAATGGAGCTCGGGCTGGCATCCATCATTCAGTTATAAAAAGATTTATACATACATATATATATATATATATATATATATATATATATATATATACATATATATATATATAAGGGCACCTACCTATGAAAGAGTACAAGGGCATGGTAGATAAAAGGAGATATGGACGAGTAGAAGCCTCACATTTTTAGATCAATTTCACACTTTATCACAAAAAACAGGGGGACTCTCTGGTTCCTGAAATTTATAAGAAAAAAATAAACATTTTTCATAATTAAAAGCATAAATTTGCTACGTTAGAACTGAGACATCCTCTGAAACTGTCAAAAATTAGCGAAAAATGACAGGAATCATCCAAGACTCAAGTGGTAAATTGGATATCTGGATTTTTATCCACAAAAACATCAGTACTTTTCGGTGTCTGGACTTCTCGTGCAGTCGGCAATTCCCACAGTGCTCCCAAATCTCCTACTGCACCTTGTCCGTCGCTCTGCCACCTGCTCCTTTTTGTATTGTACAGATTACCATAACAAACAGAGCCATGACGATCACGTCTTTTCGTTGCTTTTGTGGCTGCGTTTCGTTGGCCGACCCAACAAGATGCGTTCCAGAGGGGGAACGCACGGCGACAGAGATCCAAACAAGCCACAAAACGCCAATTTTGACCAATTACGATGCAACAGGATGGGTCTGCTGATGGACAATTACAAGTGGGTAAATACAATCAATGTGACAGGATTTACCACCGTGAACTCAATCCCATTACCACATGTTCTCAGTTTTATGGCCAGCCAAAGCTCCAGGCAAGTGTGACATGTTGAGATTACTGAACATGAGTAGATGTGATGAAGGGATAAACTCGTGAACTAATGCCATGATGCACAGACCACAATGGACGTTACCCAGACACATTGAACAAATGTGTCTGGGTATGGAAACAGACACAGAGTCTTGCTGCGTGTGCCGAGCCGTTCCATGGTGACTCCATGAGTCTCTGACGGATGAAAGCCTCAGGATCAGGGTCGGGTTTACCAGGACGTGAGCTTGGTGTCCCGTCCATTGAAGGAAAAAATGCTTTGCTAATGTAAGCTACAGTTTAGTCGTAGTGGTTTACACCGGTATGTATCTGCAGGCCTGGCGCCTCTCCATGTTGTTCCCCCAAAAAATCGACTGTAACTTTGTGATTTTTGAAATATGTGAATATTGTTTATGTGAACAAAAAATCCTAAAACAGTACAAGTCATTATTTGGTCTTTGAGTTTCATACAAAGTACATTGTTTGTAAAACATGCATTCATTGAAAAAAAGAAAAAGAAAGAAAAATCTTTGCCCCACCCCCTAAAAATTGGAGCCCTGGGCTACTGCCCTCATAAGCCCTTTCTAAAGTCTGGCCCAGGGCGTAGTACACCTCGTCTTCTCCTTCTCTCTCCATTTTACCAGCATTAAGAGTCTATTTTCTTTTTCTTTATTTGCCATCTCTAACAGTCCTTGAGAGTTTTTTTTTTTTGTGGCAAATTCCTACTCTCATTTTTACACATGGGCTGAACAATGTGGCCCTAATTGGCTGTCTAGTCTGTATTCACAGTGCTAATGGCTCGGTGGTCTGTGAAAGTGTCCATGCATGGGATGTTATTGTGGAACTCATTGTCGATCATTGCCATAGTCAAAGACAGCAATATCTTGTCAGAATAGAGCAGAAAATGAAACTTTGATTAGCTGCACGACGAGGCAGTTCCTGGTGCCTCACAAAAAATCTGACTATTTTATTTGCTTGATTTCAGTTTAATTTTTACTTTCTACTTCTGACTGGACAATTTTGGCCCCCGTGACAAAAGCTTTGGACGCCCCCTGGAATCATGTTCATCCCTTACTTGGGTTCATTTCTTGCATCCTGTCGCCTTGCGGCCGTCCTCGTCTTTTTCCGTAAAACCCGGGCCGCGATTCCAGGAATGCTGTTTCACAGCAGCCGCTCTGTGTGTGTGCGCGCGCTGCGATAATGGGGCTGGATCTATGCTGGGAGGCAAATTGTCCTGGTGAGCTGTTTACCTTGCAGTCCCCGACTTGAAGAACAAAAAAAAAAAAAAAAGAGAGAGAGAGAGAAATGCAAACCATTAAAATTCTCCTCATTGTTGATGAGAGTCGCTTCTCAGACGCGGTGCCGCATCTCAATTGGCTTTTCATTTAGACAGTCAGGGAGGCAATTAGCTTATCTAGCTGTTGGCAATATCTGCTGCTGTTTCCCCCTCTGCCCTGCTCTAGGCGAGGAAAGGGCATTTTGTTCGCATGAATTCAGACCGGTCGGTTCATGTAAAGCCATGTAGCAGCATGTCAAGAGCTGATATCCAGGTCCGGAATGAAACCCCACTTGGTAGACTCTCTAGCCCCCCCCCCGCCCGTCCCGAACCTCTCTCTCCACTTCCCGACACAAATTCCCCTGGACGGTCACCGAGGTCAGGGAAGCACCCAGCTACTAAACAAGGCGTATTGATTCGGTGAAATTTGACGCTGCTACAGCTGTAAAGTGTTTGTGCGTGAGCAGGCAAGTTTCTTCGGTTCGTACAGTGAATGATGACACATTCACTACTTACTCAACTGTGCCAGGGGACTTGTAGCAGACTGGAAAGCAACACAACTCCGGGAGAGTCGAATGATATCATAAAGAAACGGAAAGCGAAAGAGTGGGCCCTTAAAGTGCTGTGGCGAGCGAGAAGGTGGGGGGGAATGCGTTCGCGCTGGTTACTGCGAAAGGAGAAGTAAAAGCTGAGCAGCTCTTGTGTGCGTTTCTCCCGTAAATCCCCACTCTCTGTGTAAAACTCCCCGGCGGTCAATGAACCATCGACGAACGGCGCTTTACGACGGCTGGTCAAAAGCGCGGAAAGTCATTGACGTCCGGAGACGAATTCCGCTCATTCCAGAGTTTGACTGCAGATTTGGAAACTCTAATCAAAGAATCAGCCGTCTGTCGATCGCAGACACCAGATCAGATTCCGACGTTTGATTCCGACTTGGAGGCTTTGAGGCTTTCAGAATCAGCTGATGGTTTCGATGAACTTGACCAATGAGGAGCAGCTGTTGTGTTAAGTTATTTTTGCATAACTTAACATGACATCTGCAAATCTGACTCAAATAGTTTTCAAATCAAGACTGGGGTCGAAACAATTACCCTGATTAATCGATCATTGAAATAATCATCAACTGGTTTAGTAACCAATTAATCATTAATAGGACTCAAAGAATGCTGCATTTTGGGTCGTAACAGTTTTATTTGTGTCTTTTGGTGAATTTCTGCTACTGCATAAAATAGACATCAATGAAAACCCTATAGAAGGCGCCTATTTTTTTATTCGGTTGATTGTCAAAATGACAGATTAATCGATAACTAAAATAATCAAGACAGAGAGGCCCACATAAAAATACTGGCACCTTTCCCTTCTGCCTTATATTAGTAATAAAACACCTTTATTGTTGCTTCCATGGAATCTAGGTGAGACATTGACCAGTCCTGAAATCACCCACCAACCTTTTATTAGCAGCACTTTATCAAGTACTGCACTTTGAACCTATTTTTTAGCGTTTCATCACATTACAGCAATAAACAGCAATATGTTTGATAAGATTTTTAGTGCATTTGTATACACCACCGGTTTATTTTTTTTAACAAGTCACGTCGTTCAGAGCAACAGGTTCCCATCAGAAACATTGTAACTGTTAAATAAGACATGCTGATGATTTCATGGCAGAAATCATCAGCATATATGTGGCAGATGACTCATGGTGTGGGAATCATGTTTGAGTTGGGAGTTCATCTTCTCAGAATGGTTCACATAAAAGCATGTTCGTATATTAGAACGTCCCAGTCAAAGTCTGGGCCTAAATCCAACTGAGAATCTGTAGGGGGGTGGGAGGGGAGCTCTTAAAAGTCCCTAATGGTGAATGTTCTCACTTTAATCTGACTGAGCTGTTTTCCAAAGTAGAACAGAGACACAAAACGGAGTTTGAGTCTCACCTCATTCCAGAGGTTACTTCAGGTCAAGTTGGTGTTTAGTTTACTTGAGTGATATTCTTAAGAAGTGGAGCTAACCTTACTTGAGTAAAACTTCGGAATTTTCTACTCACTGTAAAAAAGAAAAATATCTTTAGAAAAAAAACAAAAGAACAATGCACACCAGATGAAGTGAAAGTGAGACCTCTTGTTTGAACAAAAGCTTTGTTCTGTTATTTTCTATACCAGCTGGTCCTGATGTGACACTTGGCATGAGAGGAACTTCATACGGAGTTACCATTATTGTATGTGCATTCCCTCCTGTAAGTAGTAATTAGGTTTTTGAGAAGTACTTATGTATTGAGGTTTAAATAAATAAACCTTTTCCAGAACTCTTCAATACTTCCATAAAATCTAAAATTCTTTCCCCTGAAAGGCCAAAATGTCGAGATGTTTTGTCCTCGACAGGCCGTCTGAGCCATTTCGAATAAAACGAAAAGTACACGTCAGGAATGTCCGAAAACACAAAAAGAGACGTGCTCTGAGGTCGGAGACCTGTGTTCCAGTCAAAGTCAGCGGCTCTGACCCCCCCAGTGGAGCTTAAAGAGCTCCTCTCCTGTCGTTTGACTTGCTCTGGCTTCGCTCTGCTCAACCTGGCGGGGTGAGACCGTGGTAATTGGTGCCACGTAGGGTTCTGTCAACTATGACAGCAAGTAGCAGGAGACAGAGGGAGACAGAGGGAGACAAAGAGACGTGCAGACAGATGTATAGCCAAGTTCCCCTTTGTGCAAGTGACTAAAACTACCTGGATAACCACTGAAATTGACTCAACATTTTTCGTCGATTGCAATAGAAACGGTAATTAATGGGGAAAAACTATAACTCACTGGAACTACATTATGCGTTTATAAAGCTAACAAATATATTGAAGTTATAGTATGTCCTTTGTTTTCCTGTTTTTTTCTCACATAAGTAGTTTACGTCATCTGTCAGCAAATTACCTCTCTCCATAATCCTCCTGGTGGCATTGGCACTGGTCCGCAAAATGGCATCGCCCAAACTCACTTGTTGTTCAGTAATAATTGAATACATTTTTGGAAAACTGCATCTTCTGCTGCGTATTCATTACACATATTCATAATGCAATACTTTGATATTTTCTGAATTCTCCACCTAAAAGTTAAAAGTGTGGAACAAATAAAACAAAACCACTCCTACAACAGAGACAATTGCACTAATAACAACCAATGAAAACGAGCAAACACTCTCTAAAAATCAACTAAAGCTAACATGTCACTGGGAAACCACACCACACTATAACAGCGTCTTTGTGAAAGGAAAAAAAAAAACGCATCTCCACGGTAACGTAAACTTTTTTTTCGTCTACATTAAAAATGTGTGTCCACTTTCTGCTTGTTATTAATGTGCTATTCAGCATCTAGAGGGCTTTTTTTACTGCTTCCTTTAATGCATGGCTTTCCTCCCATGAGTCCAGTTTTTTTTTTCCCTTTATTCCACGGTGCAGGACTGCCTCTCCTCCCCCATCAAGCAGAGCCACGCATGTTAAACAGCACGGGTTAAAAAGAAAAAAAAGAGAAAAGAAAAGAAAACGCACGTAGATACTGAACAGTATATTATATTTGTACACCTGGGCAAATTGCACACTGGATTGTGTTTACTCTGCAAGCCCGGTTCAACCCGGGTCTCAGGCATCACAGTTTATGGCACCAACAATTGGACGCGGGCAGCCATTTGAGCAGAATTAGGTCAACACTTCTCCACACAACACCCCTCCTTCTCATACTCTGTCTTTTCCTGATTGCTAACGCATTTCTTCTTGAACCGCGCTATCGGCTCCGTGTACTGTGTCACTTATAGCGGGGGTTAAAGTGCAACGCCGTGTAACGTGACGTTTACTGGAGAGTTTCAAACAGAATTTCAGTAATAATAGTAATCATCACCGAGAGCTTTTTCCAGGGAATTCCTCTACTGTGATTTATCTTTTATTTTAATTTTTTTATTTTTGTAATGGAGTTTTCATAAAGTGAAAACTGAAAATCCATGATTTATGACGGAAGCGTTCCTTGCAACGGGAACGCGGCAGGCAGGCAGGCAGGCAGGCGAGTCGTGCAGCCATCTTACCATCCTTTGATCGCTCTGTGTTTTCAGTCTCATCCTTGGGCATGCTGCCTTCCCTCCCCCCACTGCTCCATGTGCCAGCCTGGAGGCTGTGCTGGGAGCGCAAAGCCTGGATGTGTGTGTGTGTGTGTGTGTGTGCGCGTGGGGTGTGTGTGTGTGTGTGTGTGTGTGTGTGTGTGTGTGTGTGTGTGTGCGCGCGCCGATGCCAAAAGCTTCCCGTCTACTGTAGCTCTTTAGGCTTTGGTGCATTATGTCGGAGCCGCTGACCTTTTCCTGTATTTGCCAACCCTTTAATGGTTTGAACTCGCCGTTATGCGGACTCTGCGATAAACGGTTCTGTAGGACTGACTGACGCGACGACGCGACGCTCGACGTTGGTTCCACAAGACTGAGACAAATGAGATGTTAGCCCTAATCTGGGGGAAGGTAGGGATCCAATTTTTTTGCTTTCATACATAAAGGTTCCCCAAATTCGAATCTGTCTTTTTAAAATATCAATCATCAGCTTTGACCAGCTTGTCTGATTAAAAAGTGTAATAGATTGAACATTGACCAACGACTGCTCCTGGTTTTCAACTGTTTACTGCGTGATGCGTTTGTGCTGATTTTATGTTTTCGTAACGTAAAGCAGTTTGAACGGCCTGCTTGCTGAAATTCTCCATACAAACCAACTTGATTGATTAACTAAGAGAAAACAACTAAATGATTGAAAAAAAAAATGTTTTCACAAACTAAATAAAAGCCATTTTAACTCTAAATCTTGACGCCTTTTTTTTTACTCACAACGGTATAGAATAGAATAGAATAGAATAGAATAGAATAGAATAGAATAGAATAGAATAGAATAGAATAGATAGCATTTATTGTCATTGAACAGGATTCAACAAAATTTCTACATTTTTTACATACACAAGTTCTGGTCGGAACCTTCATATTTGTGTGTTTCTGGTACACCAGTAAATGTGATGCACAACAGCGATGGAAGACAAAGTCGTTTTTCTTGGCCTACTGGCCAAGAATTACTGGGAATTACGTTTTTGTTTACAAGACAGTTAAAAGCTGAATAGACATAATGGATAGTTGAATAAACAGCAACAAATATGTTTGTTGTTGAGGTCATATGTCTATTTATTCCATACTTTAAGAGCAAAAAGGGTTTCTGATTTGAAAATGTTGCACTCTGGGAAACGGGCCAAGAGTGAACTGATGCTCTTCTTTTCATATACACCAAATGCAACGATGAAATGTTGCCTCTAACAACCATAAATATACAAAGGCCCTCCATTGACAGAGTGTCCAACACGCTGCCTGGCCTATTTTTCGTGGCGGTAGGGGGTGGCATCCCACTGGTGTCTGTACTGGCCCAGTGTTAAGCCGGTTGGAGTCAGTCATCTTCTCCAGAATGACCTGTCGCCAACTCTCAGACGGGTTATTTGCGCTTCGTCAGCGTCGCTTGGCTTCTTCACATTGCAACACACTGAAGACTGTTTTGAAAGACGGTGAATAATGTCAAAGCGTTTTGAACTTTTTAAGACTAACAAAACTGATTCTGTGTCTAAAGCAGCCAGAAGCCAAAATGAATCGGTACAAAAAGAAAAAAAAAAAACCAGTGTTGAGTTCTAGTAGCCAGTGTGGGTTGCTGGGGTAAAGGTAAGTTATTTATCGAGAGCTCATTCAGACAACATGGTGCTTCATTCTTTAGATGAAATCTGTATCTAACTGGAGGTATTGTACTGGGGGGAGGATCGTAGCAAAGATGCCACTGGCGTCAACAATACGACATTATTGGACATTTTAGGAAGGATCCATTATTGGCTCAGCTAAATCACATGTTGAAGCTGTAGCATGTAACTTGTTTATGTCTTGACAGAATAATATGAGGAAGAAAATCTGTGAAAAAAGCTGCTCTTTGCTAAGCTACAGCAAGTTCATCATAGCATAGCCTGCCACCAATGCTAATGCTAGGTAGCATAGCCACCACAAACGGTTTTCCCGTAACGGTAAGTTGTTTTTCCACCATTAGCACACAGAGCAGCCAACAGGAAGATGATTGACAGCCCTAAGACCCTCCTCCTGGCTCTGATTGGTTGTTTTGGACCGGGAGCGGTGCATTTCTGCAGATAGCAGGGGTGGCGCTGGAAGGAGATGGAGAAGCTGGATTTTTTTATCATTTTTTTAACATGTTTTTGCAAACGTTACAAACTGCATCTTTAATGCTGTAGTCTTTATGTTTCCCTCTCCCTTGGGATCCTGTTTTTCTATATTCTTTAATATTCTCTATATTTAGCTGTTTATTTTCTGACCATCCATCCATGTAAAGCAGAAAGATTTCTACGAAATACGAAGCGTCCAAGTGACACATTGAAAATCACATTGTGACTGAGTTAAGTCAGACCAATTTCTTTCATTAACAAATAATAAAATTAACGTTTTATATCCATCCGATCATTTTTTTTTCTCTCTTGCTTATACCCGTTCAGCTGTCACCAGAAGAAAGCTGCACCCCGGACAACTAATCACGTCCATTACAACCCAGATATACACAGGATGGACACCACACACACACACACACACACCTACACCATAGCCCAATTTAGAGAGAACATCTCATCAAATATGCATGTTTTGGAACTATGAGGGGAAACTGCAATACCTGGAAAAAAACATGCATGGGTGGGGAAAGTAGGAGAGGAGCAGAAAGAAAAGTTCAATTCACCGTTGCTCTGCAGTCAGTTTTAGGTAAACAGGTGTTGTCATTCGCTGTGTTGTAAAAATCTGACTATCGCCAACACTGATCATGGAGGCAGGTTGTTGTTTAAAGATAACATTCATGTTGGTATTAAGGACAGGGCATAGGTTGTAAAATACATTTTCAAACACACCATTCCTCTGCACATAAAGATTAAATGTCGATAGACATCCTTTATATAGATGGTTGGTCATATTTCTGAGGTTGTTCAGAAATATGACCTTTGTCGTTTCAGTTCTTTATCGTTTCAGTAAGATGTCTCCAGGGACTGTCGTTTTCTCAAACCTCCACTTTGGTCGGAGGTTTTAGAAATGATCATTTTTGGTGATATTAAACTGAGTGTTTGTGTGGATGAAAGGCCAAAATGATTTACGCTTAAAAAAAAAAAAAAACGTCTTTGTTTTCCAAAATATTCGGCTGCATTTGCACATGGCCAAAGTTGTCTGTGCAAGACAGAACATCTTGGATTTTAAGCCCTTCCCATTTGGAACAATAAAATGTCAACTTCTGATTAAAAATGGAACAAAACAGAGATTGGACCGTTGACTCCATGCAGGCTTATTTCTTGCGGCCCCCTGAACACACACACTGCAGAACTTTAGGCGTGGTTTCTTGGATTTCTAACTTTTACCGTCATCAAAACTTGGCTGAGGTTTGATGTCGAATGGCAATCTAAGTACAGAAAATGATTCCAGCTTAGCTTCTTTTTTTTTTTTTTTTAGTAACAGTGCTGTGTTTAGGTCTGCTTCTTATTATTAGGAACATTATGAACATTTGAATACTAATTTTATCTTTTTACAGGCTTACAATTAACAGTAAATCAGCTTACAACTGTGGGAGCTCAACTCATTTCCATTTTTAATCAGAGTATTGAGTTTAGCTGTTTGGGGTTTTTTTTAGCGTTTTAAACATTTTGTTACACAAGTGCATAAAACACTCATTTAGAGCCTTGGAATTACAATGAAAGAATACAATACAATTTTTAATGTGGAGCGGCACTTATTTTTACTCTCACACCTTAGTTGTTGAGCTTTGAAATGTCTGATTTTTAAATGTGTTAAAAAAAAAAAAAAGAAATAAAAGAAATAAAAATGTCTCCTTATTGTCATTTTAGAAACGACATTTTTCATGACTCTTCTGAACCACATCAGGTTGTTCTTGGGACCGGTTGGGACCGGAAAGCTCGGGCCGGGCTTTCCGGTCCCAACATGTACACAACACCTAATTTAGAAAGCAAGTGGGAGCAAAAGGTTGTGAAACCTGGTATTTATGCACTGGCATTACGTCGCTTCCCCCACTGCAACGACCTTCACCAACACACAGGAAATTAGAATAAAGAACTGTGACAAAGCGTGGTTTCCAGGCTCCCCGACTGACTAAGAACGAAAATCACGCAATGTGTAAGTAACTCTTGCCGATAAAACGTCTCTGTGTAGCGTAAGGGAGAAGTAAGTCGGGTGAGTAAAAGGAGGCTGTATTAATTTGCATGTGTCTGCGTGCACGTGTGTGTGTGTGTGTGTGTGTGTGTGTGTGTGTGTGTGTGTGTGTGTGTGTGTGTGTGTGTGTGTGTCTCAGCAGGCCCATCAGAGCCACTGGCAGTACAGCTGCAACATTAGTGGGTCAGTGTGCCATCAGCCCATTCATCAGCACTTCTCCCTCTCTTCTCTCCGCCTGAATCTCCCCTCTGACTCACCACACATCCATCCATCCATCCTCTACTACCTACACCTCCCTCCCTACCTCCATTGCTCACTTAAGAGTTCAAAGTGTTCACCAGCGGAGTGTTTGAAAAGTTCTGAATGAACTCCTTCAAATTGCCGTCGCCAAATGAGGTGAGGTAAATGCAAATGTAGTTTCCCCAGGAGGGGCTGATAAACAGGAAATAGCATTTACCATATCGCTCATTTGCCGTGCAAATATTCGAGAGGCTCTCAAAAGTGTCTTGCGCCACAACGCAGGTCTCTTCCGTGCACAAACATGGCTTTTGATGATGTATGGCGTGTGGTTTCGCGGAGCGGCTCGAGTGGGCAACCGAGCTGAACCACTCCATCACTGCCTCGTGTTGCTAATTTGGTCTCCTCGGCAAAAAGATGGATCACTTGCCTCAGCACTTGCGCAGGCCCAGATGTTTTTGTTTTTGACGTGTTGGAGTCCAGGCGGACGGACCAGCGTCCACCTGGACGCTTAACATCTTTCTGTCCAACAGATTCACCCAATGCCTTCGGTAAACCCACCCCCACTTTTTCCCAGTGCAACTGCTGGTTACCATGGAGACTGCTCACAGACTGGTGGACGGACATTGCTACTGAGCAAGGAGTTAGATTGACTCCTTAGCTTAGCAGCTCTTTGGATGATGTTCTCAAGTGTTTGTTGAAATCCTTCTTGTAAAAAACTATTTTTCAAACAACTGAAATACAGTTGAATGTGATTTGATACATTTTATTGAAATAAGTTATTGTCTGCTTAGTTTATGTGACTGCATAGAAAGACTCTGACTCTGGTTATGAAATTCAGGGACTTCAATAAGCTTTGAAAAACAGACGAGGCAAGAAGTTGGTCACTCTCAAGGAACGGTCCCATCTGGTGCAGTTGCTGATTTACAATAGGAACCGTAAGAGATTTAAAGAATGTATGACCAGACACCATGAGCAGTGTGGGTGCTATACTGTCATCAGGGATGAAGTCTGCAGTCATCTGATAGGGCCAAATTTTATTGGAACTGCTTCAGAGGTGTAGATCTTAATGTTTTTCATTCATTTTTTGCCTATTAATGTACCTATGTCTTCCATTCTTAGTAGTTTTTTTTTTTTTTTGCATGCAATTAGTCATAGCATAAATCTTTTATTGTATTCAAGTACGTTTTATGAATTATGGAGGTAAAAAGTAAAAATAAATACTGAGATCTCATATAATCTAATTTCATTGTATGTAATACTGCTCAAGTACGAGCTTATTTCCATTTATTTTGGTTCTGAGCACCAATTCTATGCTGTGGACGTTTATGAAATATGAGAGATTAAAACTTCTCGGGGTCTTCCTGCTGCTACAGAGTTGGATACCCACATTTCCTTACACCAGACTACGAGTAGACTATAGCTAAGTACTTTAAATCGTTCTCCATGATGGTTATGAACATGACCAGTATGAAACATCCCGTCACAGAGGTTTTACATTTTGTACTTGAAGTATCCGGGTAAAAAAACGACCAAAACTGTGAAAGTATGAGATGGCAAAGTGGACAACATGAACGAGCAAATACGTATAAACACGGATTTCCTTCAATCAGGGACAGAATCAGATTTTTGGTATGTGATTTTATGGGTCTCTTGCCAATTAGCTAGTTAGCATGAACACCAAGAGCTGCTCAGCCATACAGGCCATACATACAGGCCTGCAACAGCCAATCAGCATCTTCCTATAAAAACACATTAACTACCTGAAAATGTGTCACATGGAGGCTTTGAACCAGTTCTACTTCCTCAATCTTACTTGCTTCTATTACTCTAAGTCTGGGGTTAATGTCCACGCTTTGGTAAACAAAATGTATAAATTTGCCTCATCATCCCAGAAACTCAAGCTGCTAGGCGCATGCAGGGTAATGTAGTAAAATCTCTCATGTTGTTGTAGCTGACGGACTTTTACCCTGCGATTTGAGCTCTGTGGCTCTCACAGAACTCAACCACATACAATCTGGTTTTGTATGTGGCCCTCTGGACTCCAAATGACATCAATAAGTCCCTCCAGTTTTTCACAAATCTGCAAAATTCACACAAAATCAGTAAACTCCCACATGGTTTTATTTTTTATTTTATTGAATCACTCAAACGTTGGGTTTAATTGACTGCTGCTTCAACCTTCCTTGATGTCACGCTACAGTTGGTGATCAATACGGTGAGGAATAAAAACAATCACATTTAGCGTCATTCCTTAGTGCAAATATCAAAAAATTCCTTAGAAATATCTCTGAATTAGCAGCACAAAATCTGTGATGTTGATTACAAAAAAACACACAAAAACTATCAAAATCCTGGAGGGAAAGCTATTTAATAGCTTAGCAGCTTAATTGGTTTTATCAATACATTCTCGCTCCACCGGCCCTTTAAGAGCATCCAGGTTTTTTTATATGGCCCAAATTGAAACTGTATTTGACACCCCTGCTTTATGTGATTGACAGCCAAATGTTGCTACTGTCGGAGACCGTGAAGAAGACGACAGGAAACGGTCGGCGTATGTTGAAGTGGTTTGTTTTTTAACGACTTATCCGGTGAACAAATTTATTCATGTATGATTTTAGTTGCTTTTTTTAAAAAAATATATAACAGAAACATTGCAATTGCAAAATTGTTTCTTTCTTTCTTACATTAGCACTAATTTTATTACATTACATTTGCAATGAAAACACATCTTAACCCTGCGAGGATGAAGTGCTGCAGGCGACGGATGGAGGATGCGTTACTGTTGTTCCAAAATGAGTGAAAATGGCATCCAAAAGAACCGGATACCTCAGCTGACCACTCACTCTCGTCTCCCGCTGGTTTTGATTCTGATGTTCGCTCTGTCTCCTGCAGGACGGGCGCGGAAATGTGAGGCAGAGGGGAAAAGAATGGAGGGGGTGGGTATGTTGTTCAGCTCCACTGAATGCGCTCGCATGTATGAAAGAAGAAGCATTTATTTTAAGACTCTCGCGTGGGTGTACACAGATTTGAAACACACACACACACACACACACACACACACACACACACACACACACACACACACACACACACACACACACACACACACACACACCACGCACGCACTCACACTGCAGAAGTGAGAGCTCACAAGCCCAGAGACAGACCTGACCTACCTTCATATCAATCTTGTTTTGAAAGCTGCTGAAATGATGCTTTTCCTTCCAGCTCCAGGATCCTTTTTTTTCTTTTTTCTTTTTATGTTTTTTTGTTGTTTTTTTTCTCCGTACCTCAGTTCGACAAAAGCATTACACATTTCCCAACACACACAAACACGTAGACGGATACAGGAAGAAAAGAAAAGAGGCTAACCACAAGAGGCAGGCACAGGAGTAGGAAAGCAGGCAAAGGTAGGTTTAAAAAAAAAAAAAACGTGAGAGATTCACTTCTGAGCATCTCATCACAAAATAAAAGTCTACTTTGTTGTGTCAGCAGAGCCACAGTTATTATCTG
Organism: Poeciliopsis gracilis; assembly: GCA_911649635.1. Lineage (NCBI taxonomy): Eukaryota > Metazoa > Chordata > Actinopteri > Cyprinodontiformes > Poeciliidae > Poeciliopsis > Poeciliopsis gracilis. The sequence continues at coordinate 1,809,687 of CAJVRI010000435.1, read as the reverse complement.
GTAGAAACTGTTGTCATGGTAATAAGGTCAACGCCGTGCTCATGTGTCAAAAAGGATTTATACTGGCTGACACCATTTCCAGTACTGCATGTGCCAGGAGTGTGTGTGTGTGTGTGTGTGTGTGTGGGTGTGCGTGTGTGTATAAGGCAAAGACGGTTTGAATGTCTTAGTTGATTTTGATGAAATCTAAATTGCAACCCAAATGGCATTTTTACATTTAATAATAATAACACATGATATTTATCTAACGCTTTTTAGGACAGACATTTCACCAAAGGAAAAAGAAAATGAATCGTTTCCATGGAAATGCCGGAATACCGTTTCATTTAAGACAAAATCCTCTAAATTTCCTCCCTTGCAAAAGCTTAATGTCAAAATAAAGGCATTTGTTTCAAAATAAAAGAAAAAAAAAACTGGGAAGTTGCACTTGTTCTGTTGTGACGTTTACGCTGTGATTAATGTGCGTGGAAATCCCCTGAGAGCTAACCGCTGACCAGAAATCAGCAGTGACAGAGAAACCGTGAGTGTACAGAAAGTGAAAGTAAAAAAAGAAAATAAAAAAAATTTGCTGTGCCATGTGGAGCAATATTTGGATTGTGAGCGGAAAACCCCAAACACTCCCCTTTCTGCTATACACTAAGCGACATGTTAATGTGACCTACTTACATTTATCGCAGCATCACACTCCACCTCCCCTGTTTCCTTACTTCTTTGTTGTTTTGCCCACAGCCCCCTGCACCCCCCCCCAAATCTCCTACATCTGACCCCTCCGACACCCAGTCACAGAGAAAGCTCAAAATTACTCATGATTTTTATTTTATTTTTTTCCACACCTCTCTATTTGCAAGGCTTTGACATCTGTCAGCTCAAATGGTAAGCCATATGTTATCATATTGTCCGCAAATCGGCGCAAGCAAGCAATTTGGGATTCTTTCTGAAATAAAGGCTGGCTGTGATTAAGAATAGGTGACAACAAGCCAGAAAAGCTGTCTGTGTAAATTGTTTGTTCTAAAAATTGACAATTTTGAAAAGTGATGCTTTGCAAAGGGAAGTCTTTCATGGAAAGCTAATTGCTCTTCTTCTCCTTCCTCCGCTGTCGCTGTACCCACCCGGTTCGACTTGTGATGCTCATCCATAGGCAGAAAAAGCTGAAAACAATGGAGCCTTTGGCAGACGGAGCTCAACCACGGCTCGACATTCAACGCCACATAAAGCTTCATTGACTGTGGTAAGACAAAAAGTGTAGAAGTGGTGAAACGGGAAAGGGGGGTTGGGTTGGTATCAAGCATAGCTGAAGAGAAGTAGCTGATGTGGAAAGAAAAAAAAAAAAAGTATCAGCTACTACAGGACTGAAGGCGTCGGTAACCTGGAGATCACCCGATCAGAGGGTGTTAGTGAGTCAGGGCAAAGGTCAGAGAGAACCTGGAGGATACCCAGAGGCAGAAATGTTTCTATAGATGTGACTAGGAGAAAGCAGACAATGGAGACAGTAACACCGTTCACAAAACACTTAAAGCCAGGATGGGTATGTCTTCTGGACACTGTTCAGGCTCTGATCCACCAACTTGAGTAGAGGCAAATGACTGGATTTAGGAACGATCAAGGCCTCCGCACACTGAGCCCTACTTCCCTTTGATTAGGTCCACGCATACTCAACATGTCTGCGCAGAGGTACATTTTTATGACCGTGTACGCGTATTTGTGTTGCCCAGTAGATAGTGTTCAGCTCAACCTGCCTTTTAAGTAACACCAAGCTGATAAACTTGAGAGTTTGCCCAACCGGTCGCAAGAGTGCGCATCAAAAGGTTTCCGGTTGCTGCCCTGGTGGAGACGAAACGGGGGTAGGCCCTCAACTCACTCATCAAAATTGCTAGCGTCCATTCAGACAATGTGTGGGACTCACAGAAGTCTGAGAAGTCAGCCTGCTGTGGTGAAGTGATCAGTGTTGGCTGGCAGATTTAAGATAGAAACACATCCAAGATGGCCGTGGTCAAGTCTGTCATGTTACCCTCTGTTGGCAAGCATTTGACAGGCTGTAGTGAAACAGAACCGATCCCACATGGTTTGTGTCGGTGTAAAGCGTTAAAAATCCAAGAAGGCCAGTGATGTTTCTTGCCCTTCAGAATGTGTGATGTTCCCAACAAATTTTATTCCCCGCATTCATTATTGCCTCTTTTTTTTATGTTGTTTTTGGGGGGGTTTTAAAGGGTTTTTACGCTCTAGTGACCTTTATGTGGTAGTGGTCAAACAGGAGAGTGGGTCGTTAGAGAATTGGAAGGTTAGCGGGCCAGGACTCGAACCTGTGACGCCCACGTCAAGGAAATGGTTCAGTTTCACTCCGAGCGGACGTCACTTATGAAAACCTGGCCAGTTTGACTGCTGACCAAATGAACAGCAACAGGAAGCTTGGAGAACCACAGTTCCATGAACTGTTTTGTGAAATTAGTCTCTCTGTTTTATTAGGAATCAAATAGTCTTACATCGTACACTCAATCTGCCTACTCTACTCTGACATTTAATGGAAATGTTATTGTCACTTTTCAGTCTTAATTACAAATTATTTTATGCACATGAATACAAGACAAGAGACCTAAGGAACTGGCAGGTGAGTGAGGTTTTGTTGCTGTGGTGAAGGCTTGCATCTTTGAATGCAACGTCATAGTTTCAGTTTCTCTACCTCTTGATGCATCACATCACTGCTCGCCGACTGGAAACTACCTTTCTGATGTAAGCGCACCAGAGCAATAAAAAAACAGAAAAAAAACAAAACACAAAGGCACTGGCAAGTTAGGTGATTTCCCCTGAAAGGCCTGAGTGTGTCTGAATGTTCGCAGGAAAACACGGTGCATTACGGATGGCGTCAGGAATCCCCTTTTTCTGTTACTGTTTAATCATTGCTGCTTGGACTGATTTCTACCTGCGTGGCTTCATATGTCAAAGAGCATCAAGTGAACAAAGCAATGCTCTTTGTGTTCTTTTTTGTTCTATAAGGTTTGAAACAAACGGATGAACCTCAGCTGGGATCGACTTCGCTTTTTGTTTTGGGGTCAGTTGGCCATTTCACTAATTTGTACATCCATTTTGATCCATCAGTTGATGTTTGCCCGCTCCATCAACAGAAAGCAGAAGCTGCTGCTGTTGTTTTTACGCTTACCGCAGCCATGACGAAGATCCTTCTTTGGAGCTCCGCCTCGCAGTCAAACTCAGGTATTCACTGCTCTAACGTGTTAATGGTGGAGAAATCGCTCACTGTTACAGGAAAACAGTTTATCAAACGTCAGGAATGGTGGTGGGGGAGACACGCCCTCCTCCCACCCCACGAGATACTGCCCTGGGCGGTTGCACATGTCACCCGTTTCAGAAAGTACCACTGCAAGCACATGAGATTTCGTGATTATTTTCATGATTACTTATCCCCCATGGTTGATGACAACACTGATCAGAAATGAAAAGAAAGAAACCACTCCCGCGCAGCAATTTTACTAGACTGGTTTGAAATGATTTGCTCATGCATATGAAAAGGAAGTAGCAGGAAATGAAATGAGGCCCTTCTATGAGTAGATTACTGAAACTGACTTTTAAGTCATCGCTCGTCAAAGAAGGTGCAAAACCTCCACAGCAGCAATCGATCAAGGTAAGATCGCTTGGAAACTCAAGTAATCGGGGGGCTGCACTCACAAATCTAAACCTCTGACTCAGAACTCTTTTCTTCTCGTCTTAACCCATTTAGTTAATATATGAATCGGAGAACCTTTACCCCCTGGAGTTGTGTAACTGTGCTGCTTTGTGGCAGGGAGAGGTGCTTAATGATTATTTGATGACCTCTTATCACTCTCCCCTGCCACACCTATCACTATTATTCACAAGCCATCCTGAAACTCCCTCCACCTCTCCGACTCTATTCCTTTCCGTCTCGAGGGCTGTAGGCTCTTTTAAACGATCGACCCCCTCCCTCCTCTCTCACTCCACTGCAAAAACACAAACGCTTACTAAGTAGATTCTAGTGCAAACATCTCAGGACACTTGGAAGGAGACAAACTTAACTTGCAAGTAACTTTTCAGCCAGATGTAGGACATTGCTTTAAGTCACGAAACGAGCTCCTACACCTTGCTAAAAGTTTACTTGTTCGTTAGTTTTGTCTCATTTCAAGTGTACTGAGATGTTTGCACTCGAATCTAGTCCAAAAATATATATACACATGGTTTTTTTTTTTGCAGTGCACCCTTCCTTTCCTGCATCTATATGAACTCTGCCACAGCTGACGCCCTTAAGCCTTGTGCATGTTTGCGCCTTTGAATGATGTGTGACTATATATGAAGGAGTTCTTCTTTGTGCCTTTCACCCCCTTACACTCACTGGTCCCATGACAATGCTTCCCTTAAGCACACAGATGCACATTACACTGAAGCAAAGTGTCAAGTGTGATGACAGGGGAAGAGAAGACGACGAGCCCGCGCCCGTCACTGTCCGCCGCACCGTCATCATTAGCATCACACAGAGGCTCAAAGTTTCAGGGAAAAAGAAGAAAGGAGCACTTGATCCAAGTGTTAAAAAAAAAAAGAAAAAAAAAGAAGAAGTTAACCCTGGTGGCGTCTCTCCAGCTGCTCCATATAACCCCCCCTCAAGCCTGGGTTACCTCAGGCGTTGTGAAGAAGCCCATTCACAGCAGAAGATGGCTTGAGGAGACGGGAGGGCCCTGCGTGCCTGGCATTCCTGAGCGCACAGAAGACACATTATTATGACATTTACACGGCCAGCTCGATAGATACAGCGTGATTTCTGACTGAGCAAAGATGGTCTCCGCCATGTGACTGCAATGAGGTGAGGGTAAACCACAAGGAATCAGAGAAGGAGGAGACGTTAGAGGAAGACCGCGTTTGACGCACCCTGCATGCAGCCATGTCTGTAAAACAACACTGTCTCCCCACATGCACCCCAACATACGTTCGTTAGCTAATGCGGAGGATTAGGAGCAGACTTTAGCAACTCTTCTTTTTTTCGTCTTCTACATCAACGCATGACGGTGGTTCCCAAAGAGACTCATGACCCTCAGGTTCTTACGGAGTTTGTGATGTTGAAACCATGAACTTCTATGCAACAAATCAACTTCAGAAGAGCTTTTTATGTGTCCTCTTTTGAGGACTTTATGTAACAGGAAAACACAAAGTAGTGGGTAATTGGGATGACGTAGGTTTTCATATTATGCCACAGATTTTCGTTTGGATATAAATTCAGTTTGTGGTCTTGCCTGGCTATGGCCATCCTGCGCAGTTCCGCTCGATTCTTGTCTCCCTTCAGAGTTGCGCCGGTGATTTATCCAATTGAGCTGGATTTCATCTGGGCCAATCGGTGGACAGAAGGAGGAACAGTAATATTGAGTTTCTGAGCTATTTTAGAATTACACTGTAATTATAGGGTTGACAGCAAAGGAAGTTAAATGAGCTATTCAGCCCGTGTTGGCCACGCTTCCAAATATTCACCAATTGATGTCGAAACTAGGGGAAAGTTTAAGATGTTTTATTCTACGTAGCATAGTAAAAGGATTCAAACACAAGCGCTCACCTTTCACACACTTGTTAAATTTTGTGCGCTGACATCACAGAATGCACCAACAGACGACAACTTCCTCTCGGAGTCCTGTCATCTGCCACTTAATCACCAGAAACTGGAAGTCAGAAACTGAACCGAGAAATCCGACCATTTATAGCCTGGTGATCTCGATGATGATGTTACTCAGAGAAATCCTGGGGTTGTGGGTTACGTTAGGTTGATTCCAGTATTATGTGACCAAATTAACCAGTGTCGCAATAAGACCTGTAATCCTTTTTCTATTTTTCAAACAGAGGCAAGCATGACGGGGGAGCCTGGTGTGCTCAAATTCAAAAATACCTACAGAATCTACATTTTGGTTCGTGACTTTGTGTGAGTCTGAGTATGCAGAGAAGATTTGGAAAATGCAAGTTCTACAACAAATCAACTTCAGAAGAGCTTTTTTTTTTTTTTTTTTTACTTTGTAATGTTTTTGGATATGCGTTTCCACACTGGTCAGGCACGTTGACCTAAGTACCAGGAAAATGAAAACTTACACTGAAAAGAGTTTTCTGATTACAGAAGTCAACTATGGTCACATGAACTTTTGCAATAATCTTGTACATACAGCAATGCTAAAAGTGTGACTTGCCCTGCCTTGCATTTTTGACCTAACCACACTACAACCCCAATTTCATTTTTTTTTTTTTTTCTTTAATTGCGGTAAAGAATGGCACCTTTGTCTGCGATCTGCGTCGCATCGAGCGTAGGTTGCCACCTGGAAGCCGAGCCTTGGGACTGGCTGCTGAAACGGCACATTACTCCTCCACGGTCTCGCAAAATCAATTAGGCTGATTTGTTGCGGTGAAGATCAATTTGTGGCAGTGAAACACTGAGGTCTTCTCCTGCAGTGAACGAAGGGGGCTTTGGAGCCTCGGCGGGACGCGTTGAGCGACATGTTTGGATGGAAATGATCAGATGGAATGTGCGTGATCATCACATTGACATATTTTGCAGCTGGTATGTTGTTGACAAGCGGGAGACAAACAACACTTCCAGTCATGGAGACACAGGGAGACAGCGTGACATGCTCTCGGGCCCCAACGCGCAGCCTTGAGCCTCCGTCGGACCTCGGACGTGTTCCCATACCCACAGTCTGGACACGACACCGGGCAATAGGTCAGACTCTGTTCAGTTCAACCCTTTGTTTAGATTTCAATTCCCAACAGGTGATCTAAAGAAGAAAAAAAATAATAATTTAAATCCAATCAGACATACATTCAAATTTGATCAAACACCGCTTTGAGTTCAGTTTTCAAATTAAGTTAAAATGCTATCTGTCTACAGAGGTTTCCAAAGTGTGGCCAGGGGCCATTTGGGGCCCTCTGCAGGACTTTGGGCAGCTCCTCGAACTCATTTCTTCTTCTAGTAAACTAGAAGAAGAAATGACATGACAGAGATGCTCACTCTTTCCTCTATTAGAGAAAATATTCTCTCTTTTTTAACAGATAAATATCTTAGATAACAAATAAATTTTTGTTCATTAGGGAATTTCATCTTAATCTTGCAAGCAACAATTATTGACCAGTTTTTAGTCAAAAGCAACTCTTGTAGCCCAAAAAGGAAAGTAGTTAATTGCAAAAAACAGTAGTTAATTGGAGAATTGGGGCCATACTAAAATATAATAAAATTACAAGAATAAAAATTACATTAAGAAAAAACCAAATAATATGAAATTAATTGTAGTAATAACAGTAAAAAAAAAAATTGTAATGGAATTAAATCATAATATTACAAGAAAAAAGTTGCAATAATGAGAATAAGGTCATAATATTCTGAGAATAAAGTCTCAGAATACTGATATTATGACTTACTTTTGTGCATTATTTCTACTTTATTTTTGTAATATTATGATTTTATTCTCATGTTATTATTTTTAGTGTAACATAAATTTACTGGAAAAAAAAAAGAAAATCGTACTATTTTGTCAATTTAAAAAATTATATTAGATTTGAGTTTATTAATGAAGGGCACAAAAAGTTTGTTTCATAAACGTTGTAGAACAATTTTTGTTGTGGCCCCATGTGCTTCCAACTTAACAATTTTGGTCCTCATGGCAAAAACTTTGGACACCGAATTTACTGAAATCCTCACGACCTGCTGAGTCAAACTGAGAGTAAAGATGCGAGCACGTTCAGCGATGCCAAAGCCAAGAGGGACAAAAACATTTTCTTGCTTAAGGGCTAATGAAAAGTGACACAGTTAAAGTGCTGTGTATTACGCAATACCTTTAAAAAAGAAAGACAAAAAGAAACTTCACAGTGCAAGGAAAAAGAAAATGTGTCTTTAAAGGACTCTCAGTTTATCGCAATAACGTCAACCAAAAATTTAAGTTTAGATTACTCCCTTATGAAAAGTGCTGAATTTGCCTCCATCGACAGTAAACTGGTTATTTTTAGATTTTTTTTTGCTCACTGAGCTCACACCCAATTCTTTTTCTGTATTTCTGTATGCTGTGTTTATTGTACTGGTGGAGTGGTAAACTTTGATATACGCATTAATATATTACAAAAAAACAACAACAATGATGATCAAGGAAAAAGACAGTGAAGCATGAAAGCCAAAGAAGTCAAGGGTAGCTTATGACATACGCCAAAAACATAAAGGGTTATTCAGTGTTTTATAGAACAATAACTGAAGGAAGGTGAAGAAAATTACAAAAGAAACAACAAATAATATAAAATACAGAAAAAAAGTCTGATTTCTGTAAGAAAATTAAACAGCTGGTATCTAAAATGTAAGGGAAGTAAAATGATGACAGTCATAAATTTTCCATTGTTTTTTTTTATTACATATATTGTTTATTATTATTATTATTTTATTATTATTATTACTACTACTATTACTCGAGTAATAGTAATAAAAAAACACTAATTGATTTCATTGCTGGGGGTCTTGTAGCGGGGTGGGGGAAAAAAGTAGTCTTTGCTGATTGGTCAGGCTCTCTTGACGTCCCTCCTTACTAGAAGAGCGATTGGCTCGACTGGCTTTAAGCCTCGCCATGGGCGGGGCCTGGTGCCTGTTGTATGTTGAACCGACGCGCTCGGCGAGCTGTGAATTTAGAGGGTCTCTCTCCACCGGGGTGGTAAGGTAGCACACTTCAACGACGGAAGGGACGTCGCTGACATTAGAAGAAGAAAGAAAGAGAGAGAAAAAAACAACACTTTTCATCAACTAACCGCTGGATACATAACTCGCCCTGGGACTGGATTAATATCAAGTCGACTTTTTTTAGTTTTTCTTTTTAATTTGCTTTAGAAGACACCCAAACTCATCGAAGACAATGGGATCCCAGACATCCACGGCCGCGGAGGCGAACGCTGCTGCCGCTGATGCTGCAGCTGTCAAAACCAACGGACAGGTAGCCTACCACTCACAGCCTACTACTGTTCACTTCTTCTGCCTTTTTTTGTTAAAAATTTCCCCCAGCGGGAAACATCTCTACGCGTGGATAGAAGTTGAATTTCTCTCATAAAATCACCTGTTTGTTCTTTTTTTTATGTTTGGTTTTCTGTCTTCTTTTTTTTTTTTTTTTTTTTGGTCGAAGTTCTGTCGTTTTGGGCAGGACAGGTTGGGGGCGGGGAGCTTTTCACTGTCTGGCACCTTCACACCCCCCACCCCCCACCCCTCCAAAAAAAAACCTACCAAATTATCGTAAAAATGTTTGCTTTTATGCTAGCAATGGCGCAGAGTCGACTGTTCGGGTTTCGAGGTTAGTCTGTGTTTATTTGTAAATGAAGACAAATGCGACCCCCCCACCACTCCCCCGCCCCACTTTAACGTGTTGGATACAGTCGGTCGGGCTTAAAGGGGAGGGGGTGGGGGAGCCGGGATGCACGTAGACAGTCTACTACTCCTCCCTGGTAAAACCGAGCCATCCCTTTATTTGAATGGGACTTTCCTTGATACGCTCAGCCTACGAGTCACATTCGCTGTGCCCTTTAACACTTTACTATCGTTATGACTTTATTATGAATGTTAATGAGACAGCTTCACCTGCTTAAATAAATGTTAAAAAATAAATAAATAAATAAATAAAAAAAATGACTCCACCAACGGTTCGGCCGACGTTTGGTTGGTTCTTGTAATTTTTTTTT